>VZRV01010647.1:397837-571617 GCA_013398115.1 Falcunculus frontatus | reverse complement strand
GGGGGGGGGGGGGGAACATAAGAGTATTCAGCTTGGAATGTTGTGCTGATTAATGAGGCATATGACTTTAGACTGTAGGTATTTTATTGTGTTTGTATGACACAGACACACTGAAATTACTCCTTCAGAGTTAGAGGTGTTTTGTTGGAGTTCATTATAATATTCTTCTTGAGAACAAAAGAAGAGAACACAGGCTTTCAGTACCTGATGGGGCCAGAAGAGAGGTGGAGAGGGACTTTTTACAAGGACATGAATGATAGGATAAGGGGGAATGGCTTCACACTGTTAGAGGGTGGGTTTAGATTGAATATTGGGAAGAAGTTCTTTACTGTGAGGTTGCCGAGATACTGGCACAGAGAAGCTGTGGATGCCCCATCCCTTGAAGTGCTCAAGACCGGGTTAGATGGAGCTCTGAGCAACCTGGTCCAGTGGGAGATGTCCCTGCCCATGGCAGGGGCATTGGAACTATGTGATCTTTAAGGTCCCTTACAAACCCAAACCATTTTAGGGTTCTGTGACTTAGTCCTCTGTAGTGGTGCAGTGGTTTCCCTGAGGTTCGAGCCTGGAACACGTTTCCAGCTTCACAACAGTGAAGTTAAGATGGAAAATAAGGAAAGCAGTTCCATCCTGCTTAGTGAGCAGTACTGATATGGACATGGGCATCACTATGAGCCAGCTAGAAAAACAGCTTCATGGGCTCTGAGTCCTCTAAGGCAGTTGTCCTAATAAAGTTAGAATTGCATTCTGCACTATAACCCATTGTTGTACTTAGACTTCTGTAGGAGCTTTTATTTTTAAAAACTACTAGTTTGTGGCTGTATGGAAAGGTTTCCAGGTCTCCTTTGCTGTTTCTAAACATAAACAATAAATACCATGTTAGGCTGAAAAGCAGGAGTGCCCAAATAAACTGCTGCAGAACTGTCATATGGGAGGGGAAAAGACATGAGCTGTAATGTTTGACTTGGCTTCCTGTCTGCTGGAAGCAGGAAAAGAGCTGGTGAGAATCTAAAAACTTTTATCCAAGTCCACATATTTCCCTTTTTACCTTAATACCCTCTGCAAAAAAAGAAAAGGCAAAAAGCACTTCAGAAGTGCTTTCACTTGCATAGTTCATGCATGTTCCCATGCTGCGTTCGTATCTGAAGGCAAGCAGAGCTTTTCTTTCTTAGAGACCAGGGTAATCTAGTGTATGTACTTAGTATTATGTATAAAAGAAAGAAAAAAGTTTATTATATATGAAAGAGAGAGAGAGAGAGGAAGAGATCTATTCTTGAAACAAAATCTCTAATTGTGATCGAAACAATTAATTCTGTAGGTCTCCAGCCTGCTTCTCAGGGATCCCAGAAAGGAGTAGCAGAGCTCATGATAGGAGATCTGCCCCAGCAGATTAAAGTAGACCCCAGCTACCACCCAAAATTTTGTATGGACCTGCATATCAAAAGAAGTTGAAAACCACAGAATAGAGGAATTAGTATGGGAATCTTAGAAGGATCATGCACTAGCCACATTTCACTCTTAGGCTGCTCACTTACTGACAGAAATATGTGTATGTGCTGTAGGTAAGGGAAATGTTTATACTGCTTGATGCAACACAGACAGGCTCCATTTTTCAGTCCTGACTTATTTTCCTAAGAAATCGATTGCTACTAGCGGGTTTAACTTTTTTTAAAGATCACAGTGGCTATCACTGTGCAAAAACCAGTCTTGGCAAGGGCTCTATATCAGCTTGTGCTATGGCATCCTTTCTCATCTTTATTTATCATGACCAAAGACACGTGTCCTTTTAGAATGAGGGAACCAAAGCTTATTTTACTGATGGAGTACCAACTCTTGAAGCACTTTGCTGGCAGTAGTGTTTTTAAGACCAGCCCGTGCCCATTGCTGTGGTGTTACACCGTAACTGCGACACAGCAGGTCTGCCTGTTTTGTTTTACAGCTTCTGCCCTCTCCCAGACATTGTGGAACATCTGCCTGTTTACTTGTCATTTCTCTGCTCTTCGTGCAGAATCACGTTTGATAAAACTTCCAAGGCACTAGCTCAGGTTAAAGTATTTTGTGATTTAACAGAGATGTGAGATGTGCTGCTGTCTGCAGTGAGACTCAGTGAATTCTGCTTCAGTCAGCTTGGGCAGATATCCTCAGGGTATCAATCAGCTGAGGACTGACCAGGAATCCGGGCTCTCAGTTCAGCGGGCTTAGACAAAAATTTGAAACGCAAAAGAAAGAGCAAGTTCAGTTACACTCTCTTCTTTTTATTTTATAGGTTAATAATGCTTGTAAGCCAGAGGTGAAAGTGGCTCAGTGGAGCAACATCAGGAAATCTGGCAGACTGGAAGAGCACAGCTGCCCCCCTGGGCAGCTGCCAAGTGTGAAGCATGGAGGAAAGTAAGAACGAGAAGGTGAACCAGGCTCATGTTCTCTTCGACAGATTTGTCCAGGCTTCCACCTGCAAGGGGACTCTGAAGGCTTTCCAAGAGCTCTGTGACTACCTGGAGCTAAAGCCCAAGGACTATCGTTCCTTCTATCACAAACTCAAGTCCAAGCTCAATTACTGGAAAGCCAAAGCCTTGTGGGCCAAATTGGATAAAAGAGGCAGCCATAAGGACTACAAGAAGGGGAAAGCATGCGCCAACACGAAGGTAAGAGGTTCAGCAACCGTAGTCCAGGCAGCTATTACCCAGTCTCTCTGGAATACACAGTAAAAAGGTATGGATGTAGAAAGATGTTGCCTGGTGTTGCTATAAGCCCAGGGAAGTTTCAGGAATGTTCTCACAATTTTAGCGTTCGATCAGCAATCAGAAATTCCTTTTGTCACCACCAGATTTGACTGCCCACCTGAATGTTGGTATTTTATTCAGGAGAAGCAGCCAGTAAGTTTTTACATTGTGAGTTTTTGTGGCATCAGTCCTCTAGATGGCGTGGAAAATCTTAATCAGTAAACCTTTAATCTTGGTCGACTTTCTTTTGCGTTTTCACAGTAACAGGAATGTGTGCTGTTGGAGTCCAGGATATAAAATATGCATGTTTGGAAATTTCCAGTTTTAATTTGAAAATTCTCATGACTCTCTCAGGAAAACCGAACTTTTCTGCCAATTTGGCAAAACAAACTGTTTCCCATTATTTAGAAAGTGATCATTTATATTCTAGATTCAAAGAAAAGAAAACATGCTGTGGAAATTCATACCAATTCTTTTTAAAAGGTTGGTATGTGTGGTATTTACTGCAGGAATTCCTGCTTTTATATACACACAGAGCATTTTGCTTTTTTTTTTAACCTAAATTATTGCAAGCTGGCATTTAGGTGCTGCACCCCCTTGGACAGTGCTGTTTGAAAGCAGTTCTTGATATCTTTTCTTGATATGTGAATAGAATAGGTTGGTTTTGTAAATAATCAAGCACTCTTCTTTTTTCAAAAAAGGCGAATAGTGCAGAATAGGATAAAATTAGAACAGGATTCTGTCTTCATTGAAGACAATAGATGCTTCTCTTTCTATTGAATAGTCACCTTTTGAGAGAAAGAGATACTTTAATTGGAGGAATTAATGATTAATTCCTCAGTATAGAATTGAGAGGCAAATATATCTTGTTTAGAGAATGTCATTTCAGATCTGTGGACTTATATTTTCCCCCAAATAGATATTAGAAAGTTATGTTAGTTTCTTAATTGTTTATCTTGTTTCACTTTCCAGTGGCCATTTTCATATGGATGAAGGCATTTATAATGAATTACTATAGTAACACTTGGTAAACTGAAAATCAAACAATTGGGCACTGTTGGTAGTCACAGTAGCTTCAACACCCCAAAAATCCAACCACTGTTAAGGCTTACATTTCTCAGGCAACATAAGAAAGGAAGGATTTACAGGCAGATAAATGTAGTAGGTTTTGTGTATACTTAAGAATAAGCCTTCCAAGTGCTGTGAGCATCATGGAGAAAAATTCTAAATTTTCTGCCAAGTTGATTGCCCTGTGCATTCATTAGATTTAGGAATTGCTCTTATTCTGACTGAAACATAATGAGTTGAAGTGAACTAGGGTGTTTAAGTCTGTGAAATGAAGATGGGTGGTTTGTGCTTTTATGAGAAAGAGATGGAGGGAGCAAGATGTAGAGGTCTTTTAACTAATTTGAATATAGACTGTAAGAGTGATTTTTGCATCTAGGCTCTGACTGTATTTGTTAACACTGTGGAAAAGGTTGCTTCAATAATAGAGATAAAACATTAAAGAAGAGATTTAATAGGAAGATAAGTGGATAGTGCTTGATTTTGAGAGCATATGACAAACCAGATGTGAGTGGAGGGTGATATCCAGCTATGAATATGAGGCATTCAGAAAATTGAGTGTGACTTTTATCTCGAAGGGAAGTGGTAAGCTGAGTTTAGAAGGACATTAGAGCTCCATTTGGTTGTGTTGGGCTTGAATTAACATCTAGGCAGCCACAAGGAAATGTCAGAAAGGTAGAGATTTTAGCTTGGCCAAAAAGCAGCCAACTCTTGAGTTGGAGAAGTTTTGTGAATTGACAGCTCTGACAAAGCTGACTGAATGAGGTGATGCAAAGATGGTTTCTAGAGGAAGATCACACATGAGATCATGGGTGAAGCCCCCTGGGAAGTTGGCAGTGAGAGGAGTGAGAGAAACGAGAGTCCTGCAGATGGTGCTCTGAAAGAATAGCTGGAGACCCAGAGGAGTACTGAGGCTTAAAAGTCACTAGAAAAAGGTGTGCTTTGAATAAATACATGTAACCAAGTGTCTTTAAAACCTCTCTTCAAGTACAGTTATAAAATGGACAAAAGGAGTAAAGCATCCTGGGAGTGATGTTTGACCGAAGAGGTTGCTAGGTATTTTGTATCATCCAAAAGCTTAACCTATTTCATACACCAAAGCCAAGTTAGAGAGAGTTAAAATGGAATTGGAGAACTGGGATCAAGAGAGTGGTTGTAGAAGTAGCATGTGGTGAGGTGGTGGTGAGATAACCAGAGAGGCTCATGAGGTCATGTATGACTGTCCCTCAGTGAATGATGAGAGAGAAACCCCAGAACTTGCTGGTGTTGGTGTGAAGGACCACGGTGACGGGAGTGGGCGATGACTGCAGTGGACATATTTTTAAAACTAAATTTCACTATATATTCCTCTTATATTTTCATATATGTTTCTATTAATTTTTTGTTTCCTATCCTAATGGTATCTGCCATTAAATGTTTAAATGTAGTTCCAAAGAGATAATCGTGACTGTTCAAAGCAGAGGCCTTTTGAGAACTGAATCATGTCTGATTTGATGTTTCCTAACTCACTTAGCTTTATATTTCTGATGTTTAATGTAATTTGCAAACTGCAGATTAAAAGGTACAGAAATTTAAGTGGGCTCATGGAGATGATAGAATTTAAAATAAAGATTAGGGTTTTATCCATGTCAGAACGGAAGTTGGTCATGTCTTTAGGAAGCCTGGCTTCTGTACACTTGAACATAAACCAGTTCTGAAGTTTTCATACTTTGTAGGATAGCTCTTAATTGCCCATTTAAAAATTGTTCAGGGATGAGGTGCTGTGCCTGGAATTGGGCAGTTTGTGCACATGGCCAGCATCCAGGCTAACCAGAATTCAGATAATCAGAGTTCACGAAAGCAAGTTTTGGACATGATGGGCTGTTCAAGTATAAATAGTTACAAATGGTGCTCTCTCTTCATTGGTTATACAGAGAACACAGCATTTCAGTTTGCATTTAATGTTCCATTACCATGGCGTTGTTACTGGAAACTTAATATAATCTGTCTGAAAGATCTTGAGCAAGAAGTGTTTTTGAGGGGTGAGAGCTTCAGTGCAGGGAGTTGCAGCAATTGTTTGGAGTCATTAAGGGGAAAGGGAACGAGGAATAACAGTAGCTGCCTTTATTTGGCTGTACTTGGCATCCCATGGAGTTACTGCTGTGTGAGAGTATCAGAAGGTGGGTTTTTATGAGACATCTGAAACTGGAAGAAGCATTAGATTTTTCTATTTTTAATTGTGCTTAGAATTTATGTTTTATAACAACATAATTTAATGTTTTTGTGATGATGGTATTAAAAACCCGGCAACTTTGACCATAAATGACTTACCTGAGTATTTTACATTCAGAACATCTAGAATATTAAACATAACCTAAATGCTTTTAACCACATCCTACTATGAGGGCAGGGAGGAAGGATAGAGAGGAAAAAAACCTTTTAAGTTCCTGTGACAGAATTGCAGGCAACTAGTTTATAATTCCATGAGACCTGAGTTTGAATAGTCTGATTTTAGTACAATTCCTTTGCTGTTGTGTACTCCATCATAAATATTTTATATGTGGAAATTTATCAAAGAATGAAAGTCACCCAATTCAGTGTGTTCTTGTTGCCTATTGAAATCCAGGCTCTTTGAAGATTGTAGTTGTCAGCCAAGCATAGTTATTACCTGGATAAATATGATATGCTGAGCTAATTTTCCAGACAGTTTAAAAAAAGAAAGACAAGGTGGTGTTTGGGAGTTACACTTACCTACAAAGAAAGCAATATTAAATTGGGAGAATATAGTGGATCCTAATTGAGGATCCCTTATATCAAATTACAAGATGGACACCTGTTCAATATACAATTTAATTCAGGTATTTATTAGCTCAGGGGCTGGGCTTGCCTTTTGTTCCAAATGCTTTCAGGTTTCTGAAGCTACTAAAGAAGCAGTGGTGTTATTATTCCCTTCCCTTTCCTCTAGGCTTGGATCTCTGCCCTCAGATTTATGTGACTTCTTATCTTACTCAGTAGTCTTAGGTGGAATTTGCATGTCAGTAGCTATGTCATCACTGTTGTAACTTGTGCTGGTTTTCCATCATTCAGGCTTTACGTTTGCAGTTTCATGGTGCTTGCAGGGTTTATGCCCCAGTGAATAAGTGGTGAGAATGTGGCAGCCTGTAAAAATTGTCAGATGGGGATAAGCATTGAACTCAAAGTTTTGCTTTGGGATTGACTGTTTATCAGAACACTGGCTCATGGTTAAATTTTGGCATACTTAAGAATTTCTCAAACAGCTTTCTTATGCAGCCATAAGGATATATAAGGATCTGGAAAAGAATCACATGGCAGCAGCAGTCAACTCTGTAGCAAGGTATTTATTGAGTGTCTCTGGTTTACTTGGTAGAAATTAAAGTACAATAATGATATGACAAAATGGACTGTGTACTGTATTTATGTGACTGCACATACCAACACTTTCTTTGTGGACCTCGGTTTCTGTGGGTAAGAAGTGTCTACTGACTATCTTGGCTTTTTAATCTGAAATTATTTTGCTGTATCATTCTGTTCTCAGAAAGTACTTCAACACCAGACATGCACGTATTTTACGTTCTCAAGTTGTTTATTAGCATCTGATGGTGTTTGTGAGTAGAGTGGAAAAAGATAAGAGCAGGTGAAAGACCTTTGGTATGACAAAGGTTGGGTTGCAGAAAAGATCTGTCTGGTCACACAAAGTTTGTATTTGTGTGATGTTTACTTCCCTGAAGTCTCCTTTGCTGCTGTAGTAGAAGCACCGAAGCACCAACAAAGGCATAGGTTAGAGTGCTCCGACTTGGCTACTCTCTGTTATTCTAAACGATGTTTATAAAAACATTAGTATCTTGTGTTTATCTGCTGTAGCTGTTGCAATGCTACTGAAGATATTCTTAAGAAAGGCCAGCTCGGGGTTTGGAAGATGAGAGGAAAACTTGTTATTGCTCCCTTTTAAATTTTTTTTAAAATTTTTTTTTTAAAGAAAAAAAAATTGGAATGTGGGAGGGAGAAACCTTCAGACATATCGCTGTGCTTCAGGTACTTCTGTAGCTTGGAGAGTATGACTTGGCCACTCTTCTTTAGAGCAAGGGTTGCAAGCACACAGTTTTACTTGCCTGCTTCCTCAGTCTTTTCACTGCTCTGCAATATACTTCACTTTCGGGTCGTGGTTACTGCTTTAACCGTATCAGTGGCAGAACTTGGCAGGTGGAAATAGAAAGACTGATCTGAAATTTCAGCTTCTGTTTCAGACAAAGAGCACTTACTCCTAAGAGCCGTGGGATGCTTGGAAGCTGCAGAAATACCTATTTCCTCCAAGGACTGTCCAGTTACTGTGTGCTGGTTGTTTTGCAGTGTCTGATAATTGGGGCTGGACCCTGTGGCCTTCGTACAGCCATCGACCTGTCATTCTTGGGAGCCAAGGTGGTGGTCATAGAAAAGAGGGATGCCTTTTCCCGCAATAACGTGCTGCATTTGTGGCCATTCACCATCCATGACTTGAGGGGCCTTGGCGCCAAAAAGTTCTACGGCAAATTCTGTGCAGGATCCATAGACCATATCAGTAAGTACAGCCACTGCTGGACATAGCAGCCCTTCCTGGCTTCTTCCTGGGGAGAAGGAGGTGAGGGTGTGGGGTAATAAAAATTCAGGCTACACCAGTCCCTGCTCTCAAGCTGTTATGGTACTGATGCCTGAAGTGGCTACCTGGCAAAAGAGACTAGAGAGGAGTAAGGGAATAAAGGTGATATTTATTTGAGAGGCCTTCAAAGGTACCCCCTGGGGAGCCCAGAGGCTACTTCCAAAATGGACCCCTACATGGACCAAGAGCCATGAGTTCTTCACACTTTTATAGGTTTGGTCCATTTGCATATCAACATAAATTCGCCAATTAAAACTTTAGTTAATGATGTAAGTTCTCTAAGCTCAGCTCTTCTTCTTCTCAAAATGTTGGTTTACACATTTCTGGGCCCAGCATGGCCTAGGTGTCCTTGGAGAGCAAACCCAGAGAGACTTTGTTCTGCCTACCCCAGCATAAGAGAGCAGCAGCAGCAGGCTGTAAGACACTTCAGAGTTTTACAGTAAGCCATACAGAATTTGAAAAATATAAAAATATAAAAGCTAAAACTCAAGGCATCAGTACAATCCAGCATTACCTTTGCATCATTTATTCTGGGCTGGTCATGAGATTAAAACACACAATGTTTATCTGTCATCTTTTAGACTTTCCCAAGGCATAGCTTCTTCCTACACTGGAAGGTGCACTTAAAGCTCAAACTTTTTATTTTTTGATGGATAATTTTTCTGTTTTTTACTGATACATTCCTGCAGCTGCCACATTATTCTGTTTCTCTTGAGCAACTTGTAAAGGAAAAATTAGTGAATGCTTTTGAACATTCTTGTGAATGTCAGTCTGGAGAAAGGAGGAACGGTTTTGGTTTTGGTAATTTTCAGAAGAGTGATGAAGATATGTTTTGATTAAATAGATGTTTATGTGTTAAAATTGAGAATAATCTTGATGATTTTTAAGTTCTGTGAAATCAGTCTCCTTTGAAAGCTGAATGCTTTCAAAGGAGCAAGAATTGTTATTTTTCTTATTTTTTTTCTTCCGCAAAATTGACTGTACATGACACAGCCGGGTGTTGCTCACCAGTCTGTGTTCTCTATTTGGCAACAAATGGTAAAACTGGAAGATCTTCGCAACTTCGGTCTTGCAGATTGCTTTTTCCTTCTAGTTTCTTTTCGTTTTTATTCTTTCAGTCTTTATGCATTTTGCTTTTTTTTGTGTATCGGGACAGCTAAAATTCAGTGTTTCATTTCAGTATCTGAAATATGACAGTAAGGTATCTTCCTTCAAATTGATTGAGTTTGCACACCGTAATTTTCATTCTCATTGCCAAAGTTGACTGAAGAGGAAAGAGGTGGTGAGGAACTTCTATGCCCTCGCTAATCCAAAGGTGTTGGGGTGGAGGTGCAGGTCAGTATTACAGCCAGGCTGATCCAGTGGCTCTTTGCCATCTGTGCCAAGTGTAGTCCTGCTTGTGCTGTCTTCTCTCCTCTCCTGCAGTTCATGTCCTGGTTGTTTCCCTTGTTGCTCATTAGGGGACTGAAACATCAAAAAAATTACTTTTGATTCTTTGAAAAGGGTTTAGTTTTCAGCTGTGTAGAATTTTCTTGGCATGCTGTGATATTGCACACCGGTGGTGCCTGGATGAAGTGCTGGGAACACTGTGGGGAAAAAAGCAAGTAGCAGCTGACCTTTAAGTCAGTGTATCAGTAATGTCACACAGACACACATGAGCACTTGTGCTCTTTTCTTTTTCTTCTGTTTCTTTATCATCTTCCTTTTTTTGCAGGTATCCGTCAGCTCCAGCTCATCCTTTTGAAGGTTGCCTTGATCTTGGGAATAGAGATCCATGTCAATGTGGAGTTTCGGGGGCTCGTTTACCCTCCCGAGGACCAGGAGAATGAAAGCAAGTAGCATTGAAAGGGGTAGTAGAGAAAGGGGAGGTTCTGGTAGGATACACAGGCTCCTACTCCTTAACTCCGCTTATGATGTTAAGTCCTTTCCTCGTGCTCCATTAATAAGAATAGTTATTAATCCATTTTTGTTTGGATTTTTAGTAGGATTTGTTTTTTCTAGTGACAAATCCAAATTAGTTACTGTATGAAACAAAAGTCACCAGAAGGACTACACAGAAATAGAGCAAGACACGGTAAATTGTAATTGCTTCTAAAAAATTTAAGCCTATTACATAACATTTTGATAACATTTTGAAACAATTCCTTTTTTTGTATTCACTGAGGATATTCGTATTGATGAATGATCCTTGTAATGCTTTTAATATCACTGTGAAACGTGTTCTCTGATCACCACAGGAGATGTGGCTTACTTGTTTTTTTGGCTTTTTATTAATTGCATGGGTAGCAGAGAAGTTTGTAGTGGCCCTTAAAGGAAAGAGGGGAATTTTAGCAGAGCTCTGTCTGCCTCAAGTTCACATGGAATGGCTGCACAGTTCAGGAAGAGCCCTGTCACTAGTGTAGCTGTCCTGCAGGGTTTCTTGGCTGATCATGTGATGAAGGGTTTATTGCTAGTAAGAAGTGGTTTCATCTATTTTTTTTCTCTTATTATTGCCATTTATTTTGTCATTAACTGGAGTTTATCTACAGGAATAGGTTGGCGTGCATTGGTCCACCCCAAAACCCATCCAGTGTCTGAGTATGAGTTCGAAGTAATCATTGGAGGGGATGGCAGGAGAAACACCTTAGAAGGTAATGGTGTGCCCATAATTCACCTCCAAACAGAACTTATTCTTAAATTTGTTAGAACAAAAATGGCCTTTAACATGGCAATCAACATCTGGAAAGACACTTGACAAGTGAGAGGGAGATTAAAAGTCCATGTGAAAATTCGGTTTGTAGCAAAGATGTGGGTGGTCTTTGTTTTCTTCCTCTAAACTAGCAAAGACATAAGGGGTTTCGATCTGGATAATTTTTCCTACATTTTTTCTTTAGTAGAGTAGTGTTGTCACTCCTACCTTCGGGTATAGGAGCTGAGGTGTTGAATATTATTCTGTGTAGCAAAGAATCCCATATTAATATTTTTTTATGGAAATTGCAGCTTTGGGAACAGAGATGAGAGAGGGGGTGGCAGGGAGCTTTTTCCCTAAACAACACTTATTTTTCTGATGAAGCAATTGTTCTTTCCTCTGTGGAGGAGTTTGTAATTCATCACATCCCTTCTCTCTCTTTATTTTGTGAGTGCACCTGTCTGTGGCATACTGAGCCTTCTCTGAAGGTGTGTCTGGTTTTCAGTGTTGATACTTTCTCCTTCCTGCAGGGTTTCGCCGAAAAGAATTCCGTGGTAAACTTGCAATTGCTATCACAGCAAACTTCATCAATCGCAACACCACAGCTGAAGCCAAAGTAGAAGAGATCAGCGGCGTGGCCTTCATCTTCAACCAGAAGTTCTTCCAGGATCTCCGAGATGCTACAGGTTTGCCAGCACTTGACAGATTTCCAGTGAAAACTGTTTGTCTTTATTATTACAACTTTGCAGCTCAGATTTGTATGTTTAATCCAGAAATGAACATCTTGTGCAAGGCAGTCAGTCATTGCTGTCTCTGGAATCTGACTTGCCTGCTTTTGCGGCTGTTCTGTTGTACGAAGCAGATGTGTGTCATTTTGGTTCAGAAGTGGAGAACTTACTTATGGTTTTCAGGAAATCAGAGCCCTAAATGAGAAGAAGTCATGAATCCTGAGTTCAGCTTTTTGCACTCCACATCTAAATGCAAACCTTAGAGTGATGATAAATGGATTTTTTATTAGAGGTAGCTTTATGCAGGTGAAATGTGTTATCTGTGATTTTGTTGACAGTTCAGATTTTAAAGTCACCCAGAGCATGGGAGGAAGTTGCTTGGCATTCTCTCTCTGACACTTTCTAATCAAGCAGTTTGAATTTCCTTTCTTCTGATAGAACCTTTGTTGCACATAACTCCTAACTTGTTCCTTCACTACCATGTCTTTTGTTCTGTCACAAGGCATTGACTTGGAGAACATTGTCTACTACAAAGATGATACACACTACTTTGTCATGACTGCCAAAAAGCAGAGCTTGCTGGATAAAGGAGTGATACGGCATGTGGGTATTAACTTCTCCTGTACTCTCTGTAAGCTAAAATTGTGGTGACAATTTACTTCTGGTAGGGTGAAAGTAGGAAAACATGCTTTTCCTCCATCACATAATGTTTTTATATAGTTGTTGTTTTAGAACATGAATGTAATTGTGTTCTAAAAGGCAGTTAGTGCCCTTCTGGCATATTTTAAACCATCAGAAGAGTGTTACAAAACCTGTCCTTTTCAAATTTGTATCCTTTTGTAGATGGGGGAGTTTTGTTCATGCTAAGATAAAATATGCTGAAAGAACATTTGGTAGCTTAGTTGAGCTTCCCTCATTTTATGGGAATGAAAAAGGCTCAAAAGTTTCTTAGCCCTTTCACAGTCAGAAATGTAAGCAGGACTGATCACTGTTTGCAATAAAAGATTTACAGATTTTCTCCTAGAAGCATTAACACAGATAGGAATGAAAGAAATTAGAAGGCAAACTTGTGTGAGTGGATTTGTCAGAATTTTAATGCCGACTACTGTATATACCAATCTTAAAATAAACTCATGGGTTTGACCATGGCGCTTTTACTTTGCTGGTCTTGGCAGGACCACGCTGACACAGAGGTCTTGCTCTCACGGGAGAACGTGGACCAGGAGGCTTTGCTAAACTATGCCAGGGAAGCAGCAGATTTCTCCACTAACCAGCAGCTGCCGTCGCTGGACTTTGCCATCAACCACTACGGGCAGCCCGACGTGGCCATGTTTGACTTCACGTGCATGTACGCGTCCGAGAACGCAGCGCTGGTGCGCGAGCAGAACGGCCACCAGCTCCTCGTGGCGCTGGTCGGGGACAGCCTCCTGGAGGTTGGTGTTCAGCTTCTCCTGTGTAAGCTCTGAATGGAAGCACGAGCACGAACCTTTGAGCCCATCCCCGAAATATGTGCTGCCTGTGAGAGAGGCGCTGTAAGGGAAGCTGCTGTTTATTATAGAATGAAGTGGGAGGTTTGAAGGAAGGGTGGGAGTGTTGGGAAAACAGTATATTTAGCATGGTAATGATGTCGCCTAAGAAAATGTGTGCAGAGCTTTTTCTGAAGTTCTGTCTGTTCCATCTGTTTCTAGTTGGGACGAGTTGACTCTACAGAACCTATGGTAGGCCTGCTAATAATTAGCATTTTGTAGTTGGTTAAAAAGTACAGTCTTGAAGAGAAGCTGTTAAGGCGCTCAGGCTATGAACTTTTGTTGGAAATAGAGGGACATTGGCTTTGGGAGAGCTCATGAGCTGTTCACCATACATCTGCTTTCTTCTAACCCAGTGGAAGTGGAGCTTGAAGCTAATTACTGAGTTATAATTTCCCAGCAGATACTGGGACTTGAGACTTCTTTAAAATTTTCACCTAAGTGATGCTTTTCCTTTCTCTGTTTTTTTTTTTTTTTTGTAACCTAAAATATCAGCCATTTTGGCCGATGGGCACTGGAATAGCCAGGGGATTTTTGGCTGCAATGGACTCTGCTTGGATGGTACGAAGTTGGTCTCTCGGAGCCAGTCCTTTGGAAGTTCTTGCAGAGAGGTAATGGAGAAAGTGGATACATTTACAGTTCTAATCCAATCCTCCAACATCTCATCATTCATTCCAGTTTCTTTTAGTACAAATATGTAGGCAGAATGGGAGATACAGGCTCTTGCTGTTCTTAGAGAATGTTTGAGGTTATAATTCAACTGAAGAAAAAAAATTTCAAAGTAAAGTATATAAAGTATATGGAGGAAGAAATGTTGCTATTCTTGGTCCTAGTTTTAAAAGATTAGATGAGGAATCTTTTTTTTAGGTACTTACTGATATTTCATGGAGAAAGTGAGCCCAAGTTACTGTCACCATCCCTGCAATAGCAAACCGGATGAAGATGTAGGTGCCTTTAAAGTACCAGATACAAAAGTTCTTGCCATCTCCTATTATCTTGTGAATACTTTTTATTATTTCCTTTTAAGGAAGCTGTGACCTGCTTTTTTTCATATTGTCCGTGGTCACTTTGTTTCATATAAGCCAAACAGCATCTTGTCTCTTTTGAAGTACTGAGTTCTTGATGTTTTTATCAGCTTTGCCTGAGTGTTGTTTTGGTGACTCAAGGTGCTCTCCTGGAGATCACAACTCAGGGTAATTAGAAGAAGGAGTAAATAAAAGCAACAGTTAGTAGATCCTATTTTAAACTTCAGGTACTGCAGCTTCTGACCATCAGGAACCACAGTATAATTTCTAAAATTGCACAATGGCACAATTCATACTTAGAATTCCAATTGTTTGAGTTTAAAAAAACAGCAAGGAAAATAATGTTGCTGTTGAAGCCAGACTTCCATCACCTTTCCATTTGCCACTTGAGACAGCAGTAAGATCTTCCCTGAGCTTTTTCTTCCACATACCGAACAAACTCAGTTCTCTTGGCCTCTCCTCACAGGGCAAATGCTCCAGTCACCCTCCAGGGTTCTCTTCCTGAGCCCCTCCTGTGTCTCAGTGTCTTTATTGTACTGGGCAGCCCTTTCAGTTATGCTTAGTGTATTGTTCTCTTCCCTCCTTTGGATTTCTGAAGTTGTATTAAAGTGCAGATTTTAATATGCTTATGCTGACTCTTAGCTATGCAGTCTCTGAAGTGGTTAGATTTCTGATTTGAATGTTTATCTCTCCAGAGTTTACTTAGCCATAGTAGTAGTGATGCATCTCTTTTAAAAAAAACAAAACAGAACAAAACCTCAAACCAGCCAAAACAGACAAAAAACCCCAAACAGCCACAAAGCCTAAACCAAACAAACGAACCAAAACAAAACCCCAAACTTTTTTTTTTATGTTATTTTCCCAAGGGAAAGCATTTATAGGCTACTGCCTCAGACCACCCCAGAGAACGTGAGTAAAAACTTCAGCCATTACAGCATTGATCCTGCCACCCGATACCCCAATATCAATGTCAACTTCTTGCGGCCACAGCAGGTGAGTCACAAATGGTGCTTCTCAGTGCTTGTAACCTGCAGTGTCTTCCCTCAGGTGAAGCTATGCCAATGTTTTGGGAGCAGAGAGTGATGTGTGTAGAGCATGGAAGCAGTGAAAGGCAGATACATCAGTCAAGAGTAGACTTTTGTGCTTGAACAAATTCCTTTTTAGAAATATTTGATTTTGGTAATTTTAACCATGATATAATGCTCCAGGAAACCTATAAATTTGTTTTTGTGTGTGTGCACGTGCATTTTCTTTGTGATAATCCAGTCTAGTGGTCTGTGATTGCAATTTGGTATCCACTGAGCAGCAGCAGTCAGCTCGACTGTTCAGCACTGATGAGCTGATCCTTGCTGTTGTGAGGTTCTTGGGGTAGGATTTCTGCTACCTACGTGTACTTGGCTTCCTTTTTGTACCTCGGGATGTCTCCTTATTGTCCTCTGGTTATTTCTGTATGTATCTGGGGTGCATGGCATGTTGATCATCTTAAATGTTTTTGTGTGTCATTTTAGGTACGCCACTTGTATAATACAGGAGACTTGAGAGACATTCACCTGGAGATAGAGAACTTTGTGAACTCCAGGACACCAAAGCTGACCCGAAATGGTAGGCCTGGCTGCTGTCCTATTCCTTTTGGTGTTCTGGAGCTAGATCAGTGCAGGAACTAGAGAGCAGCAGGGCTGTAGGGTATTATTTAATCAGTCTCTGCATTTAGAAAATGTATCCAGTAATTGTTTTGTCAACAGTCTGAGCTTACAATTTTTCAAGTTTCCATTAGCATGGGAATTTATTTTTGTTTGCCTCACTTCCCTTGCCTTATAATGCTGTTAACTTTCTAAGCATATTTGCTTGTACAGGCAGTTCTTTTCACCTCCTTTATCTATAACAATGTCCTTGCTTAAAGTGCAGAAGCCTGGCCTGAGTTCACTCTAACAGTAGACTCAGAATTCTTACAAACATAACAGAAGGTATTGCTTGTGCAGTCTTGCATGTTCCTGCTTTCCTTTTCTTAATCTCATCTCTCAACCAAATTAAACCTCAGTTTGCTTGCATTATTCTGAGAGCTAGATGCCTTGTGATAAGCATTTCAGTATCTGTCTACTTGCCTCTGCCCTGAGGGGTATGTCAGACTTTTCCTTTTGCACGCCTTGTCTTGGATGCCCAGACAGTGTTTTGGGATTCTCAGGGTGGCTCTTAGCTGCTAAGCCTCCCTTTCACTGCTGAATAGCTGTGTAGTCTCTGCTCTTTGCCCTGCGGCCACGTCCCTTTGGGCTGTAATCTCATCAGAGCTTCTGGTAAGACAAGGTCAGAACAGGTCACTGCTTTTAAAGGAAAGTTTTCAAGGGGAAAGAAGAAGTTACAGAAGTACGTTTGTAGTTCTTCCTCTAGAAATGGTGTATCTGGGCTTTACAGAGCATTGCTACTGTATGTCCTTTTGATCATATTCAACAAGCCTTTGCAACTGTTTTGTATTTCCTGGGGCTCTTTTACAATGGCTAGGGTGAAAAGTCTGGCAAGTTACAACTTAGATAATTACTTTTCAGCAAATAAAAAATACTTCCTTGGATTTAAAATAGATATGATAGTATTTTTAAAAGAAAATAAGAATCATGTTTTCCATTTTCCATTGTAGAAGGAGCTTGTTTTTTACATTAATGTTTTGCTTGTTGGTTCATGGGGTTTGTGTTGTATTTAGAATTTGAGCTGTTGTGCATTTCTATTTCAAAATGTGCTACTTTTTCTACAGAGTCTGTAGCTCGCTCTAGTAAATTGCTCAGTTGGTGCCAGAGGCAGACTGATGGATATGCTGGTGTTAATGTGACAGATCTCACAATGTCATGGAAAAGTGGCTTAGCTTTGTGTGCCATTATCCACAGATACCGTCCAGACTTAATGTGAGTAACTGGCTGCTTCAAATAACTGGGGAGGGCAGGAAATTAGTGGTGTTTGGAGATAATAATATGGAATTTGAGGCAATGCATTTGTGACTTAAGAAGAAATAGATTGAAATGAATTCGATTAAACTTGACAGAAACCAATGCCCAGTGATTCACTAGCAGAGTGGAAGATCATGATAGCTTGATGAATTTGAAAATAAATGTGTTGTTGTTTTCCCTTCTGGATGATTTGGCAGAATTAAGCTTCAAATTGGTACTGACTAGAAAGCATTATTGACTGACAGATTTTATGTGTGCAGTGAGTAAGGAACAGTTCATAGCTTCAGTTAAGTCTCTTGTGAATGAGCCTCTGCATGGGCCTTCATAAACTTCCTGTTTAACAAAGCAACTCTTTTTAAAGACTTTCAGGCTGCTCTTTTTAGAGGTAGTGACCCACAGCCTAAATAGAGATGTTGTTACTGTTTGCACACTGATTTGTTGGTTGGATGAATGGCAGAGGCGTCCTCTTCAGTGATATATTGGGTAAAACACTGCCCAGATTCTAGAATGGGAAAACACTGGCTGGAAGAAGTGACAGTAGCAAAGACTCTGGTACGTTAATACGGAATGTCTCCAACTTCCCAAAGGGACATCAGAAAAAGTAAACTCTAGAGCTGTGCTTAAAGACATAATCCACTGTAAAAACATACTGAAAAATTGTGGAGTTATTCCAATCCATATGCACTGAATTACTTCTATATTGGTGTACTGCAGTTAACCTGAGCTACACTGTTTAACAGCTCTATAGCTTGTGGAGAGCTCAAACTGCTTTTAAAATGTAACTCTGTACAAGGTATAGTTTTTTATGTAGTTACACAAGTTTTGGAAAAAGCCAGCAGGACAAAATATGGATCAGTCAAGAAAAAAGGGGACAAAAAGTGAAGATTTAATTTAGTTCCAAGCAAAGAGAAGATTTTATGTAGGGGAAAACAGTACAGTCTTCCAGCAAAGGAAGAAGTGAAGATGTATTTCAGAGAATAATAGTTTTTAAGAAGAGAAATCTAGGTTTGGAGGAGGAGCAAACAAATTTAAAAAGAATATGTTTGAGCCAAAGTTCCCTGTAATTAATTAGCATCCACTTTGCCATGTTGGTGGCAAATAAATTTAAGATTTTGGGTGAAAAAAGAGATGGATGCCTGAGTTCTTTCAGAAGACTGGTTTCCACTTGATGCAGTGCAAGGCCTCTTTGTGACCTTTGCAGAGACTTTGATTCTTTGGATGAGCACGACGTGGAGAGGAATAACCAACTGGCCTTTGACATTGCTGAGAAAGAGTTTGGAATATCTCCCATTATGACTGGAAAGGAAATGGCATCTGTTGGAGAGCCCGATAAGCTGTCGATGGTGATGTACCTCACACAGTTCTATGAGATGTTCAAAGACACCATCCCCTCTAGTGGTAAGCAGTTTGGGGCACGTGTGTCAGATTTAAAGACTGCTCCAGGGTGAATATGTGTGCTTCAGCTACCTTCATGCTGCTTCTGCCTGAGCACAGAGTAGTCACTCACTGTAGCTTTACATTACAAAAAGTTGACTTGTTACTGGTGCTGATAAAGACCATGTTAGCAGCAGCAGGTGCAAAATAATGAATTAGTTTAAAATAATGTCCTCAAAAGTTCTAAACTCACTTCAGCACTACTAGGTAAGTTTTCTGCTTTCTTACTATTGTTAGGGATTTGTTTGTCTCAGCTAATGTTAGGTACCTTGCTAGTAGTTGTTGAATAGGTATTTTCAAAACACCAGCTGAGTTTTGTACACATTTACCATCTGTGAATGGTGAGAGTAACTTCAGGCCAGTGAGGAACAAAACATCTTTGATTAGAATTAAAAGATGTAATTACCTAACCCAAATCAATATGGCCAGCCTTTAAATATTGATCCTGTTGTTACAGCTCTTTATTACTGATGATCTTAATTCACATGTATCTCTTTGGTGAGGGGAAAAAATTGGGTTTAATAGTCTTTTAAAAATATAGTATGTATCAGGTATTATTTCTAAAACTCTGGGCTCTTTTTAAGAATGCTGATGGTCACGTTCTTTGAATCATGCTCTTTAAGTATAAAATTAACACAGTATCTATTATGGGTGGTTATGAACCCTGAAAGAACTGCTTTGGGCAAAATGAAAAAGCTGAACAGCTGAGAAAGGTATTAATTCTAGACATTAGTCATTTTGTACAGAGAATTAAGGAAAAAGAATGCTACGTTAAAAAAAATCAGTGAATCCTTCGGTTGTATATTTAATAACAGCACCGCAGAAAAAAACTTCACGGCATTCCCTTGTTCTGCCTGTTTTCACTAACAGACAGCCTGGACCTGAATGCAGAAGAAAAGGCTGCCCTGATTGCCAGTACCAAGTCTCCCATCTCCTTCCTCAGTAAACTGGGACAGAGCATCTCTCGGAAGCGCACTCCCAAGGTAACCAGGCACAATCCTGGGAATACTGGTGTCTGGCAGGCTGCTGTCCAAGCAGGGGTGCTAAAAATGCAGGTGTTAGTGTGTGTTTGCAAGGATCACGTGTTCACCAGCTCTTGGTACGGGACAATACATGACATTTATAGCTGCAAAATCACATCTGTAGTATGGACTCACAGCGGTGCTTTTTAATCTTAAAATCTTAGCCTTGTTGCTAGTATTTTGGCATATATTTTCTCTTGGAACATAGCTCCTTGCTCAGTGTTCAGTGATTTGAAAGTGTTGAAGAATTGTCCAATTGAAGGTAAGAATCCCCTAAGGAGTATCTAGGAAAAATCCCCTTTTCTTAAATGGAGAATGAGCACAGAGAATTTAATAAGCTGTGCATGCAACTAAACTGATTAAGTGCACTGATGACACTTATCTTAGCCCAGAAAGGTATGAGAGTTATTTTTGTTTTCTTTCCCCTTCTCCTTCTGTTTTCAGGACAAAAAAGAAAAGGAACTGGATGGTGCAGGAAAGAGGAGAAAAACCAGCCAATCTGAGGATGTAAGTATTACAGTGAGAGGTGTCAGGGAGCAAAATAAATGGTAGGTACCTTGTACCCACTTCAGTTCTTTCATTTTTTTATATCCCGGCAGGATTTATATAAGATTTTTTAGATAAAATTTAATTCTTCTTCAGAAGTTACACTTTCACAGTATCTCTAGTGCAAATATTTTACTGATGCTTATGAAAGAATCCTACGTAACAAATGAAATGTTGCCGTTCCCTGATGTTCTGTTTTATTTGCCAGTTACTATGGTTTGATGAGGACATCAGCACTTGAAACTTTTTAGTAAAGTCATGCAGCATTGTCAGAAGTGTGATGCATATTTAAACTTTAGCCTTGGTTTGTGCAAAAAGCACACATTGCCAGTATGCCCTGTAAGGCAGTCTTTCAAATTCAGTGTTTGTAGCCAAGTGGGTACAGGTGAATTAAAATTCAGCTCTTTGAGTTTGTTGTTTGCAGATGGGCCTTTGGTTTATGTCAAGGTCTTCACAGGGGTGTTTCAGCTGAGGTCTTTTTGGTGGGTAAGCGTATCAAATAAGCTTGAAAAGATAAGTAAGGTTTAACAGAACATTTGATGACTTGCCAAAGGAAATTAAAATCTGAACTTTCAAGTGAGGCTAAGAGATTTGTTATCTGTAGTGTAAGAAATCTTCACAGCAAAGGGGTAGAAAGGAAAAGGGGATCTGGTTGTATCTTGTTAAATTTTGATGTCACCGGTTGTTAGGAGGACCTCCCACGAAGCTACAGAGAAGAAAGGCCCACGCTGGTGAGCGCCCTGACAGAGAGGAGAATTGATGCTGCCATTGGGAATCAGAACAAAGTCAAGTCCATGGCAACCCAGCTACTGGCCAAGTTTGAGGAGAATGCACCAGTGCCGTCCTCAAACTTACGGAGACAGGTAGGAGATGGATAATAAACGCCTTTGGTTTGGAATTGTAGAGGAAAACCACAAATAAAAGCATGCATTCCTCAAGAGTGGATGCTAGTGTTGCTTCTCTCCTTCAAAGACTCTCCCAGAGAAGAGCGACGTTTACCCAAAGCTTAAAAGTTACAAGTACAGGGTGGAGAAGAACTTCCTAAAAAACAGTCTGTTTCGCTGTTATTGCCCCTATTATTTAATCTTTCACAAACATATTACCAGCAATTTAGTTTCTTTTATAACTACTATTGCTCTTTAAAAGCTTTCCAGGAATGTTCTGCTTATACAGTTTAAGAACAATCATTTAATTTCTGATTTGAACATTTTCATATCAGGTTACATCTGTTTGTTCTTGTAAACTGTGATTAAACTTTGTACGTGTATGTATGTGCAGCAGATAAATGCCTGGGAGTTCCTTGGCAATCAGGATGTTTGTGTCATTCCAAGTGAGGCTCATTTGTTATCCAGGATGGTATCTGAACTGCTGCAACTGCAGGGTAATTGTCTTTGAAGTTAGATTGAGTCACTTGGAGCTACTGCTGGCAGTGCAGTGTCAGCAGGATGAGGCTCAGTGTGCATTAAGTGCCAGAGTCCTTGCTCTGCTGCTTAAGTCCATCTCCACAGCTTGTGTCAAGCTCTGTGCTGCAATGGCCACATTGTGAGTGGGACCTGACCTGGCTACTTGAAAGCCAAGTTTGTCTATGCTACACTACACATCAGCATTATTAGTGTAGCATAATCAGAGTGGTGATGTCTGTCCCACCTTTTACCAGTCAAATGTTTCTTCAGCTGCTACACACTGGCTGGAATATGCAGCCAATGATTTGAAGAAACAGTGGAATTAAAGGAAAGGTCCAAAAATATGTGAAGTTTCCCATTTTTGGATATTTTTTTCCTTTTTATATTTTACTTGCTAAATAAATTCCCCCCACCCTATTTTTTTTTTCTTAAATGTTTGTCTGTCTTACTCTGTATTCCATTCCTATGGCTTTCTTTGAGTTTCCTTCACTATTTTATCTTTCCTCCTTGGTCCCACTTTCCCTACAACCTGCATGCAGCAGCCTGTCCTGCCTTATCAAGAACGTGTTCACAGCCAGCCATCCAGCAGACGAGAGCAGGGCCGGCTTGCTCCCATACCCCAGTGGAAACAGGTAAAGAAACTCATTCTGACTACAATGCACTGCCTGCACCCAACACCAGCTATCACTGTTGCGTTTTTAAGCCAGTCCTTTTCCAGCACCTTGTCTGAGTCCATTATTTTAAATAACTTTCAGTGAATAAAGTCAACAGCTCCCTTTGGTAATGATGCATGGTTTAATGTTTCAAAAATATTTAATCAAATTTTCCCTGCCCTCT
This sequence comes from Falcunculus frontatus, assembly GCA_013398115.1. Lineage (NCBI taxonomy): Eukaryota > Metazoa > Chordata > Aves > Passeriformes > Falcunculus > Falcunculus frontatus. The sequence continues at coordinate 549,080 of VZRV01010647.1, read as the reverse complement.
TATGCTAGTTTCAACTTACCAAGACTTTCATGGATGTTGCAGCAGAAATTTTTGCTATAGAATTTCTAGATTCTTCTGTTAGAAATAAAGGAAACACATAAGCGATTATGGAAACTCATGAGGTAAAAGATGTCATACCATCTGTGATATTAAAGCTCTTCCTTGGTATAAGTAGTAAAATTGGTTATCAGTTTTGCTATTCCTGTGTGAAATCTTAGGTGTTCTGTAGTTGCAGGAGACTTTACTGTGGTTTCCCTTTCTTTAATGACACTTTCTTAAATGCAGCTTTCCTTGCCAGCTTCTCACACTTGTTGCATTACAGATTCCTGTGTTACTGTGAATTCAGTAAATTTTAGGTTTTCTTCCACAGAAGGGTTCAGAATAGGGACCAACAGCAGAAAAATCAGCAGGTATCAAATGTTATTTTTTCTCCTATGTTTTGGCCCATTGTCATTGCTGCTGTTTTTCTTTCAGCCATGCACTTTCCAAGGCTAAGGCTTCTGACAGATGATCTTTTTAGGCATTTAGGGTTACTTATCTCCCCAGCTTCCTCTGCTTCCACTGTTTCCCTGTGCAAATGGCCTCCTCATGTTTCTGAGAGTGCTCAGATGTATTTTGCTGACAGCCATAATTTGGAGAAACATCTACTACTACTACTTCTTTCTGGCTGTAGTTTAGTCAGAGCATACTTCAGGGACAGGAGGAAGAAGATTACGCTGGTTTGGAAATTCACTGTTCTTGATGAATTCATGGTTATCTTCATGTCTGAGGCATTCAGCACAATTAATGCTGCATGTCATGGCTGGTGCCGTGATCTAGAAGATTTCTCTTCAGGGAAGAAGACCTATGCTCAGGGGAGTTATTGTCAGTAGGACTGTCAGGATGCTTTGGTTTCCTGACTTGGTGTTTGTTCTACCTTTTGTTTCATCAAAATCTTCTTTATAGGCTAATGAGCACTTTGAGATGGATTCACATCATTCACGATTAAGGCAAATTTTATTTCTCAAGAATACTTAGCAAGGGGGGAAAAAAAAACCTGATGCAAAAAGGCTGTACAACATTAAGTGAGTTGATGAGCACTGCTTATATTACCTCCTAGAAAAAGGAAAACTGGATTGCACTGGCTGTCTCTCTCTGTTCAAAGAAATGAAGTTTTATGTTTTAGCACTTGGAAAATACCATATTCCTGCACCTTGAGATTTATATTTGAACCTGTTACTGAAACTTTGTGAAGGCTTTATAATTAAGCCTTTATAGTGAAACACAGAAGTTCTTATTGTCATCCTTTTGTCCTTGATAGAAAAAAAGGACAAAGTTTTATTTCCTGCTTTTATTGAGGATTTTTCTCCTCACCAGAGAGCAGTTTGGTTTTTTTGTTTATCGTTTATACCTGCACTACACGACTTTAAAGAAATTTTTAAAAAGGAAGGAAAAGTCCTTCTGCTCTCCCTCAACTTCGATAGCATCTCTGTATAGGAACCACTTTAAGGCATATTTTGAAAAATCTTTCTGTAACAGTTTTACTTTCAGAGGATTTAAATTATTTTGTTCAACACTGACAATGATTGCCTTGTGTGGATGATTTCCCTCTCAAGATTACACATGGAGTTGATCTTTCCTTGATGGGCTTTACTGCGTCAACAGAAGATGATTGATTCCTGGGTCCAGATTTTTGGCAGGATTTGCAGTGCTTTTGTAATGAAGAAGTATGAAACTGGGTCTCACAGATGCAAAATCTGCAGGATACTGTAGGTTCAAAACCCCAGTTGATAGGCTCCCTGTTCCAAAGGTTTCTTAGAGTTTGCCTGGGGAAGGGAAGAACATGGGTTGCCTTCATTCGAAAGCCATGGACATGCACAGAGCCATTTATTCTTCAACAGAGATCAGCTGAGACCACTGAGCCAAGCAGCCAGCTTTGCCAAGCCTGGACACAAACTCCTCCTGCAGGAAGTTGTTGCTGAAGCAGTACCTTGGATGGCTGCTGAGATTTCTGGTTCTGGCAGAACCTGAAAGCTGTGAGACTGCACCTTTTGATGGTACTGGACTGGCCTTCTGTGGTGACATTGGGTACTCTGGCTCTATAGCTCATCTCTGGGTGACAGACTGCCACCGGGGGAGTGCTCCTGAGTACCAGTACCTGTCACTGCACATGCTATAAAGGATTAGTATTGCTTCTGACAAGTTCTTTAAGGAGGATATATGTTTGCTAGAGAGAGAGCTGTTCATAAAGCTTTTGGAAAGGTTTCTCGTTTGGGCACAGGTGTTGAAGTTCATGAGCAGAAACTTCTGCTACTGACTGAATATGTCACATAGCAAATACCTTCTAGTAGAGAATGCTTTGAAGAGGAGCAAAGCAGCTCCTGAGGGGACAAAGGGGTGATGTGTTACTGAGAGAAACCACAGGTTGCCTAATGTTCTTACTAGCTGGCAAAATGAAGTTGAGATCCTCTCTTTGGGAGAATGGCAGTTATTGACTGGTTTGGTTCTTCCTGTCTCTTGGAACCTGCATGGAGGAGGAAAGTATACTGCAAAAGCATAAGAGTGGTTGCAAGGGAGAGAGTTGCAAAGGAAATGGTCTCATTTGGACCCACAGTTTTGATGGGAAATTGGAATCTGCCTTGGGATATTGCCTGCTGATGTCTGTCAGATGGAGTTCCTTAGCTGTACTTACCAGTTTAAATCTAGAATCTCACTTTGCCCTTGAATTAAGATATAAGGTGAGCAGTTTCCATGAGCTTGTAAGGCAGGATACATCTCTGTGTGTTATATAGGTGGGGTAGGGGTGGCTTGCTAAGACAGAATTCCTAGAAACAGCAAAATCCTGGTGGAATCTGTTCTGAAGCAGTTTCTACTTTCATCACAAGACCTTTAATGCTGTCCGTCTTGGAAAGGCAATAACTTCTAAAGAGCAAGGGGGTTAAAAACCTCACCAGTCTGCTCCTCACAGCATTCTGTGTGGCCTGCATCCCTTGTGAATTGGATTATAAAGTCTGATTTATTGAGTTACACTTTGAGGATGTTGACCTGCGTTGCCAAAATTGGTTTGGTGTTCTTACGTGCACCACAGCAGCATCTACTAATGCACAAAGATACTGTGAAGTGAATGTGCACAGTGGAAATGTAATTTTTTTTATATGATGGTAGTATCACCTGAAAAGGCTGGATTGTGTTTCATGGTGTGGTGGTTAGTCTCCTCAAACGGATGCCTGCTTGTGTAAGAACATCTTCCATCGTGTGCTCTATTGCTTTCTGAGCCATTTTGGCTGCTTTTGGGAAAGAGCATCTCATCTGGGATCATGAAGCCACTGAGAACCATATGGTCTATCCAGAAGAGGATCTGACTGGGCATGGTGTGAGAGACAAGCCTTCTAAACTGAATTTTGCCCTGGATTTCCAGACTCTCAGCTTATAGCCTTCAGCAGTCTTCTGCTATAGTTCCAGAGGTCTCCTGTCACAAGCAACTTTTGCATGTAATACATAAGCTTAAATCATGCTTGATGTGTTCAAAGATAGTTGTAAGATGGAGATCCCATGTCTTTTGGTGCACATCTTTTCTGCCTCTGGAGATCTGCTGCTTCTTCTTTTGAGATCATTCCCTAAAGTGTGCTAAAGGGCAGTAGTACAAACTTTGCAGTAATTTTGTTGGGACTGTGTTTTTTGAAGATAAGCAGTGACTGAGATGACCACAGACAGCAGGAGCTGAAACCTCAACAGGAGAGAACTTACAACACCAATGATTTCTGCAAGCACTGCTTTTTTACCTTAATTTTTAAATTTAAATCTGTTGATTAATTTCTGCTTTCCTATAGTCATCCTTTTCTTTGCATGCTCAGAAATCATTCTGCTGGAGGACTGACTGAACGCATACTTCATGCATTCATACAATATTATAGTCTGAGATCTGCCTTGGAAAAATAAGCAAGTTTGTGAAGATTTTGGCATTTGAAATGCAAACTTGGCCTGGACAGATGAAAATCCATGAGCAGCTCTATGGTTGAGAATGTTGCCATGCTTTCAGCTAGAAATTCATAGCTAAGCCTTTGAAACAGCATATATTTTTTTTTTATGTTATGCAGTGGATATGGAACATCCAGTGCAGTCATATGCTTTAGTTTAAGCTGCTTGTAGCATCTGTTTGAGATGGAGGAGTGTATTATTTATTTCATCATTTTGTTGAAGAGAGCACCCAAACAGATGTTAGTGCCAGCTCATCTGCAAGGGCAGTAATAAACATCTGTAATATCTCTGTACTACATGCAATTTTTTTGGAGACTTAATCTAACAGTGGCTTTGGGTACACAGCATTTTGTTTTTCCCCAGTGCAACCTTTTCCAGATATGCTCTGGTGAGAACTCAAAAGAAAAATAAAAATCAGGCAGAAGACACATTAATAAACAAGAAATGGTGGAGAAAAGACTGTACATAATAAGGAGGTACAGCACTAGAAGGACATGTTTCCTGGTGTGTTAAATTGAGGACATGTATGTGCACTATGTAATATGCAGACTGTTAGGTACAGCTACATTTTGTCTATAAACCAGCTGGATTTCTATTCTAGTAGAATACAGTACATTTTAGCTTGCCTGAGATGGTGTAATGTAAGTTAAAGAGGAAGGATCTGAGGCTGGGAACAGAACACTGTGAATTGTATTACTGATGAGCTGCAAGCAAGAGTAATTAGGTCAACAGGATGGATATTTTTAAGCACTGCAAGGCACAGCAATAAGTAATTTTTCATGAAGCAAAGAGAGCAGTCCAGTTGTGCTATGAAGAGTTCCAAGTTTTGCCTTTAACTGAGTGTAAGACCTTGACTCAGGAGCTGTTGGTGTAATTGCTGATAGATACAAGTCCGTGTTTGCTGCCTGTCAGGTGTGATCGTGTGGCTCTGGACAAAACCTCGGGTCTCTCAGCTTCACGTGCATCGTGGCTTTAGTCCACTTGAGAAAGGTGTGAGCTTAGGATCATGGTCTCAGTTCATGCATTCTGGCCTGTCTCACCAAACCACTGGTAATGTTACCTCTTTTCTACCATTATTATGATTTTTTTTTTCTTTTTTCTGTTTTAAAAAAAGATGAGGCATAAGGAACGTTCTCGGACCTGCCCCAAAAAAGTGATCATGCTCTCCTCTTCCACTCCATCTTCCTCTCCACCGTATCCCAGGCAGCAGGTGATTCCCTCTGCATGCTCTGTCCCTTTCTCTTCATTGCTGCTTGTACAAGTGACTAGATCAGGTACCAAATAGCTTATTTACAAATACATTTTCAATTTTCTTTCTTTCAGATGCTGATAGGGCTTTCTCAACCTCTTAGGTTAGGAAGTTAGGGCAGCATTAGCTCACTGGAAGCATGAAGAGTCACCACTGGAGACTCTGAGATTTTGCTGTAGGCGAATTTTTAATTACAGTAGCCTTTCTCAGTTTTGAGATGCAGCAAAGTAGAAATGAAATGTTTGGAGTAATGCAGGGAAAAAAAATTGAACTTTGTTCCACCTCCACTCTCTGTTTAAATTAGCGTGACTGAAAATTTGCCCTTGTATCCATGTAACTTTTTTAGGATTGCTTCTGTGAAGTGGTTTTTGAGTGTTTTAGTGGCCTGCACGTGTCCACTGTGGTCCTTCTGTTTCTCCCACACCAGGCTCTTGTCTCACAAGCGTTTGTTTTCAGTCTGTCTGACTTTGAACCTGGAGCAGTGAGAGCTGTTCTGAGCACAGTGTGTAAATGTGCATCCAGATGTTTGTGTACATGTATCTGTTGTCCCAGTTAAATATTACCTGAAATCCTTTAATATTTCTATTGTCTTGTATACTGTCATTGTTTCTTTGAGTTGTATCCTTTTAAATTGTTTAATTTTCCTGCTTTCAAATCCACTTCTCAATCAGTCCTGAACTAGAGGTCCTGAAAAGGCAGTTGCAGTTCCATAGAGCTGTTATGACATCGTGTAAGGATTGTACAAATGAATTTCCCCAGAGATGGAGAGTGTTTCTTTGCTGATCTCTTGTATACCTATAAACTCTATAAAGGAGTATTACCTTTTAGCAGATTAGACAAGTTTAATTCTTTGGCAAAAAGTTTGACTTGCCTTATTGCTGTGATTTCTAGAACTGTAATTACATGTTGCAGTTTATCTGGTGTAATTATTGTCAGCCTCCAGGACACACATTCTTTGCTGCCTCTGTGGTGTCTGCAAGATAGATCAGGTCTGCCTACTGATCCCATTTGAAACTGTCCTAACAAAAAAGGGGGTTGGTTTTCTGCCACTATCCATACTTTGCAGGAAGGATACAGGAGTGGACATCTAGGTAGAACGGGTGAGGAAGGCCCTTTTCATTAGCAAAACCTGCATTTAAACTGCAGTGTAATATTATCAGATGATGTGATAGCTAGCTGCCTTCCCCCTGTCAAAATCCTTTGAAAATTTTGTTGGATACATTATATGAGAGAAGAAAGGTTTTTCCCCAAGCTTACAGATAGAGAAACTAAGGCAGTTAAATGCTGAGTTTTACTTTCTAATCTATGGTGTGGGATTCATTTTCCATGTAAAGAAATTCATTTTCACTCACGAAGGATCTGGTAGCTCTATATTTTCCTTCTGTCACCTCTCCAAGTGTTTGTTTGTCCTGTGTCTTTTTGGTTGCCTAGTTCAGTCATGAAAGCCAGCCACTGCCAAGTGTATTTTGACCATTTGCTATGTTGTGTCCTGTAGAAGTCTTCCTTCTTTTAACTCAGGAATTTTTACCCTCTGTGCTACAGAACTGATGTTACACTCAGATGAGTAATCTGCTTTTGGAGGCATTCTTTTTCTTTAGGAATGATTTTTTTTTTTTTGCCCTGAACTTGGCTTGGCCAAGGCCTTGTAGCAAGTCAGATGGATCTGTGTCCTTGTTACACTGATATCTTTTAAAACCTATAATTTACTCTTCTAATGCATTTATTCTGCCACTTCTTTTAAACTTTCCATCTCCATCCTTTGAACTAACATCACAGTATGAGTTATACCGAGTGTCTTACTGTCTTTATTGCACTAATTTGATTACATTGTGGTACTATATTGTTGTTTATTGACCTAATATGAATATATACTTTGAAACAAATTCCCTACAGGAGCCAACTTCTTATTACCAGTTTTAGAATATTCTTAATAAACTTCTGCTCTTGTTACGGCTTCTTTTCTGCCTGCATCGTAAGAAAAATCAGATACAGTGTGTTCTGATTAGGGAGTTGGTCTGTGATTGTTTTTAAGCTCATGATTTGTTGCCTGCAGAGATTCAGGGAACCTGGTGCCGGCTATCCCGGGGAGCAGAGCCCCAGACAGGAAAGGGTAAAGAGCATGAACAAATGGCATGGGTGCTGATGACACAAAGCTGTGGTGGATGTGTGCAATCCAGAGGGCAAATACAGGGGGTGGTGAAGCACACTTATCCTAATGCTGCTGTTAACACGCTGCAACTGCTGAGAGTCAGTCAGGAGCGATCCTTCCTGTGTGAGAGCCACATAAACGCATAACAAGCCTTCATCAGCAGTTTGCTGTATGCTTTTATTTTGCCCCAGGTCTAGCACTTGAGCTCTTCTCATTCTTCTTTTTCTCTTACACCTCTTTAGTGAAGTATGCTGTGGCTGCAGCAGAACAAGAAGAGTTATGTTTTGTGCTAATTCATGCGAATGTGGTTGCATTGTGTTCACTGCTTGCTTTCTGGATGGTTAAGCAACTGGCATTCCATCTTGCCTCCTACAGGCCAAAGTAAAAGGAAAAATGATGGGGCATTATTTAGTATAGAGACTTTGAAGCCGTCTTAACAATGAAATATTCAACAGTCTGTCTGAATGGCTCAGTATTATACAGAAGCATGGGAAAAGAAAAGATAGGCACTCAAAAGGACCGGTTGATTTGAATTCATATTGACAAATTAATTGACATTCCAGTACAGGCTTTGAATGAATTAAGTCATAAATGGGAGCCAGCAATAAAACTGTTGCAACTTCCAGAATGTGTTCTAACAAAAGCCTCTTGTGGGCCGAATGTTTTCTGACAGGCAGTAGAAAATGGATACGCGTGTCTGCAATGACACAGAAGCCCACAGCTTTATAATAGGCCCCAGTTTTAGTGAAAATGATCTAGTAGGAAGGAGTAGGTGGAACGGAAAGCAGCTTGAAAGTAAAGAGTATTATTAATGCATGTGAATGGGAAAAGTGTTTCTTGTAAACTGGGTGTGAACCCAGTTTTATGTTGTGCATTGGAGGACAATTAGCGATACAGAGCAGCACCCTGGCATTCTTGACAGATCAAGCCTCAGATTTCTTGATGCACGTGTTTGTAGTTCCTGCTCCATTTACTTTTGTGCTCTACAAACAAATCAGCTGAAGGCTGCGTTGTACTGCAGTGATATTCCTGCCTTATGCAGCAGGCCACCTGCTAGCTCTTATTTTCATGTCACCAAGTGCACCACAAAACAGTTTAGGAACATTGATATGAAAGACCAGAATAGCAGAGGTGTCAAATACTGTGCCTGGGGTGTATTGACATGGTAGTGCAATGAGAACAAGTAGGACAGTGAAGTTGCATAAGGAAAACTGGCAGCTTCTGTGAGTGTTTGATTTTGCTGTTCTTTGCTTTATTCAGACAGGCTCATTAAACATGCTCTCTTTGGCATGTAGACTATTTACTTCACATATACCACCATCTTTAAGAAATTAATTCATTCTTTATGAGACCTGAAGTACATTACCCTAAAATGGGTTTTCTGTACACAAACTCTAAGAAACAAAGAGGTAGAGGTTTAGATATTTAAAGGAAATACTTGAGAATGGAGAACCATGGGGAAATAAACTGACAAATAAGGCTCTTCGTGTATGATAAAGCCACATTTTAAAATTATTTTTTGATGGTAATGCCAGAGAGAGAGGCTATGTGCTTGTTTGATTTTGGCTGCAGCAGTCCTAGGGAGAGTTGTGAATAACAATTAATTCAACTTTTTTCTTGCCCTCGAGGGTCAAAATGTAACACTTCATTAGAACAGCAGATATTGGGGAAAAAAACCCCAGTCTTCACATGAGAGCTTCTGTTACTGTTGTGCATGTGAATGTCATACCTTTTGGCTGCCATTTTGGTGTCTCTTCCTTTTTGTGCTGGTTTGTTTACTTCCTGCCTCCTTCCTCGTCTCGCAGAGATCTCCTCGTTTATTTTCTCATGACCAAGTGCCCATGAATGTTGAGCAAAGGGCATGTCAGCTGGCTGCCCTCCTGGAGTCCAGACGTGCACTGAGGCATCAGGTGACTACAGCCCTGCCTATCTGGTGTCCTGCAGCAGTGGGATTCTGGGTACAGGTGAAATCTGGGGGTCAGAGAGAGAAAAAAATCACCAAAATGTGATGACCACTTCTCTGCAGTCATGTGGTTAAAACAAGACTATTTTGTGTAGTGTCTTTATTCGACTTGCCAGTTCTTAGCTGTCTCCTTGTTTGGTGAGTGACCCTTTCTGTTCCTCAAAACAAAATATAAACAGTGAAGTAAAAAGCAGCCTCTTTACTTTTCAGAGTAAATGCTGAAAACCAGCTGGGCTCTAGATCAAGTCATCTCACAGTGGTCATTTGGCAGTCAGTTGCTCACAAATTTTACTTGCCTCTGGAAGCAAGAATATTCACATTTTCCGAGCATAATTCCTGGCTCTGTAGTCTACTCTTGTGTCCATACTTCCTGTGGAGTTGTTTCCAATGGCAGAGCTGGCAGTTTGTGCAGATTGTCTTTGATTCCAGTGTACACTTTTGGTTTGGTTTGGTTTTGTGCTTCATTTTCTCTCCAGTCTGTTGTCTTTGGGGTATGGGAGCATGCCAGTTGGAGCTGTGGTGTCTTGGGTTGCTCGCCCCTATCTCTGTTTTCAGTTATCTTCAGCAGTGCTTGGCAAACTGCAGAGTGCTTTTTGGAAAGCACCATCTACAGAAGTGATTCTTTTCCTAACTTACTGTTTTGAGTTAACCATCCCAAATCAAGCTGTCTTCTTGAGCTGGAGCATAAACTGTCCCAGAACTTTTGCTGGTGGGCATAACTTTTGCAAGCCCTACTAAAAAGAATTTTGTGACATCTTAGGTCACTTGCAATTGCTGGGGTTTTTTGGGATGCCATCTTTTCCTGATGGTTAAAATCACAGAAGCTGTTATCCAAGGAGAACAGCGAACCTTTGGCTAGATTTGAAATTTTGGGGACGAGCTATGAAGGCCTGAATAAGAAGACTACTTTAAACATAGTGGCACCTCTTTGTTAATGGGTGCCATGACTTAATATCTCAAGCATGGTCCACAGTGCTCCTGTGCATTTCTTTATTCGTTTGAAATGATGATACAGAAATGAAGGTCTAGACCAAAACATGTTGCTCCTACCTTTTGTGGTGCTCTCTGGCAATATTAAGCTCCTTCTGAGAGTGTAAAAGATTACAGCATTGGAATGCAAATACAGAAATTATTTTTGAAATTGTCTAATTTCTGTATCGTGCAGAGTTGAAAAGGAGGAGAGACTGAGAATGAAAAGTAGAGGAAAGCATAAAGTGGGTAGGGCAGAGAGGAAAAAGAGGAAACAGATGTTGGAACACTGCAAGCAATGATGGATTATGATGTGGGATTTAAGGGAAGAAAACAAGAAAAATAGTAAGAGAGAGAAGGCTTAGCAAAGTAGCACATTTTCAGAGAAGAAACTTGATTAAATGTTGATGTACAGAAATTTTTTTATGAACAATTATATTTCCATAAATTGGGGAAATTGTGAAAGCCAAGCTCTTTTGCATTTTGCTCGGTAAATTTAATCTTGAGGTTAGCCTATTCCAAGTGGCTAGAAGTAGCTATTTTCATGGGTCATGCAGTTACATGACATTTAGTTTTCCTTTTTATAACTAAAACCATAATTTATTTTTCAAAGAATGCCAGTTATTTGTAATGTGCATATTTTTTTCTTAACAAACTGTAATTTTTAGGAATGCACAGTTTCTGCCAGTGCTGTTTGTCTGATACTTCCAAGTTTTAGTTTTTTCCTATTTATATGAAGAATTTCTTGGGACATGGGCATAATCATCCATAGAGATAATGGCAAGGGTGGATTAGAAGACCAAATTTTGGGTCCTCCTGCAAGGAACCAGTTTCAGAAGGATGCAGGTTCTCAGTCTGTGATTTATTCTTTGCCATTTGATAATCAAGATCAGCAGATTATTTTATATTGATTCATTCTTTTTTGGTTCAGTGTTTCTAATCTGCTTACAGTAAATTTTGGAAATTACTTAGGTTGGAATAATTTGGGTTAAATCCAACTTAGGTTGGAAATTATTTAGGTTGGAAATTTGCTGTTAATTACTGGAAATATATACAAGCTAACTTCTTTCTCTTCTGTCCCCCAGGAGAGCAGACTTTTGGTTTATACAGTTAAAATGTAGAAGAGGTCTCACATGGCCTGAAAGATGATCTTAGTGCCTTGGGCCAGTAATAGAGAACAATGGGAGATACAGAAGGAACAGAGGAAATTGATTTGGGGTCTTTGCCAGTGGCTTAGTTGGTTGGGTTACAGGAGGTTGGACATCTGTGGAAGTAGGTAACGGCTTCCAAGTGGTCCTAAATAATGTAAAACCTAATAAAGAGCAAATTAAGAATAACTACTGTGCCTCGCTAGGGAGAAAGTAAAGATACACTGGGTATTTTTCTCTAAGTTTTCCTGTAAGAGTCTTTTAAAAATTATCCTTGATGGTGGCCAGAAAGGCCTGGGTTGGGTTTTTCTTTAATTTTCTCTTCTCTCTTAGAAGAGAACACGTATGATTGTGTTGATGTTTATTTTATGTTTTAGCCCGAGACTGAACCGTCTCGCCGATTCTTTGTTGACCAGTGGGAGCTCTCCCTTAGCCTCCGCTCTTCCAATCGCCCTTCCTCACCCTCATCCGACTCTCTCCGACAGGTAGCCCTCGCCTGAGCATTCCAGGAGCACTCAGCTGCCTTTGCTTGCCAAGGACACCCCACGGGCCACGGCCAGGCTGGCACTGCTTCACCTGCAGAACCTCTGTGCCTATTCGTGCACAAACGAGAAGCCAGAGGCAGCCTGTGCCTGGCACAGCTCGGCTGTTGTCAGCCAATAAAGCAGTTTGAAACTAAACGCTTTTAACACTCGGTGTCCGTGAGAAGTTTGTGGTGCATCTCACACTCAAGCCAGGGGTTTTGAGCACTGATGGTCCTTCTGGCTTTGCAGTGAAGCTTTCTGGATTTGCTTGCTGCTTTTGTTGACATTTTGGGCCAAAGAACAGAATGTGTTTGTGCATATATGGTTAATGGACAGTGTGAAATTAAAAGTACTTTGGCTTCTTGAAAAATCACCGAGAATTTGAACTTGTTACAGTTTTCCTGCACAGACAGCAGGAACTTGATTTGACCTAAGCTGGAGCGAGTTCTTTGCCTCCTCTTGAAAATGTTGCAGAACATTATATGTCTGGAAGACTTCTGACCATGGAAAGAAAGGGACAGTGCTTCTCTTAATACCCTCAGTAATTAGGCCATATGTGATATGTAGACAAAAAGCAAAACAAATCAGAAACACACAACCCCAAATGAAAAATTCAGCAAGTAAATTTCTCACACCAAATAGTCCAAGGTACTGTGAATTCATATTAACATAGTCATTTTTTGAGCACAGAATTTCATATGTGCTGGTAGAAATTTAAACATCCTGAAGGATCTGCAGTTGAAGGTTTCAAATCAAAACTTGATCAGGGGAAATCTAGTTCAGCTGTAAGGAAGGTTTTCCCATGGAAGTGCTTGATCTCTCTTTTAAGAAAACTTTAAAAAGCCTCAAAAGTCTCTGATCATTCAGAGGAATGGAGAACAAATTATTATGATAGCTAGTTAAAAATGAATGCTGAAGAAAATTTTAGAAGTGACCACCATTTTAAATGTAATGTTTGAGAAGATATGTGTCACTGAAAAGCAACTCTGCACATATATACGTGCACACATGGAACGTGGAAAACTCTGAAAGACAAATAATTTGTTATTTCTTGCGTATAGTAATACTGCAAGTGCTCTGCCTCTTGGAATGAAATCAGTAGACAGGTATAAATTCTTGGTAGAAATAAACCCTCATTACTGCAGTGACAAAGAGCTTAAGGAATTAGGACTGTAGTGACAGCAGCAGTAATCTCTGGCTGAGCACTCCATTTTCATAATCTTTTTCCCCAAAGTAGTACCCATTCTGTGGTGAATTTCAGTTTTTGTGATGCTTCCTGCTGTTCTCATGTCTGAACTTGTGAAGGTTTTAAACATTCCTAAAAGGCTAATAACCACATATTAAACTAGTTATTAGTTGTGGGAAATAACTACTGTGCTTCAAGCAAGTTCTGCTGTAAAGTAAAGGGGGTTTTAAGATACAGCTGTAGTCCTTTCCTTTTGTTATCCTTGGCATTTCACACTTGCTAGAAGCTGAGTGACTCTCTGATCCTGTATTAGCTAAGGCTCCAGCTAGAAATATTCCTAATGCTGCTTAGTCTGGAAAAGGGAAGTTGCTTGGCGTGCTCTTTGCTGCTCAAAGTCAAATCCCTGGCGTTTGCAGTGTGATTGAGCTAACATGGATGTAACCACCTCATTTTCTTAACCATGTAATTATTGCCAACGGTTGTGTTTCCTGTGAAAAACACTTCCTCTGCTCCTGCAGTGATTGAACTTGGCTTGCAGACACTCATTTGGTACCATCTAAGGTAACAGCCAACTTGCCTAGACTGCTGAAAATACTGGAGGGCTTGTAGATATCCAGAGTTATGGAGTCAGTCTGTGCCCGTGATGGAGAAAAGCCAAGTCATAAAGCTGTGTTCAGGGTTGAACAAATATATATTCCAGATGTATGCAGGTATGGCTTTAATGCACTGGATGAAGCTCTTCCATCTTTTTCCATATAAACCTCTGTGTATTTTTAGCACTGGAACAATTAATATTTTTGAATCACTGTGAGTTCTTGAGTTCAGGACTTCTCCCTGTTCTGTGAATGCTCTGTGAATTAATTCTTTCCAGGTGCAAAGCATACGAATACACTGTTGTAATCAGCATGTTGCATTAGACTATGTAACATGCCTTCTAAAAGATCTTTGTTTCTGATTCAATTTTACCTAGAACCTAAAATCTTAACCTGTATTTAGCCTCATCTTTTAGAAGTGTCTATACTCAAGTTTCCAGAGGCAAAATACCACACAGGTGAAAACAAGACCTGCTTCCTTCATCATCATAGTATTTCTAGGACACTTAAAAAATGCAAAATGCAGGCCTTCCTGTCCATTCCTACAGGTGATCCTGGACTGTGCTGGTGATTTCTGATGACACTGGCTTTGTTATTACTGCTTGTCACTTCATATTGTCCACTGTCTTGGCATGATTTGACCTCTCTGCACCTTTTCACCACCTAACCTCTCATCATTCTAGTTATTTTTTTTAATTTGATTCTTTTTTTCTTTTCTCACATCACTCTTGTTTTATTCAACCCATCTGGTAGAAGTATATAAAGATGTACACAGGCGGAGTGAGCTCATTGGCTGAGCAGATAGCCAATCAGCTTCAAAGGAAAGAGCAGCCCAAAACCCTTCTAGACAAGAAGGAACTGGTAAGACGATGTGCTGGAGATGACGCGTGTTTGTGATTAGATGTCGTGTAGATCTGAAGTTTTGTGAGTGTCCAGTTGTTACACCACTGATGGAATCTGTCGTAGTTTTGTGAGAGATTTTTGTTTCCCTTTCTCCATCCACCCTCACTCATGTCCTCATTTTCTTTGCCAAATATTTTAATCTAATGCCAGCGTCCAAAGATTGTGCATAATTATTTGAGAAACTGTTCATAACACTTCTGCACTGCTGCTTTCTGGAGGAGACACTGGTTTTGATAACGTAGGTCTAAGAATTGCTGTTTGAGGGTGTTCTAATAGTTTTGCCTTTCTTCATATGCCTCCTTAAGACACTGATTTCAGGGTCATCATTAATAGTACTGCTGTCCACTCATCTACTCAGAACTTGTTTTACTCCTGATATATGTAGGCATGGCATCCTAGGACCCTTTTTCCTGGACAACAAGGTTAGTTTTTGGTGTCCTGGTTAAAACCATGAGCTGTGTCCAAGAAGTGCAGCATCCACGTGTGAGAGAACCGCAGCAGCATCCAGGTGCCTCCCGTATCCACGTAAACAAAGAGAAAACGTGACCGTGTGATCTCGGCGAGGCTGGACAAACACAAATTCAGCCATCCTTGTTTCTGTCCAGGGCTCGCTCAAGAAGGAGTTCCCCCAGAACCTGGGAGGCAGCGACGTGTGTTACTTCTGCCGCAAGCGGGTCTATGTGATGGAGAGGCTCAGTGCCGAGGGCAAGTTCTTCCACCGCAGCTGCTTCAAGTGCGAGTACTGCGCCACCACCCTGCGCCTGTCGTCCTACGCCTACGACATCGAGGACGGTAAGGGAAATGGCCTTCTGCTCACAGCTCTCTTCACTGTCCTGGAAGCTCTTTTGTTGCTTAAAAATTATTTGGTGAGTTCGGGAAGAGAGTAACTTCCATCCCCAAGGCACCATCTCTCAAACTGTTGGAACTTCATGGGTTTCCTGTGGCCAGGTCGTGCCCAGAGCAAAGCAGCCGAGCTTGTAGGAATTTATATCATCATAACAGCTGCTAGAATGCAGGGAAACAAATAATAGCTAGAGGTTTTAAAAAGCTTTACAGGCTGAGTTTGAGGGCTAGACCTTTTACTCTTCTCATTTGACAGTATTGAAATAAAACTCCCAAGTGTTTAATACCACTTAAGAGAAAATAACAGGCTGGAGAGAAATGCAGTCAGCTTGTTCTTCTTGAAGATACCACAACTGCCCAATTCTGCATGTTTATTTTAGATGTAATAAAATAGGAACTTTATAATCAGGGGCTGTGATAATAGGTCATTACAAGCAAAATCCTGTTTATATAGAAAAAATGAAACATCAAAGTTGAGTAGAGGTAAGTCAGTGTTAGAGAGTGTTGTTGCACTGAAGTTTCACTAATGACTCATTTTTTGTATCTGATAGACTAAGGAGGAAAGACTATGATCACAAAACTTGCTGATGCCTCAATTAACAGCATCTAACATGCTAAGAATTAAGGGAAACTTCAGATATACCCTACAAGTCTAAAAAACCAGACAGTATGGCAGCAGGTATAACTCAGTTTATCAACAAAGTGTGCATATTGAAAGTAATAATTTAAGATCATCCATCACTTGTGAAAAGTGATCTCCTTCTAAGAGTAGCCATGTATTGCAGTCTTTGCTTGAGCAGTGATTGACAAAAACATCACCGTTTCTGAAGAAAATATATGAGACAGTATTTCAGGTAAATGTTGATTCACATTAGCAGGTATGCATTTATTTCCTTCCACAGCTGCCTGTCTTTAATCCAATCTCAGTAGGAAAGTAAGTGCAAAATGGTGTAAAACTAGGGACAAGTAAGGTGCAAAGGATTCTATTTCAGACTTGATTGTGTAAAAAACAAAATAACAGGAAAAAAATGTTAGCACCAGTAGTTTTCCCCACTGAATGAGGCAAAGATGAAGTAAAAATATTAAATTGATGTCACAGGATGACACTCCAAGATATTGTACTGCAGATTGAAATTGATAGGTATCCACTAGGTAGATAACTAGGAAGTGTAACTAGGAAGAATCTTTTAGTATATACTGGGTAGAAAAATGGCTGTGGAAACACCATCTGGGTTAAGGGGCAAAAAGAACTAAAATTGTGTATTCATGATGCATTATATAATGACTTTAAGTAATGGACTTGCTGGGTTGTGAAGAGCTGAGGAAACTTAGAATCATCAAACCAGACTCCCAGGGAGGAATAGAAACCCCTTTATTGCTTGTCCGGAAGATCAGCAGACTTGGCACGCAAGTTTAAAGGGGCCAGTGGTAATTTTGAAATCAACATATAAAAGTAACATCTTTGTCAGAAATCAAAGTTGGGGAAAAGTATTTATTGAGCACTGCTGTTATTTTGGGCATTCACGAGTAACTGAATATCTGACTGTATGTTAAGCAGTAACAGACTGATCTCCTCTATCAGCTGTATGGGCTGAAACAGTTTTCACCACCAGATTTTTAGTGATTCCCTCTGCAAGCAAGTTGTGTGTGCAGTTACAGCCACATAGTTCTCAGTGAAGCAAACACAGAGCTTGGAGTTTCAGCAGGCTTATAACATTGATTCTGAAATACTACATGCCTAACAATTGTGTGTGTATGTGAAGCAGATAGGGCTAAACAGAAATCTGTGGTATCCTATCTAATGTAATCGTTGTGAAAATGTATTCTATTTCATTCTGAGTTTTCTTTGAGAGGAAAAAAACCGAAGCTGTACACACATTGTTGCTGTTCATCTAGCTGTTTGGGCTGATAAGCTTTCTGCAGCCTTCTGCAGTTGGTGTCTGGCTTTAGGCTTCAAAGTCTGAGGATTTTTATGTAAGAGCTTTTCGGTTGTTGCTCATTTCAGACAATCTCAAAAAGCAGGTTTTGGTAAGAGTAAATATTAAGAAATACTTATTAAAGAAAAGATTTCTAGAAAGATGTTTGTCACTTTTCCATCATAAAGCATTGTGCAAATACCAGCACAGAGAAACTAGAGGAAAAGGTCAGAATATATGCTGGGAATGCATTAGCAAAGCTCTGGGAATGGGATAGCAGTGGAGGGTGCTACGGGCTGCATGTGCCAAGCAGGATACACTGACAAAGGTACAGTGGAACATAATTATGAGGCATCAGTTTGCTGCTTTTATTAGTACTAGTAGTATTTGTATTATGGTATTGCTAATGCTGCTTTGTCTTCCTGACAGTGCTCAGATAGCATGAAAAACCTCTCTAGACTTCTGGGGTGTTAGTAAAACCAGTAGGATCACAAAAGGTCTTATTTGTGAAAATGAATCATTGTCCTTTCTACAAGTAGCCACTGTGCATTTTGAGAGATGGTTCTTTGGGAGTTAACACTGTCCTCTCCCACTTTCCTCTGCTGGTTGTATTCATTCTTGCTTTTTCCAAAAGTGCTTCTGCCAGCTTTTCATGTGATGATTTCTTTGTTCCTCACACACTGCCGCATTGTTAGCATGTGATACCACACAAGCCTCACAGCTTTGCTTTGGTGTTTGATCGGATTTTCAACTAAATGGCTGTCAGGCACCCAATGGGAAGGAGGCTAGTTACAAGGGGAGAGAGCAGGGCTGGAGCTAAAACTTCAGCCACCTTTTGCCCTCTGCATATAGTGAAGAAATTACAGGGAGCAACGGGAGTGGCAGCAGAAAATAAGTTGCAGTGAGATGGACATTTATATTGTGCTAAATTTCTGTGTTCCTGTTGCTGACCATCGTTTGTGTTTTATCTGCAGGTAAATTCTACTGTAAACCTCACTACTGTTACCGAGTCTCTGGTTATGCTCAGAGGAAGAGGCCAGCAGTGGGTCCTCTGTCAGGAAAGGTAACTCATTATTTTCATCTGACGTGTTGTGTTAATAGATTTTGATTCTTAACACTGAGAAAGTAATGTGTGATGGTTTGGGGATTTTTCAGGAAGGAGAAAAATTCAGAGTGCATTTAGTTGCTTTATATATCGTGAAAGCTTGCAGTTCAACCAAATTTTATTTAAAAGCAATTCCTCTACTTAATATTACTCTTTTCATGGTACTTATTATAAAATGATGTACTCTGCCATTCAAAGCAGAATTTTGATTTGTTTTTCTTGTCAGCTGAAATACTTTCTCAGTCCATGCTGAGAGTAAATGAATAATGTTACCAGTTCTGGTTTTGCTTGTTTCTCCATGGTTTTACTTAAGATGAAACAAATTGTTTGCATTTCCTTTGAAACATAAAGTTCTACTCCCCTTGCATAAGCTATGAAGATCACATGCCTTCATTTCTGAAAGTTTGCTGTGTGTTAACAGGAATCTGCATGAAAAGACAGAATATCCCCTTTCCTATACCGTCATAATAGAAGCATTTGTACTACAAATACAGGATGAAGAGACACTGTGTAATACAGAAAAGTCCCTCAGCTTTTGTCATTATAATCCAAAGCACTTAATTTTCCTCCTCAAGCCCCTTTTCAGTATTTTTGCATACACTGAGCAAGCTACATGCTGATTTCTTAAGTTCTGCTAAGCTTGCATGCTGCAAACTGCCCTTCTCCCTTAAATTATATTTTCCTTTGTGCTAGCAGTGGTGCCTGTCCTTCTGCCTGATTCTCAGGTTTTATTAGTACAAGCTGAAGCTGTGCTCCTTTTTGGAAGGATAATGCATCCATCCCAATATGTGCCATACTTCCTGCTAAAACTGAGGACTAAAAATGGTACCTGTTTTATTTCCCAGAGGAGCAGACTTCAGGGATCTTACTGCTTTGACTTTCTTGGAGATCTAGTTTGTTTTTCAGAGCTTTAGTAAAGCCTCAAATCGAGAAGGAAGATGCTTGTTTTTCATTCCTTGCCTTATGTGATGGTTACGGGGTTTCTCAATTGCAAGCTGCATTCCCAGCTCATCATGTTCACTACATACAGCAATTTCAATTTTAACATGAATTTAACTTCCCCCACATTCTTCCAGGACACCAAGGGACCTCTGCAGGACGCCATGGCCAGTGATGGGAACGGACGGGCCAACAGCATCCCCACCTCAGCAGAGAGGGCCCCAGGTAGCTCCACTTCCTTCTTTAGCAGGGTGGTGCAGTACTCGCTCGGCCTCGTGGGCAGAGTTAGGGTGGTGAGCCAGCGCCTGCACAGCACAGTCTCCTCCATTGGGCACCACGTAGCCCAGAACCCTCTGGACTCCTTTTTCATGTGTCAGCTGCTGGCATTTGGGGTTCCCTTTCTCTATGTCCAGTCAGAAGTTCTCGGGCAGATCCTAGGGGAATTCTGTGGGCAGCCTGCTGACCAGTAAGAATTAATGTGACCCAACTTGGAGCTGTGTAACTCGTTTGGTTTTTGCGGTGCCATGTGAATTTTGTGTGTTACGTGGAAATCTCAATATTTTATTTTGCACTGTGGCTTTGGGTCCTAGATGTTCTCAGTTCTTTCAAGGACATTATTTGAAAGGATTCCAGGAAAACACAGATGCTCAGTTGAGGGTCTCCTCTGAGTCGGCCCGGATAAAGAGCCCTGTAATGTATGCAGCTCAATATTAGTGAAATTAAAAGTTTTTCTGAAGCACTGGAATAGCTCACAAACTGGATTTCTGTGTTTTCCTGAATTCTGGGTGTGGTTTCTCGTTCTCCCAAGCTTCTCTTCATTAATCTGGTACTTGAATGGGAAAGATCCCATTGTCTTTGGATTGTGTCTCCTTTGGAATTCTGGGTGTCTGACAGCTAATGGGATTGGTTTCCTTAAACCCCTTGAATTTCGTGGTGCTGGCAGGTCATGGTGCTCTTCCCTCTGCCAGCATCTGTGCTGCTCCTGGCCGTGGCTTTGGAAATGGGGTGGTGAATGCGTGTGTCTTACTGTGACGTAGTTTTTCCTTTTAACTTGAAATTCTAATTCCTTCTAACACGAGAGAAGTGTCTGTGCTACAAATGCTCGTTTGCCCAGCCCCCAAGCACTCATTTTGTGATGTCAGAAAAAAGAAGAAATATTAATTTCTAGTACTTGTTCCAGAAGACTCTGGCTAAACTAAATCAGCTCTTTTTAGAAAGAGAACATTGTTAGAGCAATACTTTGAGAAAAGAATGTTTTCATAGTGCCAGTTGAGAAGACCTTGACAACACAGGAGCAAATAAAAATCATGGTGTTCTTTGACTTTCTATTATTCTACAAGTGTTTCTGAGATTGTGACTGAATGCAATCTGACAGAAATTTCTTCTTAGTGTGTACAGTTGGTTCTTGGAGTGTAGTTACTGTCAAGGTTTCCTCTTTTGTGTGTGAGTAATTTCCATATGGCAAAAGTGAGAAAAAGGAAAGGAGTAGGGAAGAATGATATTTGCAAAATGCTGTGGACAGATGTGTTAACTACAGCATTTTTTGCATAACTGGATAGATTTAAAATTGCTTTCTCTGGAAGTGAAAAAACTTTATTTTTTGCAGCTTGAAGCATATTCTTAAAGATAAATAGAAAAAGTATTTATTGATGCACAGGGCAACTGATGTGAGAATAAGGTGTTTTATGGAATGAAGCTGTAGGTGATGAGAACTGGAAGGAGGAGATTTTAATTACATTTGTGGGTTAGTTTATCACAGCAACTGCTGGCAGAAAATATCCTTTGATTTAGTCCTTCCAACAAATGAAATTTAATTGCTTTTACAAAGGAACCTTCAGCAAGTAGCACCTAAATGATCACTAAATAGAGCAAACAAAAGGACATAGTTTGTGATAAACCTCTGTAAGCCCAATATAATCAGCTATAAATCAGATATGTCCTTCTGTAGCGGTGGCACAATCCTGTAGCAGCACTGTAGTACTTCCAGAGGAGTAAGATGGAACAGACTCCATTTTGTCTAATGGCAAAACTTGAAATCTAGGGCTCTTTCTGTTTGCTTTCTGCTTGTTTAAAGCAGTGTATAACTGTAGCATAATGTTTAGAGCTTTTGAACCCTTTAAAGCTTTGCCCCTTGCAGTGCCCAAAGTACATCAGGACATCCTCAGCTTAGCTGGGTCGTGTTTCAGGCAGTGTGTTGTGGTGCATTCTTGTGTGTGCATGGCAGAAGTACATTTAGTGGTAGCAGAGGTGAGCAGTGCCTCTGTTGTGCTAAAGAAACACCATTTAGTGGCTGAGTTTCGTTTTCTTTGTGCAGTATGATTTAAGTATATATTGGAACTACTGACTTAGCAATGGTTAAGGAGCAGGAGGAAGCCAAATGGAATGTCCTTTAAAAACAAGCCACAGTGGCATTAAAGGCAGGGCAGTTCTCTGTTAGAGGAGCAGTCATATCCTAGAGGTACCTACCTTCAGCTGCTGTTCTTGCTGGGAGGGTAGGTCAGGAAACCTGTGGTGGGTTTTACGGTTATTTATGGTTTGAGAAAACAAACCAAACCTTTTTGAATTACCAAGCTTACCTATACAGTGGAAGAACAGGATATGATTCCTAAATAATCAAAAGGAGTCTGTAAGATTACATCTCAGTGTAACTCCTGAATTTAAACTATTTGTGTAAATGCTTTCTTGCAAGCTTTCACTGTAGACTAGACAAATATCTCGAGCAAAAACCTGTCTTGAGAGGGAGACAGAGGCAGAGCTCTGTTTCCAAGCCTCCACTTCACCCATGTGGTGACTCACCCAGTACAGGTCCTATATCTGAAAGTGTTTTACTTCCTTTAAGGCAAGTGCCACCAAACTGAGTGTGGCAATAGCAATTTCAGGCCCTGAGGTCTGAGCTAATCCTCAGCAGTGAGATAGATCTTGGTGTCGAGTGTAAGTTGCCCCTAAAAGGATTAATTAAAAGCAGGAAAGTGTGTGACATGCTCAGGTTTGATATTTAGTGGAGATATAAAGATAGCTGAGAAGGCAAAGGGAAGGCATACAGCAGTAACATCCATTGTGGAATATATAAAAAGGCAGCCATTTTCAAATTTTATACCTGAGAGTTCAATTCAGCCCTGAGTTACCAAAAGTGCTTGTTTCAGGGAGCTTTATGGTGACTCATGCAAGGCCTGCTTTTTAGTTGTCATGAAATCCCAAATGGATGTAAATTGCATGGGTTTTCTCCCTGCATTCACTGCCCCCTCTGCTATACCACCAAAACTTTTTTAGCCAGCGTAATGCTTTAAATACATTCAACCACAAAACAGCCTTCAGCAGGCTTAGTCAGATGATGTGAGATTGCTCACCACAAGCTCTTTCTTGTGCTGTGTCACTAACCTGGTTGGCATGTATTAACTTTGCTGAAGGTGTCAGTCCCTCCCTGGGTGGCCGCAGTGCTGGCTGCCATTTAGGGTGTTGTGTGTGTCCCTTGCACAGCGATGGCTGCAGGGCACAGCCTGTGCTCAGCAAGGTGGGGTTTGTTCAGCAGTCAGCTGGAATCACCCTTTTTGTGAGGGGTTTGCAGGGAGCCTTTGTGGCTGCCCTGCTGCTCACAGGGGCAGCTCCCAGGGAGGTGATGGCCAAACTGGCCCCTGGCACCCTTCAGTGGGGGAAGTGGCAACAAGCTTTTGAGCAGTGGCTGCCATTCTCTCTGGGAAAGGGAAGTTGGGGACAGCTCTTACTGTGCTTTTGGTCCTGCTGAACTGTGGCGTGCTTGTCATAGATTGTGTAACTCTCTCTGTACCTTGTCTGCCTGTTTTTCCTCTATCTTCTGCATTTGCCTTTGTGCCAAAATGCTGCTATTGCCAAGAAAAAAAACAAACAAAAAACTTTTGCTTTTCAACTGTCTCTCCCTTTGATAATCTGTAACTGCTGTGTCTTGGAATTTTTTTTGAATATTATTTACAGTACTTTATATGGTTTGGATGTGCTTTTAATGCAAATGCTGTTCTTCTGTTTGTTCTAAAGGTCTGTAAGAATATATTTCCAAATTTTCAGCTCTTTCTTGACAGATGGACTTGGAACAGTCTTTACCCCTATCAGCTTCATGATATGCTCCTTGGAGTGATGTTAGCCAGCAGTGTTTTGTTGTAAAATACTTCCCATTGCAGGCTCATATTTTCACAACAATTCATTTCTGTCCCTATCAGTAATAGGAAGTTCATAAAGGAAAGACTGCCTAGGGAAACTCATACTTGTACAGCAATGAAAGGCAAGTCATGAGTTCTTTTGCTGTAGTTACTTGACCTGTGAAAGATTAAGAAATCAAATATAAGCGATAGTGTGAAAAACTGAACAATGCATTACAAAGTAGAGGTACTAGGACTTTTGCTTTAATATCACATAAATACATAGTGTATATGGTATAGGTATGCAATCTGAAAAATTAAAATCCTCCTATGGATGTGCCTTAAGTGTTTTCAGGGAGAACTATTCAGAGCAAAGCCCTTAACAGTACAGTAGACTCCTAAAAAAGTACTGTTGTATATAGCAAGCAATATACATGAGGAAGTTCTTTTGCTGGCTTGGAGAGCTAGGAAAGAGTGGCAGTTTCCTCTAAATGGCATGTAAAGTAAATTAAATTTTAAACTAAATTTTTTGAGCCACATTTGCAAAAGGATCTTAACTGTCTGTACAAATATAAGGAATATTTTTGCATGCATCCAATATTATTTGCACACAATTCAACTTTTGTGTCTGAAAAAATAAAAATATGTATTTCTGTTTGGCAATAAGCTTCTTGTTCATAAACATTGCCTCTATTGTTCAGAAGCATTGCCTCTTCACCGTTCTGCATACATGGAACATGCCTTACTTGTGAAAATGATTTAGCTCAAAGCAATACTGTTTGCTGTGCAAACAAACATCTTCATGAAATCCTCTGCTTGCTCACTTCTTTTCGTTATTATTCACCCTTGAGTTTTTTTCTTGTTTTAATTTGGTCTGGTTTAAACATTAAATTACAGAAGATGACAGCAAACAAGTTCTGTGACATGACATTCTGTTTGAGGTGCCTTCATTTTAAACCCCTGAACATTTACAAACATATCCTACTCTTTTCCTTGGAAAACATTCATATTTCAGGATGCACCACCAAATTGGGATGAAAGCTATTTCCTGTACTAGCGTGCCTTGAATATTGTCTGTTCTGTTTGGAGGAGCCATGGGGGTGTGTTTAGCAGGACATGGCACATGATACTGAACCCTTTTATGGGGTATCATACAACTGCAGAGAGATCTGATGGAAGATTGATTTCTCTCTGGAACATTTACAACACAAAGTTAAGAACCAGACCCAGTATTTTTGGAAGCTGAGGAGAGTGTACGGGTTGCCCAATTAGAGCCCGGGTTCAGTGCCCAGTGAATCATCCCTCAGTAACAAGCCAGGAACCTGTTAGGATAAGAGCTTGACTGTTCCCAGTCCATCATGTTCCTTTTCAGTGTTCTTATCAGGATTTGGGTGGCTTTGGCATAAAGGAAAGGAGAATGCTAAAGGATCAGCAATTTGAAGCCCAGAAAATTTGGAAAGGCAAAGGCGTGATGGGAAGGTTCATTGTTGTTAAGAGTAGGAGATGCAGCTGACCTGATGGAGTTTCACTGAAAAACCCTGAAAAACATTTCGAGGACTGAGAAGGATATGTTCAAAATAACAGTGTGCTGGGTTTGTGCTCGTGGCTGGATCCTGCTAAGAACACTTTCTCTTGGAAGTAACTGGGCTCCCAACTCCTCCTCTCTCTCTGGCTTTCAGACCTGTAGACTTGTGCCACTGGAATATTTGTTGTTTGTATGTGTATATTCTGAAGGGTGATATGAATTTTTCTGGGCACTTTAAGACCTTCATTGAATGTTTTTGTGTCTTAGAAAAATGGTATTAAGTTTGTGTGAAGGAGTTGGACTTTTTTTTAATTGCAGAATTAAAATGTCTGGTTTTTTGAAAAGTGGAATCCGAGTAATATTATTTTGAATTGTTTCCCTCGGAGAAAAGGAGGGACTGTGCATAAAATAAGTTCAGTGACAGATAATGTTCAAGTGAGACAATTTAGTGCTCAGAAAGGCTTCATGTCTCCACTGTATAGTCCCTTTGAAGACTTTGATTTATGCAGTTGTTTTTAACCTGCTTTTGTTTTGGGTGTGTGTGTCTCTGAATTATGTAACACGTGGTTTCCCTGTTGCTGTGAAATTGAGATATTTTTTGTTCAACTGTGTGAAATGTTCAAGGGAATAAATTCCAAACAAACTTCAGGTTTCTGAGTTTTTCTTTGTCCTCCCCCTTGTCCCTCCACTGGTTCCAGGTGAGGGATGCTGCAGGGGATTACAGCATTGGGGGACAGTGGAATGAATAGATCTAGCAAGCTCAAATACAGCAGCCATTTGGGGAGCTCCATGGCATGTGCCATCTCTCACTGCAAAGAACTACTTTTCAGGCTCTTTCTGGATTGTGGTGGGTTTTTTTCAATGTTGCTGTTGTGTTTTGCTCGGAGTGCAGGGCACACATTGCACAGACAGCATGACTTTGCTGCAGAAAACCTGCTGAGGACCTCCCTGCTGGATACTCTGCTGCTTTGGCAAAGCTGACTGTGGATAGATGTGCCCTCAGCATTGGGGTTTCACAGATTTTGGTGTCTTTAGGAGGTGGTTTTGTGTGCCTTGCTGCAGGCCAGAGGTGTCTGTAACGCTCTGTGAGCAAGGCAGTCACACCCACGGGGGAACAGAGACACGAGGTGTGACAGGTAAGAGTCTTGGCAGGCTTTGGTTCCTCCCCTTGGTGTAGATCTGCTGCACTGGTGGGATGTTTTGGTGTGATGAAAAGACAGAAAATGAGTAAATACTAAGCTTTGTAAGCAAATCCTGTGTCTGGTGTTCTAGCTGGACTGTTGTCTTTTCTGAGGAGACTGCACATGAGGAGGTGACCTGCCTTCCTCAGGAGCATTAAGAGCCTATTCTGTGATGTTCTCACCGTGACAAACAGACCTGGATCATGGTTCTGAGCTGCATTTTCCTGTTCTCAGAAATATATTGGGTTAGTCTACATTAGGGACTTGTTCTGTATTTTTTCCTCACATGTTTCTTATGCTTCCTGCTGCACCATCAGCAGCTAAAAGCTTGTAATAGCAGATGACTTTTGAAAGTTTAATTGTGAACGCTGTTTGGCCAGAGTAGTTACATTTAAATGGTAGGTCACAGTCATACTACCACAAACCAGTTCTGTTATATGTAAAATTTCCTTCTTTGGAGGAAGATAATTGCTTTATGCCTTTGAAATTGCCTTTGATTTTCCATTGCTGTGTTAAGCAGTGCCAGTTTTGAGGTTAAAATGGAGTTCTGAGGAGGAGCCATCAGCATTCAGTGTGAAACTTCATATGCTGGTGCATGAACTAGAAATGTCATTTTGATGTACCACTCAAACAGCCTCCACTGTTGTGTATCAGGAAAGCTGTGAACTCTGCAGCTACATATATGCTCTCTGCTTCATGGATTAAGAATAAAAAAAACCAAAAGAATGAAGGGAGGTGCATTCCCAGAGATCATCCCCATCAGAGTAGAAATCAGACTTCCTTGCTGTATCAATATAGGAAGCCACGTTTTCAGCTGAAACTTGGAGTAGCCAAGTGCATCAGTGGTAGGAGAGACAAACCTCACCTCAATTTTCCTTCAAATCCACACAGATACCTCACGCTTTCTGTTTCTGTGCCTGTGGTTCTCCTCTAGTGTCATGACTTCTGTAACAGTGATGAAAAAGTGTAAGAAGGTGCTTCTAAAATAATGAGTGAATAAAAATTAATACAAATTAAAACAAGGGAGTTATAGTTTTACCATCTGTTTGTGATCAGCAGCATAATATATTAAGGTATGTAGTTGGTGACGTATCTTAAAATTCAAGAAATAAGGGGAGAAAACCAAATTAAAAAAACAACCAACCAAAAAAAAGAGCAGTGCCCAAACAAAAAATAACAAAACAAAAAGCCACAAAATCAAAACAAATAGAAATAATCTCAAGGGAAGGAATAGATAATCCAGAGTCAACATCAGAGCTATTCTTCTTCTTCTTTGAAGTGTATTTATGGAGGAAGGTGCATTAGTTGCTGAGCTGATCCTGACGATGTAGAGTTTAGCTTGGGCTTTCCAAACAAAACTGGGCAGATGCCCTTTAAGGATGAGATGGCACTGCTGAGCTCTGTTTAGTTGCTTACATCTTCTCTCAAAAATGTATGTTTAGTCTGACATTTCTCATGTTTGCTGTCATCCCAGAAGGCCGTGTTTGCTTTTTTAGGAAAATTTCATAATCCTCCTTTCTGCTGTTATAGACGTTTATCTGATGGCTTGAGGGTAGAAGTGTTTAAAAATAGGAATTTTTTTACCCAAGAGATGTTTCAAATACTTTCAGGCTGATGTGAAAACACATCAGAAGTGATGTGTAAATTATTTTTAATCAGTAATAAGTCTCTTGGAAGCTTTCTTTCTGGAACTCTGCCAGATTTTTAATATGGCTAGCTACATATATAATTACAAGAATTTTCCTAGTTTTAGGAAAAATTTCCACTAAGGTGTGAAGCTCTGGATTGTTTGGAATATTCAGTTTCTTTACAAGTTACACAAGAGTATGTGATATGAATGTAGATAATAGAAAAGTATGTAACAGAATGAGGGAGCAGATGTTGAAGCTTTTTGGAGTATGTGGATCTTTTACTTAGGGCAAATATTCCCCACTCTCTCTTCCTGTAACTGCCAGCCTAAGATTTCAGCCTGTTCCATTTGCAGCACCTGATAATCTTGACACAAATGGTGGAAATTAGGTAAAAACATGCTTAGTATCTAAATATATTCTGAGATGCAGTTATTATGGAAATCTGTAGGATGTTGCCACAGAAGAGATATAGTGGTTATTAGCAGTAGTTGAAAGAAGATAGCTGTTCACAGGTGGTGTTTTGAATCTGGTCGCAAATGGAACAGGAACCTGAAAACATTACACTCCACATTTTTATTACACATGATAAAACTTCAGGTTTCTGATGGGTTGTTCTTTAATGATCAAAATATTGTCCATTATCCCAGGTAGAACTAGAAGTACCAGTTTCTATAAAAAATAAGCAAAATTTGTGCTGAAAGATTCATAGAATGAATCATAGAATGGTTTGGGTTGGAAGGGACTTTAAAGATGGTTCAGTTTCAACCCCTTGCCCATGAGAGGGACACTTTCCACTGGACCAAATGGCTCAAAGTCCTGTCCAGCCTGACCTTGAACACCTCCAGGGATGGGGCATCCACATCTTTGGGCAATCTGTTCCAGTGCTTCATCACCCTCACAGTAAAGAATTTCTTCCTGATATCCAATCTAAACCTACCCTCTTTCAGTTTAAAGCCATTCCCCATTGTCTTATCACTCCATGCCCTTGTAAATTGCTGAACCCCTTTAGGTACTGACAGGCTGCTCTAAGGTCTCCAGAGACTTCTCTTCTCCAGGCTGAACAACCCCAACTCTCTCAGCCTTTCCTCACAGGAGAAATGTTTCATCCCTCTGATCATCTTTGTGGCATCCGCTGGACTTGCTCCAATGGATCCATGTCCTTCTTACATTGGGGCACCCGGGGCTGGATGCAGCACTCAGATGGGGTCTCACCAGAGCAGAGGGGCAGAATCCCCTCCTTTCCCTGCTGCCCACAGTGCTCTGGATGCAGCTCAGGACACGTTTGGCTTTTTGGGGTGTGAGTGCACATTGCCAGGTAATGTTGAGCTTCTTGTCCACCAACAGCCCAAGTCCTCCTCAAACCTTCTCCTGCATTTGGCAGTTCTTCATCCTCCTAGTCCCTGCCTTTGCCTTCTGTGATTTGAGCCATGTGCCTGGAGCACATTGCCAGTGAAGATTCCACTACTACTTCTAGGTGGAAATACCCTTGGTTTGGCTTGGTGTGATTTGCACAGTGGGAATCACCTGTCTGATCCCTTGCAGTGAAATGAGAGATTGCAGAGGGCTGCTACGTACAAGTGGCAAGAAGTAGATGCTACAATGAATAAACTATATAGAATGTTATGTAATAGAAAAGATAGCAGAGACTCTCTTTGTAACAACATAAAAGGGGTTACTGTTTGGATTATAACTGGACAATCTGTCTTAAATAGTAGTTTCTAAGTTACTTAATAAAAATAAAGAGAACACTCAAAAAGTGGAAAACCTCATTAACCAAGGTCATGATACTCTTAAGATCTAGTGTGTCCTTTTCTCTTTTTTCCTTTTTCTCCCTGCCAGTCCCTGGATGTGCCTCTTCCCAGGTGGTTTTTTGAGGTACCATACCTTAAATAGCTTCCAGAACAAAATTTATGCCTGCAAAGTAATGTTATTTTATCCTCTTCAGCCTTCCCACTCTCAGCTTCTTTCAGAGAATGGAAATGAGGCCAGGCAACATAAGATAGAGCTGATCAAAATACCAGAGAGAGCTCTGACATTCTAGAATGATACCAACAAAATGGAGAATGGTTGGTAATAGGTTACTGACTTAGCAGTGCTCCTGAGTGATTAACAGGCTTAAAATCCCTACATAATTTATATTGTATCTCTAGTAGTGGAAACCTGTTTGGGCAGTAAAAGTGAATTCTGTACAAATGTAAAGATTTTTCTGCCAGAAGAGATGTAATAAGGAATATTGAGCTTAGCAGTGTTCCCTGGGGCTTGGATTAGGTGACCTAATACCTCCTTTCCCCTCATTCTCTTCTCCACCCACCAGTGACAACACTGGCCACTTTCCAGGAGTCAAAAATAGCCGTATTCCTGGGTTATTCTGTACCTCTGCTGTAAAGAAGACAACTTTTCTGTATTGTTGAGCCATACACTGAACTCCTAACCTTCATTACTCAGAGCTGCTACTTCATGTATCTGCACATGGGGAACACTGTTTCTCAAACATGACTTATACTGGAAGTTAGATGAATTTCTATTTGTTTCCAAGACATAAATATAAATTACAGATGACCTTGATCTTAAACTGGCTAATTATATTCACTTCTTGTTGCTTCCACTAAAACCAGAGAAAGGTCAGATCGATGCAATTGCCAGCTGTTTCTAAGCTCTGCCCTACTGATGCAGTAAGCAACTGTTTTGTCAGTGTCTGTTTTGGGAATTCTAGAAGTCTGTTTTAACCAAAATAATGGGGGGAGTGGGGGAAAACATTGCAACACCCATAAGACAAATGTGTGAGTTTTCAATTTCATTCAATAGTCAGTCCTATTAATTTTCACTATTATGAAGAGAACAAGCTTCCACATTTCCTGACAGTATCTGAGAATGGAGAACTTAATTCTAGCTGGACATTGTGGAATGTGTGGAGGAGGACTTACACCTTCATGTGTTTGTTTCTGGGGTGTCTGTTTCAGAATCCCTTGAGTATTTTAGCTGTCATCTGTTCCTGTACACATTATAATGGTTTGAGTGGGGCCTTTCTGCTCTTCATTGCTTAGGCAAACAGTAGATATTGGCATTTCACTGATTTTTATATCATGTACTGTTGAATTAAGTAATGCTATAAAACTTCTTGGTCAGCACTAGAAGTGGTTCTTTGATAACTCTACGGGGTACTTCTGCATCAGAGGATTTTTTGATAAAACACCTTTCTGTCTGTACAGTTTAATCTCCCCATTTCTCTGTTAAAGTCCCCAGTTTGCTGGGAAGAATTTCTAGACTGATGGTGTGAGGACTGAGCCTGACATGGTAGCAGAGACCTTGAGAATGTTGGTTGCTTGTCATTTAAGAACAATTTTATTGATCAAGTCCAGCATAAGCCAGTTTGCATTTACAATTCCCATACCAAGCTCCAAGAGCTTTGATTCAGTAGAGCACATCTTCTAGAAAGCTTGGTTACTATTTACTGATAGGATTGGTACATGTGCATTACAGAAGAATTTCAGGAGGGCTGTCTACAGGTTTGAGCACATTCTGAATGCTGTGCATGGATACTGGGTATCTTACTTATGAATAGACTTTGTTTTTCTTATCATACTGTCCTCTTTGAATTCAGGCCTTTTATATTTAGCAGAGTGTGTTATGGATCAAACAGGAAACATCAGAAAATTCAAAATATAATGGCTTCTTAGTACAGCTGAGTAATTCAAACTTCCTGAGGGCTTGGGAATACCCTAGGAAAGTAAGAGAGAAAGTTGAGGCATTGTATCAAAATAACACTGACATTTGATGGCTGCTCATCATGGTTTAACCCCAGCTGGCAGCTAAGTACCACACAGCTGCTCTTTTCGCTCACCCCCACCAGCCCTGGTGGGGAGCAGAGTCAGAAAGAAAGTAAAACTCGTGGGTTGAGATAAGAAGAGTTTGATAATTGAAACAAAGTAAAATATTATAATAATACCAACAACAATAATAATAATTGTGATGAAAATGAGAGGAATACCCCCGAAGAACAACTGATGCACGATGCAATTTGCTCACCACCCACTGACTGATTCCCAGCTAATCCCTGAGCAGCTCTCAGTCCCTTCTGGCCAACTCCCCCCAGTTTATGTTCTGGCCATGATGTTCTATGTACGGAATATCCCTTTGGCCATTTGGGGTCAGCTGCCCTGGCCACGCTCCTTCCCAGCCTCTTGTGCACCTGCTCACTGGCAGAGCATGAGATGCTGAAGAGTCCTTGACTCAGGGTAAGCACTGCTTAGCAACAGCCAAAACATCAGCGTGTCACCAATGTTATATCACACCAAACCCGAAATACAGCATGGTACCGGCTACTAGGAAGAAAATTACCTCTATCCCAGACCAAACCAGGAGACTACTAAGTATTTGAAATCAAATAGATTTATTCTTGTGTCTGTTTGAGGAGGTGGTGCATTGCCCCTGTTGTCTTTGAGGACGTGCTTAGCCAAATTCAGGGCATCCTACCAGGAAATGTGCAGTTCTGTGGTACTCGATGTGGGGCTGTGTGAACAAGCACTGACAAGAATGCACCAGATCTGCTGGACTCTTTCCAGGGGTTTCCTGGAGAAATTTCCTAAAAGAGAAGATAAATGTAAAAGGGCAGATGAATCCAGATTTAAAACTTTGAACTTCTTACTAATCCTTAAAAAATCCATTCTGTTTAACACCCTTTTGCAGTCAGTTTAGAGTTGCCGTGTACGTGGTTTATGTATCTGTTGCTGTGAAGTACAGAAATTGTTAACAGTGTCTAGATAATAATTTTTGAGAGGATTAAAGGAAGGATTTCAGAAGAAATCAGTTGCACTAATTTAAATGGCATGTCTTAATTGACTTACTGTTTGATGAGCCTCGATACCAAGATTTCCTTTTTTACTGTGCACTCAGTGCTGGCCACTTCCTTACATCAAAGTGGTTTTTCTTGACTGAAAGTGAAGCTGAGAGTGAAGTGCTTGGCATTGTGCATTCTGGATCCTGTTTTTGGCACTGCCACCAGACTATTGTGAGATTGCCTTACTGGTATTTAATCTCTGGGTCTGGACTTGTGCAGTGCCTCTACAGTACTTACCTACTTCCAAAATAGGTTTGTTTTAGTATGCTAGTGCTTGTAAAGCGTTTTGAGGCCTTTGGATGAGAGGTGGAGTTGGAATACAAACAGGCAGTTAATGGAACTGAAGTGGGTGAGGGTGAAACTTCTAGGAAAAATCCTGAAACTCAATGTGACATGAACACAGATGAAAAATGAGAAGCATAAAAATACTGTTGGATCTGGTTTTCTGCCTTCTCCATACCTCAGTGATAATGTTTGCTGAATTCATAGCACACTTCAGAAACCTTACCCCAAAAGGTATTTCTTAGAAATTAATGACAAGGG
Organism: Falcunculus frontatus; assembly: GCA_013398115.1. Lineage (NCBI taxonomy): Eukaryota > Metazoa > Chordata > Aves > Passeriformes > Falcunculus > Falcunculus frontatus. The sequence continues at coordinate 515,810 of VZRV01010647.1, read as the reverse complement.
AATATGAGGACTTCCAGCATTTCAAACTCAGAGCTCACTGCATCACTTTTAAACTCCCCTGGAAAAGTTCCTATCTTCCTTTTCAGTACTTGGTTATAGACAATATGCTGCTCTTTCTATAGGGGTTATTTTATCTCACACAGCTGTGTTCTCAAACAATCGTGTGGAGGTAGAAATAATTGAAGTGTTTGGAAAAGACAAGTGAAAACAAACAGGTAGAGTGTTTCACATTACCACAAAACCACAAGCTTTGGGAAATCCATAATGAAGATTTTCCTGAGAGTGTATTAATTCCTTCCCCCTTTTGCATGTGTTTCAAAGTAGACTCCTTTATTTGAATTTCCATAACTCCCCAAGGACACAGCTAAGTCTGTGCAAAATACTGGACAAGAGATGACATGTAACTTAGATATTAAGATTGGAAGCTAAAAAAAGCAAGTCTGGAGTTACTGGATGATTATTGAAAAATAGCTTCTAGTAAAAGAGACAGGTATTTTCCCTTTGGGAAGAATTCATTGTTCTCAGATTCCCAATTCTCTCCTGCATCTTCAGCATGGAAGTGTTGTGTCAGGGCGTAACCTTGGCAGGATTCCATCGAGCCCATGGAAACAAGGGGATAGTGTGGGTGAAGTGATACAGGATCCTCTCTCAAGAGGAGCTTCTCAAGCCTTCCAGAAATTGCCAGAGTTGCTGGAATAGGACACACTCATGCAGGAAAGGAGCAGTTCTGTTAGGAATGTTATCTCCTATCACACACTTATCATTTCAGGAGGCAAGCTCTGTCAAAGCTGAGATAAATAAAGGACTCTGGCAGCTTTCATGCACCAGCCAAGCAGCCTGTCCTGTTAAGAAAAACAGTTCCCCTCAGATGACAAATGTAATGTTCATGGCCCACTGACTCTTCCAAAGTAAAGAGTCGGGTTTTAAAATGTGTCCTATTTTGGATGTTTGTTGTGGGTTTTTAGCTGCTCGGTTGATTGTACAAGAGGCTATACTTGGCTTTGAGGTAGTTCCCCCCTCTGGGTAGTAACACAGCTTTTTTTCCTGGTAAATGCAGCCACATCAGCCCTTTTTCTCTCCCTTGTGAATGGTTGCTGACTGTTGTTTCTGTGGGCCCAGATGCAGTGGCCTCTTAGAAGGTCAGGTGCTGGCTGAGTGCCCTCTGCAGCTGTCTGCTGCCAGCAAGCTACAAAACAGTCTGGGGAATGCAGCACATCGATTGCAGAGAGGCAGCTTTCCCCTCAAGGGGAACTTAAAAGTCTGCAGGAACTGCATTGGAATAGACTTTGCCCATGCATTTAGCACCATATATATATGAGGGAGAAATCAGAGTAGGCAACCTTCAGAATTCCTTGGTCTTATTTATATTTTTGTTGTAGTATTTTTATGGGGTTTTTTTCTTGTAGCATCAAATTAATTTGTGTGAACTTCGGAGTTTAAAATGGGGAAATTGTCCATCATCTGAACACTTCAACATTACCTGTGTCTCACACTTACTTTCATCTCGCATAAGTTTGTGAAGTGCACTGCTTTTCCTTCTGGTATTTGAAGGCTTCATGGTGCAGAGAGTTGGCTATCAGTAGCATTCCTCTTGTTTCATATTTGGTAACAAGTTGGGCAGCGGCTTTGCAGACAGCCAGATGGGCTAAACGCATGGCATCTTTAAGAAATAGGCATCTTTTAGAAACAAAACTAATACCTGAAGTAGACTAAATGGTCTGTGTAGTGCAAATCCCTAGAAATCCCATGCTTAAACTGGTAATCAGTGGAGTTTCTGTATCACATTCTCTGATGCAGAGCTGTTTTCTTTGCAGTGAAGTGGAGGATGTGACCACTCTTGCACCTCAAGTGTACAGATATATAAATTAATTAGAGAAAATGCTCGGAATGCCCTTCCAGCTTTGAGATTTCGAGGCATGGAGTGCTTGTCAGGCTCACAGGACATCTTGGCTTGACCACATCTTTTTGCATTAAAGTTCAGGTTGATTTTCCATCTTTTAAGATTTTTAATGCAGTTGCACTGAGTCACTCCCACTTAGAGTTTGTGCTGGGATAGGATTTGTTTGGTTCTTTCTGTACCAGTTACACTGTGTCTTTGTGATGAGAAGGGCAGTGATTATTTGTGTTTTGAAAAACTTACCTGAAGGATCATGCATGTTCATGAAATGCATATAAGCAGATGTCAGCTTGGTTTTCAGTCCTTCTCTGCCTTACAGTGATTGCTGCCAGAATTTCTCCCTACACTAGATATTGGAGTATTGAAACAACTTTTTTTTTTAAGAACTCTATTCCATTTAATTTAATTATATGGCAATTATTTGTTGGTTGGTTGGTTTGTTTTGGGGTTTTTTTTGCTTTGAAAAGGCTGACAAAAAGCCCGTAAGATAGTTAGAAAACAAAAGGAGTGAAATAATGTCAGAAGGATAAAAGTTCTTTTTCTTTGGTTTTCAGAGTTCTTTTTCTTCATTTTTCAGAGTTCTTTTTCTTCTTGTGAACTTTGTAGCTATGTCAGGGTTTGCATCAGAAGAGAATAAGTTAAAAGCAGATTGTGGAAAGGCATTCCTGTTAAAGCAGCTGAGCTTGCTGACGGCTCTGTGTGTATAAAGAGTTCTGACTAGTACAAACCCTTTTTTTATTTTATCATTATTTCAGTGTATTCCTTGTTTGTTTTCCCTGACCTTGGTGTTTCTGTGTTACCCAGAGTCCTATGTTTTTTTACTGTCAGCCAAAGTGGCAGAGCAAAATTCGAGGTCAGTTCCCCTGTTACTGTGAACTCAGGGTTGGGGAATGTAACATGGACTGCAAAAATTGATTTGGCCGAGTTGGTATCACCATCAAGAGAGAGAATGAAATGAAACGTGAATCCCAGTGAAAAAGGCAGTCCAGTTCCACTAAACTTTGCAAATCGAAGCACAACAGCAGGCTTAGCAGCAGGAAATGGTGGAGACCACAGTATCCCTGGAAATGCAAGGCAGTGTTCCCACCTGCCACCTGACCAAGCTTATTTGTTTATACCATGAAGAAGCTCTGTAGTTCCAGCAAAAGGCATGGCAGCCACTTGCCCACATGATGGAAGGGTTAAATCATACTAAGGAAGAGAGAAAAACACTTCTGGCAGTTGCCTTTGAGATTTTGTCCTTTTGGAGGGGGGTTGGAAGTAGATGCCACTAATTATGTAAAGACCTGTGTAATTTTGTGTGAAATACAAAGGTGGTGCTGAGTGAGTAACTGTCCTGAAAAAAAAACCTGTTAGGAATAAAGTGAGAAACTACAAAGGCTGAAGAAAGGAAATAAAAACTCTCTTGGAGATTAAAATGTGTGAGGATAAAGTGAACGTTGCCAAAGCTCATGCTGGGTTAGACTTAGCAAAGGAAAGCAAAGCAAAGAGCTCTATTTCTTAGGCATATAAGTAAAAGCAAGGTAAGGGAAAGCAGAAGTGTGTTCGTAGTGAAGATGGAGCTGACATAAAATGCAATTTTATATGTAGTCTATCAGACAGACACGGGAGCAAAAGAGTCAGTGTGCAGCAAGATTGGGAAATGAAGACTAAACAGTGAAGCAAATAGTCTTTGTCTCAGAAGAGTGGAAGAGGTGTAAAATGAAATTGTGAGCTTTGTGGTAACCATCTGTGATTAAATCAAGCTATCCTGATGTTCTTCGATTGTCTAATTCAGGAAGTACTATGTGACCACTGGGTAATAGAAGTATGTCCTGCAGATAAAAAACTAAAAAGAAAGCAAAACAAAAAACTTTAAAAGGTGATCTGAACAAGTACATATCAGTTAAACCATAGGTATAACACCTTCTTTTAAGGAATAACTAAAACTTGCTAGTTCTGCAAGGGAAGTCCTTTGACCTCATGCAGGTGAGTGCTATAAAATGTGACATGGGTTCACCCGAGACTGTGCTGGGCTGGTTTGACAGCTTTTATCTACAACTGATACCTTCATGAGGGAAATTGTAGTGCATTTGAACACTCTGGACTTGAGTAAAGCACAGGAATGTTGACACATGGAAATAATTATTGGAACTGGATAAAATGGGGTAGTACATGAAGCATGAGTACCTAAGAAGTTGGCCTAGATTAGAGATGAGAGGTTTTATTAAAGAAGGAAATAATGGTGTTGGATGTCACCTACAGACTGTGCAGTGTCCCAAGAAGTGATCTGGGGACTGATCTTTGTAATACTGTCACTAAGGTTACCAGCCAAAAAAAAAAAAAAAGGAAAGTATCTGCTAATGCAATTCAGTACTGAGGCAACATTTCAAACCCTCATCAATGCAGAGGAGGACAGGCACGTCCTTTACTAAGAACTGCAAAATGTTGCCAACTCTAAGGTTAAACTTAGCAATGTAATAGTGGAAAGTACCAGGTCATGCACTGAGAAGATGCTGGGAATTTTAGCTGCCAACAAAGTGCTTATCAGTTGAAACAAAGAAGGAGATCTAAACATCTTAAAAGCCACCAGTATTATGTGGCATATAAAGAGGCAGGTGTGTTCTCAGTGTGTGTCAGATGAGAGATTTGTGGCAGGGTTGTGGGTTACGCTGATAAGGCCTCATCTGGAAAGCCACGTTCAGTGTTCATCACCCAGGTTCTGGAAAGATTAATCCAAACTGGGACAGGTGCAGAGACCTAGGGGATGATCAGTGCACTGAAGAGCTTATCCTGTGAGAAGAAGGTTGGCTTGTTCAGCAAAGCAAAACAAAAGCATGGAAATATTGGGCTCTATGAATAGTAAGTTGGGTAAGGGGTCAACAGTGGCATGTTATTCAAGCTAAAATATTACAATTAAAAAAATAAATGGATGAAAACAGGATAGAATAGAATTCATTCGATGCTACTGTGAATGAAGCTTCTCAATTCTTTTCTCCAACTGTCTGATTCACATATCCTTGCAATTTTCTGGGATTTCTGGGATTTTTGCTTGCAAATATCTTTCTGAGATTATTCCCTGGGATTCATGTCATTACAAATTCTGATTGAAAAGTAAATAAATTCAAGTCTATAAAAAGTTTTTAAATTTGCTCCAAGGGGGCCTTTTTCATTCCTTCCCTCATCTTTAAGTAGTAACAATATTGTCTTGCTTCTTAATTCTGTAGATTTCCCTTGGCTGGTAACAGTTTTAACACACAGCAGGATTGCCCCATAGCATTCCTATTGTGTCTCAGATAATACATCCAGCCGGTGCCCAGGCCTTCTCCAGTACTTGCCTCATAGACTTCATTGTATCTGTAGTTTTTGCAGCTAAAACGGCCCTATTTCCTCTCTCAACTAGGACATTTAACATTCTTTTTAGCATCTATTAGCCAAAACCACTAAGATTCCCTTTTGCAGTCTGGCTTCCCAGTAGTGCCGAACAGGATAATGACATAAGGTATTCTCTCGCTTTATTTACCTCCCTCTGCCTCGTGCCCCTTTTCTCCCTCCCAGTCGCTCAGTTTTGTTAAAAACGTGCTGTTTTTCTGACTGTTGCATTTGTTGTTTGTCCCCTGGCTTGTCCTTAGGCTCTAACGTGAACGGGCTGGAGGAGCCGAGCCTGGCCAAGCGGCTGCGCGGCACTCCCGAGCGCATCGAGCTGGAGAACTACCGGCTGTCCCTGCAGCGGGAGGAGGAGCTGGAAGAGGTTCCCGAGGAGACGCTGGCAGAGCACAACCTGAGCAGCGTGCTGGACAAAGGGACAGAAGAGGATGTGCCCAGCAGGTAGGCACGCGTCGCCCAGCAGCTGTTTCTACAGCCATCCCAGCAGACTTGGCCTGCCTTTCTCGTTTCTTCAACTATTTGCCATGTTGCCCTTTCTGAAGTTTTTGAAACACGCAGAGATGAATGTCTTTCATCTTTGCTCAGATGAAAGACAGGGACAAAATAACCAATCTGTAATGTAGATTTATTAATAGTCATTCACTGGTTTTCACTGAAATACTCTTCACGTAACCTTGACTTTATTAAGTAGTCCTTAAGGTGCATTTTGAAGACAGATAATGAGTTTGGGGAATAGTCTTATCTACATCAAGCTAGTCTTTAACAGCTTGGAAGGGAACTCGCAGAAACTTTTCTACTTTAAGTGACATAGCCATGTTCAAATCAAAATTCACAAATTTCATCTTGTAGTTTCAATTCTAAATAACTATTACTATTAGAAGACACCTGTAGCACCATAATGCCATGAGATTAAGTTCTAAATTGAAAGGGGTTTTTAAATTTAATTTTTCAATTGTATCAAAGGTAAGTGAGTCGTTTGAGCAAACAGAACATGCATCAGCATGGAAGGGGGTTCCAAAGTTACCTTATTTTCTGTATGCTTTGCATTACAATTCGAAACCACATTTGGTTTCAAGATTCAGGCTTGACACACGTGTGATCCTGACTGAATGCTGGTGCAATGCCTGAGAGATATTAATGGAAAGCAATAGCTATGGCTGTTGAAAAATATGTTGTACCTTCATGATAATGAAATGAAGGTATATAAATGAGTTGTACCTTCAGGAATTTCTCTTTATCTGCAAAAATCTGTGCAAGCACACCAGGATCCACATCCATGCAGGTAGACCTACTGGAAACAATTGTTGCAAGAATCATTGAGAGGAAATCCTTGAGGAAGAATGCTCGTGAACTTTATAGTCAGTCACATACTTTTGCAGAGTCTTGATCTCTTAATACAATTTCTCATCTACTTGTCTTTGTAGCAATAGCAGCCCTTACCTTTTCAGCTCTGAGTCTGCCCAGTAATCTTGAATTAAACTCAGAAAATGCTGTTGTTTGTTTCCTGAAACTTAGATCCTACGATCATATTCTGTGGATGCATTACCTGCAGATATAGATCTGTATGAGAAATTGAATAATCTTGGCCTGTTTGTGGGAGATGCAAACTATGTTTTCTTAACTCATCTTTCCTTTAGTTACCTGCTCAGGTTTAGGAATTATATCAGCTATGACAGTATAAGCATTGATGATATCAGGGGGTTTTACTCCTTCATGTTTCTAGCTTTAAAACAAAAGTACGGACCTATTGACTGTTGTTATTCTTTGTCTGGATTTCAGTAAATCAGGACACAATAGCCCTGCTCAATAAATGGCAGAATACTTACAAAGGCCAAGAGGTAGTTAAAAAAAAAGTGGAGTTTTGCATTTTGGCAAGAAGCTGATGGTCATCTCCAAAAGGTGTTTTGTGAGATTCTGGAGATGGAGGGCACTATACTATTAGGTTAGCAAATTTAATTTTGTCTTGTAGGGTGTTCCATTTAGTTCCCTTTGTCCTACATTCATCCCTGTATCTTGTTATCAATATGAGTATTTCTGTCTGTAGTAGACTGCACCGTGTAATTTTGCATGTGAAAAGCAGTGTGGGCAACTCACATTCTGTCATAGGGAGAAAAGAGAAAATAAATCAAATTCCCTGTCAGTTTGACCTGGAAGTTTATGTTCCAAATCCGAGTACTGCGAGCAGTTTACTCAGAGAATGGACAAGGCTGTGTGGGCCCAATATCAGAGAGAGCAGAGGGAGAATTTTCTAGGTGATGTAGCTATTGAGTATCCTCTGTCCAGCTATATCCCCTCCGTGGATAGACTGCAAAGACAGAAAGACTGCAGAAAAAAAGGGAAGAAGTCTGACTACTTTTTCAGCAACAAAAGAAAAAAGTCTTGACTCCTGCAACAAGCCAACCAAGGCCCTGATTTAATCATCTTCACTGTCTTGGTGCAGTGCTGCAGGGTTAGGAGCAGGCAGAGGAGATGGGGAACTCTTTGTTCCCTCCATGTCTTACGAAGGATGGGTTGGGCTTTCAGGGTTCACTGAAGTGGCTGATGGAAATCAGGCAGAGACCTCACATTTTGGTGCACAGCTTCCCATCACGCACACACTGCAGAGAAAGGTTACGGGAAACGGCATTCAAAGTGGCTTTTTCAAAAGAGAGTTAATCTTATTTAAACTCCAATAAGGAAAAAGATCAATTAAGCAACTAAACTCAGACTACACAGTAGTATGAGGTGTGGGAAACATTTTATATGCCATATTCATTGCCTTTAAGTTGCAGTAACCCCCAGCCTGCCATCTGCAGTTTTGGTGCCATGGCCTGTGGCCTTTCAAAGGAGTGTCATAGGACAGCTTGTGCTCTATAGGTCTGTATGGCAAGGGAAGAGAAGAGATTCATTGCCACAGTTTAGGTTTCAGTTCCTCTCCTCAGCACTAAATCTGTGTACATACACCTTTTTCTAAAGAGATACTCAACTGCTTATGCAAATTCTATAGAGCAACCTACCTTGGTCTTTGATTTCTGCTTTGTAGAAAAATAAAATTTCAGCTGTTGAATTAATTCCTGTGGCACAGAGTTTCCATGCTGAAAGGAATGCTCACTATACCAGGCCATCTCTCACTGCTGTCTTTCAGCTTCTCATTTCTCAGTATTCAAAGGTCAAACAAAAGCCAAGTGATAAATAAAAGCCAGAGAAGGTAAAGTGAGCTGTGTGGTGAGGAATCCGTGTCGTCACTGCTCCATGCGATAAGCCGGCTGGTCGAAAAGCAGCAGCTCATCCCATTCAGCACCCATGGCAGCAATTTAAACCTTATTGACAGCACACCAAACCCCCCAGCATGCAGCACCTGTCAGGTTTATTTCTGTACCAAAGGGTGGGAAGGTAAATCAGGGAGGAGGGGAACGTCACTTTTTATCTCTGTGACAATATCTGCATAAAGCCTTTGGAGTATGCTTTGGTCTCCATGCACCAAGTCCATGGCTTGCAACGGTGTTTGCATTCAGTATTTGACACGTGAAAATCAGGCAGCGTGTTAAAAATAACTATTGAATTTATGCTGTGGAAAAGTGGGCTGTAATTTGAGCAAAATAATGTTGTTTGTATGCAGAACAGTGAGGAGAATTTAAGATCGTATGGACAGAAGTGTGTGACAATCAGAGCATGAACAAAGTGTTTTCCTTATTAGGTTTGCTATCAAAATAGGCTCTCAGACAAGTAGATGAATAAAATTATGTAAATATGATACTACAACTGTACAAGCTGTATTTTATAGATCTACATGAAGTGTAAACTTCATTACTTTCAACTTTTTGGTTTTCCCTTTCGTTGTCTATATGGAATGCGTTCTGCCAAAGGCTGTTAGGAAGGAAGGAAGCAGCAGAAATACTGTTCTCAGATTATTCACTCAAACTTTAATTATTCTCAAACAGCCTTCTCAGATGGATTGAGCCTTTTAAGATTTTTGGGGGAAGCATCCAACAGTTGCTCTACTAAATGCAGTTCTGTTATGACAATGGTCTACCAAGGTAAAACAAAGCTAGAGCACCTTTTCACCCTGCAGAGAGGATATGTGAGTGTGTTGTAGTTCTCATTCATTTTCCAGTGACAAATGCAACCATCTTTCTCCCCAGTCCCTCTAGGTATTCTGGCATGTAAGACTGAGCTAGATTAAATGTCACTGGATACGTGGTTACACTTCTTGCCCCTGCTGCATATGCTGAGGAGCTGTTAGAATTAAACAGAGATGACTTATAAAAGGCACTAATGAGTTATTGCTTTGCCTGGTTTAGACTTCGCTGTGGGAATAATAAACTCATTATTGTAATTATCTTTGCACTGCTTCCTACAGTTTCTTGCCACCATGTACGCTGTGTACTTAATTGGATACATATTTCTGTCTGTGATGCAGAAAAGTGAGGAATTTTGGGGCTTTTTTTCTCCATCTCTCCTTAGTTCACATGCTGTATCCTTTGCCTGATGTGTTTTGTATTCTTTCTACTCCCAAAGCCTTCTCTGGTTCACAGGAGCAAGTGCCAAAATCATCTTAGATGTCTTAGCAGTAGCTGCCATATCAAAAGACGTGGCCTTCTGCATTCTGGTACTGTGAAGAACTCTTGCACCAGTTTATCCAGAGCAATGTGATAAGAATAGTTTCTTTCAGTTGTATTTAATTGTCTAGAGCTGTAACAATAAATGCTGCAGAAATATTTGGACTTGGCTTCACAGGCACTTTTCCACTGCCTCACCTTCTTTGAAAGAGGCAGGACAAGGACCATACTGCAGCCCACAGGTGATGCTGTCACTAAAAGGCCTATGGAACGTTGAAAGCTGAAAATTAGTTGTTTTAGGCTTATGTGTGTTGGAATGAGTTGTTAGTGATCTAAGACTGATTAAGAAAACATTGACTTCATAATCTTTATTATTATTATTTATTATTAGTAATATAATCTTTTTTTTTTTCTAAAACCTTACAGTAGTTCAGAATCTGAGATGGAGGAGGAAGATGAGGAGGAAGATGATGAATTACTGCTGCCTCAGCAACCCCCTTCAGACTTGGGTGGCGTGCCATGGAAAGAGGCCGTGCGTATCCATGCCCTCCTGAAGGGAAAGAGTGAAGAAGAGATTGAGGCTGAGCAAAATCATGAGATCGAGTACAAATATGATGATGAGGAGGAGGAATACGAAGAGGAAGAAGATGAGGAGTCGAGTGAAGGTTGGCTTGGTTTGTCCTTTCATTCTGCTAGACAGCAGGGAAAAATGAGTTGAGTATTTGCCATGCAGAATGAAAGGGATTTGCCTTGGAAAACTTTACTTCTTTCACTTCTTTGTTGCTCTGATTTTTGAGGGAGTTATTGTCAAGGGAAGCTTGAGGTGGATCATTCTGGATACTGAAGGACTTTGCCCACAGGACAGTTTAGAGTGCTAGTACCAACAAAATATGCTTCCCATGCACCATGCCAACATGTCAATTCACAGCTCTGGTGCTGCTGTATTGGTTTATGGTTGGTTTTTATTATTATTTGGAATTAGATTTGAATGTGCCCTTTGTTCTTTGACAGCAGGAACTGGAAGCATTGTGGTTGCAGTGTTTTCAGTTTTAGAGTGCCTCACTAAGGGGCCTGTCACTGTCAGCAGGGCGTTCCACAAGAAGGTGCTTGTAGCTCTCTTTCGTTAAAAGATGGCCTTGAGAAATAAGGGAGTTCAGGTGGTTCCCATTTTAGCTTTGAAAGATTTCTGTGGAAAATCTTAGGGAAAGACTCCTTCCCCTGTGTTTGTCTCAGTCATCAAAATGCAAAGTTTGTGCTCGGAATAGACATGTTTCCAGTGTTTCACCACCATGCCAAATTTCTCACTGCTCTTGTCTTTGTCTTTATACTCACATTTCCTTTTTGTGGAGACTTGTAGGCTCCAAAGAGCTTTTTCGTAAAGGTCTTTGGCTGCCTACTGTGAGCAGAGGCCCAGTTTTGTGAGTCTTAGTGGCAGTGTCATTGATGAGCTCAGCAGGCTCCTTGGCTACTTTCTCAACATAGGAGCTGAATGTCCATGGGTGAAGTCTGTGGAAATCAAGACTTCTTTATAAGTATGGTAACATGCATGTCGTGTGTTCAGTGTGCTGAACTGTGGTATTCTCGGATGGATGTTGCTCCATTCAAGCAGTTTTCCTCTCAGGCACTTTGGATACAGCGGGTGTACGGGGAGCTGCTGCATTTCCAGACAGTCTCTCTTTCTGATCCTGTCCTCTGTTTCTCTTTCCCTCTCTCCATGGCTTGTGTGTGTACACGCGTGTCTGGTGTTAAATGTGGATGTGTGCTTCCCTCTGCTGTAGAGGGGGAGTATAACCCTTGGGAGAGAGAGCTGCAGCAAGGCCTCTGGCTTCAACGTCTCTCAGATGAAGAAGACTCGGGTACACAGAAAGGTACCCATACACCATCTCCACTTCCACCTCCCCAGAGGAGCGGGGAATGTATTAAAGAGCAGGTCCCACATGAAGAGTTTCTGTGTTTTATTTAATTGTGTTACCAGCTCCCTCAAAACTGATTCAGTAGCGGTTGTTATCGCCTGGTTCAAGTGCCATAAATCAGATCTGTCATTGCCACTGGTTTTAGGAAAGTGATAAAGCTGCCGAGTACCTCAGGATATCTAGAAAACCTGGACAGTTTGCTACTGTAATTTGCATGAACAGTGACCCCCAGCTAATAAGGAGTTTCAGATTTGTTCTATACATGCAGACTACTTGCACCTGTGCATTATCTCAGACACATGGGACACATCAGAAGTACTGCCTTTAGACTGCTCGTGTCAGCAAATTTGCTTTTTTTGTTGTCGTCTGTGTGTGTCTGTCTATGGGGAGAGTCTGGAAGGCAACTGATCAAGCTACAGCAATCCCTCGAGATTCTTCAAACAGTTACATAATGGTCATAAAATTAATCAGACATTCAAATCTAACTGGTTGTGTCATTTTCCATGATGCATTCTCTTGCAGTTTATTTTTGATAGTTGGGTTTTTTTGTAACACTTGGTCCTAATAGCTTGTTAATCCCTTATTCCCTCAATGTGGTTCATTAGAGCCAGAATACATAAGAGGAAAATCCAAGTGCCTTCCTGCATGTAAGAAGGCATATGCAGTTGTCAGACTGCATATTTTGCAGTTTATGGTTGTAATAACAGTAGCTTAGCTTCCAACTTTCTTTTTTTTTCCCAAGAGAAAAAAGAAATTGAAGAAGTGTTATAATTTTTTTGCCATTTAACTCTTCTGTGATAAGAATGAGATGTTTTAGTAAGGTGGCTGAAGGGCATACCTGGAGAAGTTCTCCCTGTTGCAGTTGCTAGGGTGCTTCAGACCTGACTCTTAAGGAGTTGGTTTGCAGGTGGCTCCTTATTCCAATAAAATGAAAACATTGAGCCAATAAAGTGAAAACATGGAGCCTGCCCACAGCTTATAAAGTGCTGGTGGGTGCTACAGTGGAAATGGAGGAAAGCTACCGTTCCAAATCTAAGTGCAATTAATATTCAGCTGTCTGCAAAGCTTAGCAGGCAGTCCTGAGGAAAGGCTGTGCCAGGTGTTGTTTGAAATTCTCAAGCACTTAGACATTAAAGAAGTGTTAGGTTTGCCTCTAAGCCAAGCAGCAGCCCTTCATGTCTGGCTGTGCTGCTCATTATTTATTGGAAAAGGTGAGAGGGACAGGACAGGCTCAGGCCTCTGTCCAGAGGCTTATGGAGAAACTAAAGGTGTGTATGTTACAGTGGTTTAAATCCCAGAGCAATCCATTTTGAAACACGCAGATCACGTGGGACCTGCTCTTTCCAAGCCTTGCTGAGTGACTCTGTACTTCTCAGCCATTGCTGGCAAACCTAAACCCTTTAACACAAAACTTTGTATGGCGATGCAAACGCTAACTCCACTCATCTTGGGGCCTGCATGCGAGCGAGCGCTTTGGTACGGAGCGAGAACAGCCCAGGTTCCTGTCCCTGCAGGATGTCCAGTGCCTCTGGTAGCCCATGTGGTTGTGCTAATTGATACAAAAACTCTCTGACGAGGCAAAAGAGACATAAAGCTGCAGAATACTTGGCTACACTGTGAATCCTGCTCTGCATTTGTGCCTCTGAGCCCTTTTCCCTTTAATAACCATCTGCTGATTCTGTCCTTCCTGCAGTTCCTTCTGCCTGTTTCTTCTGCGGTTTTAATGCCAAATCTCACACGTAGTCATTCCTGAAATGGAAAACCCAAACACTTTGTCATGTCTGGGGAAAACATGGCTGGGAGAGAGGAACTTGTTAAAATGAGACAGCAGGAAAAATGAGCGCAAGCTCGAAATGCTGCTAATGTCTCTTGTTTCCTTCAAACGCTAGAGCACCATATGAAAATCTAACTGCTTTTGAGGTTCTAAACTGCTGCAACAGTGCTTTGCCCTACTCAGTGGTAATACAGTTGTTGTGAAAATTGACTTCCTACTTTATAAGTGGGCATTTTCCTTTCAGGTTAAGAGATTTGCTTTCGAAGACCACTCCAGCAGACAGTGAACAGGTGAACACCTGTCCCCTGCAGAACCAGTTATTTTATTATGGATAAATGAAGCATGAGTTACAGTCCCAGAGCAGATAGCAACAGAGACAGGGTCTATAAATTTAATACCTCTGAGTAAGTGCTCCCAAGGCAGCTGTTCTGCAGAAGTTAAACAAGCTCATTATTTGCTTTAGGTGCCCATTGTTCTCTTTGACATTCCATAAGTAGCTGAGCTTTGTGTAAGCGGGTAATTGAGGAGTAATGCAATTTCTCTTAAACAGAGTAATTTGTGCGACAGGAATTCCCTGCTGGGGAGCTGTTAAGTCACAACCAAAATGCTGTTATCCTTCAGAAAAAAATTCTCCCTTTGAACAAGTCAGTACAAAAGAGCCAGGAGTAAACAAAGTGGTGTTTTAGGTGCTAAAATTAGCATGTGCCCACGTGTGCGTATGCACATACATGTGTGAAACTCTCAGATCTGTCATGTTATTTAATTCACAAAGAAGTGTGTACCCAGCCTAGAAAGCAGTGCCTAACCCAATAATAGGGAACGAAAAACCTTTTGTCTTGGTGCATCAGTCAGATGGAGATTGTCCCTCCCGTTTAACAGCAAGACATCTTTGGCAATAATCATAACGAATAGGCTGAAGGAGCTGGAAATTTCTGCTAAATTGGTATTTACATACCACATACTGTCAGACACCCAGAGAACGTCTTTCATTTCAGCGAAGCTTCTTGCAACAGAGGTGATCTCTAATGATGTTTTTAATAGCATCCCTCTGCCTTTGGAATGGCATTACTCAGCTTGGATGGGAAGCGTGAGGAGCGCTGATTTGGTGTATGCGTGCACACACAATGCTGAGCTTTTTCTGTCTGTCTTGCAAACTGATCTTAGCCAATAATATTTTCTTTTCTTATTTCCTTTCCTATGATGTGCTACCTTTCCTTTCCACTGTTCTCCCATCTTTTCCTCCCTGCCCTTCATACACCCTGCCTACAACCTGTTGTGCCGTGCCCTCCTCCTGCTAGCTGGAAACCTTAGGCTGCAACAGATTGTAAATCCTGTTGATCCTCTGGAGATCCTGGCAGATGTGCACTGGACACACATCCGTGAGAAAGAGGAGGAGGAAAAAATGGTCTCAGCCTCAAAGTCCTCCAACTCCAGAGGTAATCTCCCCCAAGCCCCACACCGTCAGTTCTTGGATCACAGTTGCAGCTGTTTAACTCTGTTGCTTCTGCGCCCTTCAAGAGCAGTGACTTCAGCAGGGGCAGCAGTGATTGAAAGGAACTACTTTCAAATTGCACTGAAATTACACTTGGTTAAACATTTTGCTTTTCAGGTCAGTGTGTGTTTGAAATTGCTGCTTTCTCAGGTCTGTGACAGTGTGACTTCTGACCTATTTGTCTGCCTGCTTTGACTCCGTAGCATTTGTCCTCACCACACACGATTTGGTAGTGCTGGCAGTCAGCCCTCTGTGACCGACTAGGGATGCTAATAGTAGTAGTCTCGTGCTTTTTGTGGCAGTGAGGACTCTACACTTTCTAGGGAAAGCTGAGGGGCTGTGTTGTGTAGCTACTAGAGCAAAGATTGAACGGGGTCAGCTTCTGTATTGAGCATATTTCTCTGCGGCTTGTTTTCCAAGCGTGTAACTGCATCTGGTGTTAGCAGGGAATGGTGGGAGTCAAAGGGCTTGCAGATCTGATCAGTGGGGGGTTTGACTCCCTGTGTTTAGGGTTTGACAGTATACCTAGCTCGAATGTGAGATGTGACCTTTGCAAGTTGTCAGTTACTCAAAGGAAAACTTTGGAGGGGGAAAATGCCGATAGCCTAGATGTCACCTGAGCAGCTTCCAGCAGTCCCTGCTGACCTTGTTCTAGGCTATGTTACAGCGTGTCTTAAGGTAAGTATGTCATAAGTGCTCTACCTGTGGGTTTAAATAAATTTCACCATGCAGTTGGTGAGCAATGGTCTTCTCTCAGTCTGTAACCACAGTGACAGAATTGTAGAGGGAATATATATACTGTGAGAAGGGGTGACTTTCACAACAAATGTGACATTACGTTAAAAAGTCCTCAGCTCTACCTCATGTTACTTGATTCTCTTCTACTCCAGATAATTATCGTCTAGCTTGATACACAATTCCAGATCAGTTTGGCTGTACTTATATTTGCAGTTTTTAGAATGCACTGGGATTTTCTGGTGTGAAATCAGCTCCCTACAAATAAGAGATGGGTGTTTTGTTCCCACTGCAGCCACAGAAATAGGCTGTGTCCAACTGTGTGTAGCTTTCAATATTTCTAGGGTGGTTGATTAATGTTTAAAAAACACTGAGTTAAAAATATGAACACAGTTTCTTAATTTTACAGTTAAGGTTACTTGTGCTTCTGCTTGGGGATCTGTGTCACTCTAGTTTCTAAATTTTTATTTTAATTTCTGTTTTATAATCCTTACTTTTCTGTGGTGTACTATTACAGTTGCCAGCAACAGGTGATCTTTCCAAAATTGATTTTGTGGTCTCTCCAAATTCCTTTGGGAAGGGAGTCAGTGTTTCCTTTCCGTCCCCTGAAACTGGGCCAAGCTAGGACTATCCTGATTTATGATCAGCTGCTTCTATTGCTTTGTCATATGCTAGAGGTGTGTGCAGGTGTTACCAGCAGTTTGGGTGTTTAAAAGGCTGTTGTCAAGATGTGTTTGTGGACACGCTGTAAGTTTTCAACCTCAGTTCAATAGACAGGTTGTTCCTGGCTGAGGAGCTGTATTCTGTGATCTGAGGTGTTTGGAGAGCCCGTTGGCAGCAGCAGCGATGAGGTTTGATGTGACAGCCTGGGATAGTGTCACAGCTCCCAGAAATCCCTGTCATTCTGCTTTGGGAGCTCTTCTCCATCCCCTGGGCAGCGCAGCTTCTGGGACCCCTCTCATTGCTCAGCTCTTCCTTCTCTCAGCCTCCCTCCTCTGCAGAGTTTCAAGGGGAGCAGGGCAGCAGCAGCCTGCTGCTCAGATGCAGTGTTCCTCTCCCTGTGCCACACGTATTTCCTATAACATTACAGATCCCAAAGGAAGATCAGGCCCCTGACATTTGTGTGTTATCTCGATTTAATTCTCAAGCCTGGAATCGGTTGTTTGAAATTCCATGGGTTTTATTCCTGTATTTGCTACTGAAAAGTTTCCCTCTGTCACTCTTCTGTTTTAGACGCTGACTGATGGTCTAATTTTGATTTCTTACAATTTATTGTTTTTTAAATTCAGCATCCGACCTTCCCTCCGTACGCCATGAGGTGGTACAGGCGTGGCTGGAGACGGTCCCTGGAGGTAGTTTGGTGATGTTCTATGTATACCAATGCACAATAACCCTGCCCGTCTCTTCTCCATGCCTTCAGCAGCTGAGCTGGTACTTTAACCCTGAAACTTACAGCCCTGTCGCTACTGCATGAGTGGACGTGGAGGGAGGGGGAAGGGGAGTGTGCATGTCCATGCCTTGCTCAGACAGCCCCTTCTCGCATGAACTCCACACTCATTGTAACCCCTCTGAAGGCAGGCCAAAGACAGCTTATCCTGGGTGGAATAATGGAGGAGGGATCTAGCTGAGCGCTTTGGTTTGCTTTCTAAACTCAAGATGGGACCAGTTTTTCTTCCCCCAACCCTTAGACTAAAGGAACATGGGCATTTCTTGCAGTTGAAAGGTTAAGTGACAGAGAGTGCTTAAAGCACTTCTCTGTAGCAACTGCAAACTGCAGTTATGTGGTGAAGAAAACAGGAAAGAAGAATAAGTTGAAGCTAAGATCTTTAGGCATAGTGGTGGTTGTTGTGTCTCCTTTGACCTGGCATTCACATTATTCAGGAAAGCCTCAGGGATGTTGAAGGATGGTAGAGCTCAGCTGATTTTTTTTGCGTGGTCCTCTTAACTCTATTACAAACCGATGGGTCTGAAGATTCTGGGATGACAGTGGGGGGAGTACATTGTGTAAAGCTGTGAAAGTGTCTAAATCAGTGGAGCAGTCTGTGCTAGGTAGTTGATCTACAGCTGAGTTGCTTTGGCACATCAGAACAGCCAGCTTGCCTTTAAAACTTTGCTTCTGCTGCTGCTTTGGCAAGGCAGCAGTGTTTCCAAGGTGTCTGCACACGATGCAGGCTGCTCACAGCTGCCAGCTAATACGAACCAAGTGCTGATCGCAGTTTCTGGCTGCCGTAGTGTGTAACTTCTGAGTTATTGTGTGACAGCTTTTGGCCTCTTGCTCCTTACCCTAACTGCATATATGTATATGCACAGTATATGTATAATATAACCAGCCACCTGCAAGCTTTCCGTGTCCCTCAGAAGGGGATCCGCCCTTGCACCAAGTTGTTACTTATCGATGCATCTGTAATCTTCCATTGAGTTTTGTGTACCAACCTACTTAAAACCTTATTTTTTCCTCTCTCTCCAACACAATCTCTGTGTGTCACATCCATTCATTGTTTCTGGATCTGAAGACCCACACATTCATGGTGGATTCAGATATTCTTAACATGAGTCATGTTTTTTTGCAAGTTTTGATTAAGATTACTCACATTTGCTGTTCCCATAAAGGCCTTCCATGACATTATCATTTCCAAAATAACATAAGCTATTGCATACCTAGGCAACAATCAGACTGGGGCATGGTTTGGTTTTGTTCAGTAGATTTATAAATGCTCCTGTGGGCAGTCCAGCCTTTGCCACATGGCTCAGTTTTCCTGTGCTCGACATTGGTAAGGGTCTGGATTTGATAATCCTCTGATGTAAAGGAATAGGCCAATACGTGATCACACATGAGTGGAACTGCCTTTTCACAGTAGCTGACAGAAAATAAACTAGTCCATACATTTGTCAGTCTGAATAATACTACAGAGCATGAAAAAAAGGAAATTCTCAGGTTGAAGGAAGAAGACAAACCACCTGCTGAAGGCTGCGTTTTGAAATGAGCAAAAACCCGTGTTAAAGGAGAGGCTGCAAGACCTCAATTTTAGGGAGGGTTAGTTCATTTTCAAGATTGTCTTAATTAGCAATACTATGATAGAAATAGTTCCAAGAGCCACATCGTCACTAGTGAAAACCCAAAGGATCAGGGCCTGCTCCCTGAGTCGGGAGGAAGCTGGCCCACCATGGTTCACTCCCTCATGGCTTAACTTGTGCCATGCAGAATCAGGGGGCTGCGTTTGGGCTGCCTATGGAAACAGCCTCTAGCCCTGCCCTGGGAATTCACCGCTGGGAGCTGTGCCTGGAACCCTCCTCGGGAGGACAGCGTGGCACTGCCTGTCTAGAGACAGGCCTAGAGACTTGCACCACTTGGGTTACTGGTACAGCTGCAACCAAGGCGGTTATAAACATCTCTTAGCATTGTTATAGAGCTGTATCCTATGTGTAAAATTGGCAAATTGCCTTCTAAGACATGCTGAGTGTGTACACACCTGCAGCAGGATGTACAGCAGTTAAATGCCTGCATGTTGTTGAACATGAATTGGTAACTCGCTGCACACATTTAAAATTGTAGTTCACTGGTGCTACTGTGGAAAAAAAAAACAACTGGAAATGCTCGCTTTTTTTAAAGTTATGTTTAATGAAAATGTTTAACCAAAAAAAAAAAAGCAGCAAATCATCCTTTTTTTAAGTATCATTTAATAATGAAATTTATACCGCACACTTTGGTCTTGTCTCTCTTCCTGTAATTAAATCCTGTCACAAGCAGTAGTGTCAGATGTCATAGTTTTCAGAGTTACAAGTTCAAGAATCTCTATTTTGACCCAGCAAATCAAATTGTGGTCTAGAAATGGAAAAAAAAAGTTTTGAATATGTAATTTTAATTACTTAAAAGTGTCTCAATTCATTATCTGTAACAGAAAAAAGGTTTTATATATGTCATTTTAATTACTTAAAAGTATCTCAATTTGTGTGCTAGTCACTTGTACAGCATTTGCGTTTTCTTAGACCTTATTACCAAAGACTGCTGTAGCTGCACAGAGTTAAACAGTTTCCAAGTGTAATAATGGTCAGTCCCATACCTAGACTCTGTCTTTGACTTACACCCTCAAAGCCTGTTCCGATTTCAAGATGAACATTCCTGGTTAATTGTGAGGTTTCAGTTTTGAACTAATACACACATGCTATCAAGTGGTGGTAACTGTTCTGATGTGGTAAAGAAAAAACCAAAATCTTCCTGGAAGAACAGTAACCTTTGTTCTGGTTTGATGTCCTCCCAGTCCCCTTCTTGTTTAATTTTTCACGAGGCCTGTTGCTCAGAAAAGCCCTGGCAGCTTTCACTGCAAGTGCCTTGGAGACTCCCCAAGGGGAGGCAGGCATTCCTTTTTTCGTTGGAGTCTGGAAGTGTCACTTCACCATAGATGTCTCTCCAGATGACACATTTCAGGGTTTCTTGTTTTGACAGTGATTAATAAACATCTCCAGTATAAACTGTTGGTACAGTTCAATATAGAACTTTTTCACTGTGTAGTGTTTGTTTTCTTTTCTTTTTTTTCCCTCAATATTTGAATATATTCTAGCTCCATGTGAGGAGGATGATGTGGAGGATGAGCTGGGCACAGAGCCTGCAGACACAGAAGGGCAGGCAGGTGAAGAGGGAGACACGGGTGCAGAGCTGGATGATGGTAGGGTACCACTGTGCAGCCTTTAAGCCTATTGTGTGAACAGAACTGTGTTGGCAATGAACACTTTGCATGGGGGTACTTAAACCTGGTCTTGTTTTTAGAGGTGTGGGAGTTTGTTTCAAATATTCGAGAGGGAGCCAGGAGTGAGGGACAAATGAGAAGAACCTCAATGTCCTGGACTATGTAATGAATTTCTCATATCCTCTCACCACATGTCTTGTGTCTGTCTTCAGTACTGATCCTGATGAATAACAGAAATAGAATTAAACTTGTGAAAGGTCCATAATACTGTGTCAGAATCCTTCCCTTGTTGTTGTTGTAAAATTACCTGCATATGGCAGAAAACATTGAAAATTTTCCAGAGAACAGATAAGGCAGGACTTCAGTTACTGATTTAACTCTTTGTACTAACAGTCCAATCTTTTACGGCTTACATTTACTGCTTAAATGACTAATTTCCACACCAAAAAAGGAGTGAACATTTAGCTGTTCAGGTTGTGAAAGTGGTTAGCACCATGTAAATAGAAGGTGTTATGTCCTGATGGACTTCTAATGAAGTTCTTTTGGTTTTGTTCCCACCCCGTCCATGATCAGATGACATCGCGTCTGATGCAGAAGCGGAGTTTCGCTTACATCAGGGACATGTAGAAGGGCCAGAACTAAAAGTCTCTGAGGATGAAGAAGATGAAAAAGAAGCAGAAGATGCTTCTCGCAGTGTGACAGAAGGTAATCACTTTCTGTTCAGTGCTTGAATGATGTTAATTGCATTTGAGATAGTCTGTACAGTTATGGGATTTAGGAGAAGAGAGTCTCTTGGATTTGAGCCATCTCACTGCTCTCAGTGGCAAGTCTGTGCTTGCATTAACATTTTGAGAAGAATGTTCTGAATCCATTAATTACAGCTTTGTAAAATGAGAGAACCCTTCTAACTACTTTTTGCTTGTAAAAGTTGTTACATTAAAAAGCTTGTACCATTTTGGACATTTAAAAATTTATGTCTGTGTTCCAGATGTCAGATCTAGAATTTGTAAAAAGCCGAGATATTTGCACTACTTGCTGTGTGTAACGTTTAAAAAAAGGTGGAATATTAATGGTCTTATGTGTTTTTGGAACATTTTTCCTTTCCCTAGATCCATGCAAGCCATCCATCCCTATTCAGCCCTCTAGTGACAGTGTTCTTCCTCTGTCTCCAGCTGCTAGTCCCAAAGCAAAACAAGCAGAGGTAAGAAAGGGAGTCTTTGACATTTTCTACTAAGCACCTGTAGTTCAATAAAAGTTTGTTGGATAAACTAATGAGGACTGACAGCAGTGAGTTCTCCTTCTTACCTGTCTCTAATATTTATGTTGGTCTTGAAATCTGACTTCATTTAGGCTTAAAATATAATGTATACTATCTTTCTTTCCTGCCTTCAGAGAGTAGTGGCTCTATCACAGCCACACAAGTTCCCATCACAAAGTCCCAGGAAGAATTATGCAGGGTATTTCAATTTCAGTGAGCAGTTAACAACAGGTATATGTGACAAATGAGGGGAGCCATAAGTAAGGTGTTTCCTCTTTAGCCTGGTCTGGCTGTCTTTTATGTACCAAAAGCAGATTCTCTGCAGTTGCAATTGAAAATTACAGTAGTAACCAAAGCAGTACTTCTTTATTCCAGAGTTCAGCATAGTTCAGCTTAAGGAAGTGAGGCATGTCAGTGTAGTACTCTCATGTTGTCAGCCCTGGGAGGCAGCTTGCAAATGTACTGCAGTATGTAAGAGCTGGAAGAACGTGACCCTTAAAATATTCAATTCAAATTTTCCCTTCCAAATGTTTTTTGGTTGGTTTTTTTTTTTAAGGAATTGCTAAAATATTATCTTGGAGAGTTTTGGCATAGACCAGGTTACTTTTACAGGGGGCTGAGTGTAGTTTGCTGACAGCAATTGCTGACAACATTCACTTTCCGTTAAAATAAAATTGGGTTTTTTTGATGTCCGTGTGATGATTCTATCAGGCACAGTTATTGTTTAGCAGGCAGACATTAGGACAAGGCCTAAATGCAGTTCTCAAGACCTGTGTGTTTAATGTGTCGTACAAACACACAATGGGAGAGGCTTATGCTCTAATGGTTGTGTGTCTGCATTCCAAAGAAAGCTGGGGCAGAAGATGCTGTTGGAAGGAGCAACGCCAGAACTCACTCAGAGGAGTCTTGCTGCCAAAGGGTTAAATTATCAATGGATTGTGCTCTTGAGTAAAATGGCAATCTGGATGCAGGAGAGGAAAACCAAAATTTCTCAGCTCATTAAGGGACAAGGGAATTGCAGTCTAATTTACTCTTAAAAGAGAAAGCACCTCTTCCTTTAAGAAAACATGGCAGCAGATGCTCCTCAGCAGCAAAGTACCCTACGAATGGGAGCTGGGGAGACTTGGATCAAATCTGTCAGAGATAAGGGACCACCACAATACACAGAGCTAGGGATTCGAAGGGAGAGTGAGAAAATATAGAAATGGATTTCTGGAACTTAATTTAGTGGGTTTTCTTCAAAAAATCCAATTTGCCTTGTTGTCATCTGCCAAACACAGTTTACAATTGGGCAGAAAAATGCACCACACCTATTGAGAAATCCTAAGTGGTGTTCAAAGCCTGCTGATGGGATGCCACATGCAGGTTTTTTCATACTTTGATACTTGGATGATTTCCTTATTTGTAGCTTTGTTAAAAGCAAAAAAAAAAAAAAGAAGGAAACGTATTCTCATGCGCCCAGGAACCATTAATATTTCCCTTTTTTAATTTTTTGTAGGATGTAGAAGATCCCCTGGCTGAAGTATGTCGTGCAATAAAATCCCCAGAGCCACGCTTTTTTCCTGAGCCTTTCATTCTTGAGGAAAGACCAAAGGATGAAATTCCCAAAGACAGGAAAGTTAAGAGCCCTTTGGTGCCACCATCTCCAGTGTTGTCCCAGCCGGTTGCATCACCAGAGGCCATTGCACCCCCATCAGTAGCAGAGTCTCAGCCAGGGGCACCAGCACTGGCTTCATCCCCAGTGTCTGCTCAAATGCCTATCTGTTCCCAGCCTTTGCCTTCTGCTGAAACATCCATTCCATCCCCAGTGGAGCCTCCAGTATGTTTCCAGCCTGTCCCAGCCTTAACGTCTACTCCTTTGGCCAAACTGGCCCTTAGGGGCCAGGATGGTGAGGTGGAAAAACTGGGGAGCCCGACTACTGCAGAAGAAGCCCTGAAACGGAGCAGCCTTGTGGAAGAGTTCTGGATGAAGAGTGCTGAAATCCGGAGGAGCTTAGGGCTCACCCCCGTGGACAGAAACAAACGCTCAGAGAGTAACTTCCCTGTGTCTGCTCTGGAGACAACTCCTCAGAAGACTTTCAATAGCAGGAATATTTCAGGGGATGAAAGGATCCATCTTATGAAACCCCAGCCTGCCCCAAGAAGACAGGGACTGTCCAAGCTGGAAAATGAGCAGATTTCTCTGCTCACTCCAAAGTCTCCATCAGAAAAAGAACTAAAGAGTTCCGGTGAAGTACGGGGAGATGTATCCAGCAGTTCTGGGCTTGGGCTTCAGGAGAGCTCATCTAACATGAGAACTATGGCTAGCCAGAGCTTCAACACTTCTGACTCCACCATGCTGACTCCTCCATCGAGCCCACCCCCACCACCTCCTCAGAACGAGGAACCAGCCACGCTGCGTAGAAAGAGGTACCAAGCACTCTGGCAGAATGAGGTTGAAGCCAGGTCACCACCAACACCAGCATCAACACCTCCTGCTCCCCGACACCAGGAGCCGGCCCCTCCTGCCAAGGAGCCCCCCCCGGCCAAGAGAGACGACGTGCGGAAGTCGTTTGCAGAGAGTGTGGATGAGATTCCGTTTGCTGATGATGTGGAAGACACGTATGATGACAGGACGGAGGACTCAAGCCTTCATGAGAAGTTCTTTACACCTCCTACCAGTAGGCCAAGGCCAGAGAAACCACATCTTTTGCCCTTGGTCAAAGAAAATGGTGGTCCACCCTCATTGGAAGGAGGGGTTCACCAAAAGAAGAGAGCGTTCCCTGACATTTCTGTGGAGGCCAAGGAGCTTGCTGAAGAAAGAATGAGAGCCAGAGAGAAGTCTGTCAAGAGCCAGGTACTACGTGATGCCATGGCTAAACAGCTGTGTAAGATGAAAGATATGGAGATGGCTGCTGCTGCTACTACTGGGGCCACAAGGGCACGAAAGGCATCTTCCATGCCCTTGAAGACCAAAGAGTTGTTTTATGACTCTCCGAAGCATTTGGCCTTGAAATTAGCAGAGGGATCTGCACGAAAACATAACTCTGCTACTGAGAAGTTCTCCACTCCTCCTGCTGATATGGCTGGACCTGAAGGGTCTGTCAGCTCTTCAGAAGGCTCCAGTGGGAAGAGTAAGAAAAGAAGTTCCCTCTTCTCCCCTCGTAAGAACAAAAAGGAGAAGAAATCCAAAAATGATAGCAGACTTTCTGACAAATCTAGTGGTGGGACAGAGGAAGCAACAAAGCCTAGGTCATTATGGAAGTCTGTTTTCTCTGGATATAAGAAAGACAAGAAGAAAAAGGCTGATGAGAAATCCTGCCCGAGTACTCCCTCAAGTAATGCCACTGTGGATTCTGGCAAGCACAAAGCCTCTCCACTGATTACAGCTGCAGGTATAACAGATATGTGCCTCTGCACTGTGCACTTTCCCTGCTTTTCTGAGGTGTCCTTCCAAGTAGTTTTGGTTTGTTTTGTCATTCAGCTGCTGTGCTGAATGCTGCTGCTCCCCACTGTCAAGCGGGCAGAGCAGGGTAAGTGCTAGGGACTAGATTTGTGTTTCTGCATATTGACAGAATCCACTGAAAAAGAATGGAACCCTAACTAAAAGTTTAACTCCCAGTATGTACAAGGCACATCTGGTTTATGTCTTACATTAGAGAAATAAGCACTATTTGTTGGAATTTGTGACATTTCATTCCTACTTTAAATCTGATCTTCATCTTTCCTTTGGCTGGTCCCTTTTCTTTCTTTCCACCTGGCTCCATGGAAGCTGAAAACTGCAGAATTATTCCTGTTCTCAGTAATCTGGTGGCTGGCTGCTGATCTCTGAAGGAGGGATTTTGCATCCTCCTGTAAATCTTTCCCATGCCCGTCAGCTGCAGGCAGAGATGTTTAATGGCAACTTGGGATACAGTAAAGAAGTTACCCGTAAATGCAATTGAAAGCAAACATACTACATTTCTCTGGCGTTGTACAAACAGACAAAATAGAGCCAGCTGCTGTCATTCCAAGTGCTGTATCTATGCTAAGAGTGTTGATGCAGTACAAAGAGAGAACCATGACCATTATTTCTAACAGCATTTGAAGAAAGTGATGCTCTCTTGAAACAAAGCTCAAACTCGTGCTGGTGATTTTGTGGAGCAGGGCTTCTTTGGTCCCTCACAGGCAAAACAACTTGAGACTGACATAAAAGGACTGAGTATTTTTCGTGCTCAAACAATCTTCAACTGAGCTCTGAAGAGTTTACAGAAAGGATTGTTACTACTTCTCTAACTTCCCCTTTTTATTCCTGACATTGCAGATTTACAGCTCCGTCAACACCTGAGTTTCTCGGAGGACTCCGACCTCTCCAGTGACGATATTCTGGAACGCTCCTCCCAGAAATCCAAACGAGAGGTACGTAGGTGGGAAATGCATTTTAGAGGGATCCAGCACCATTCAGATCACAGACTCAGAGAATCCCATCAGAAACTCGGATGATTAATGTTGTTGTTTTTACGCTTTCTCCCATGCAGCAGGTTTTCCTCTAAGTCTGCTGACTGTCCTATCTAAAATAAGATGGTTTCACTTGTTTTCATGATTACAAGCCACTCTCTAATGTTATAAGAAGGATCCATTGTCTCACTGTCCCATTACTTTCCTGGGCACTGAAAGGAGATGGACTGGCCTGTAGTCTCCTGGGCATTCCTTTTTTCCCTTTCTAAAAATGGGATTTTGTTTCCCCTTTTCCAGTTAGTGGGATCTCCACTGGACTGCCACAGCTTCTCAAATATGAGGGACTGTGGCTTAGGCCCTTTCTCTGCCAATTCCCTCAGAACCTGTGCACCTTCAGGTGCCTTACATGTTCTCGAATGTGACTTTCTCCTACACGGGCAGTTCTTCATTCTCCCAGCCCCTTCTGCGACTGGGACGGTGTGGCTGGAGCCACTTGCTGGTGAAAATCAAGGCAATAAAGTTAGAGTACTTCAGCCTTTTCCATATCTTGGATAACCAGATTTCCAGTTTCCTTCTGGAGAGGGCCCATGTTTTTCCTAGTCTTCCTTTATCGCTGATGTACCTATATAAGCTTTCCTTGTTGCCACTGATGTCCCCGGGCAGATTTAATTCCATCAGGGCCTTAGCTCTCCTAACCTGATCCATGGCTGCTTGGAGAATTTCTCTTGTGTTCCTCCCAGGCTACCTGTCCTTGCTCCTCCCCTCTGTAGACTTCTGTTTGAGTTTGTCCAGGAGCCCCTTGTTCATCCACACAGACCTCCCAGCATTTTTGCCTGACCTCCTGTTTGTTGGGATGCTTTGCTTCTGAGGCAATGGAGGAGGCAAGCCTTGAATATTAACCAGCTTTCCTGGGCCCCTCCTCTCTCCAGGGCTTTATCCCATGGCACCCTACTAAGCAGATCCATGAAGAAGCCAAAGTCTGCTCTCCTGAAGTCCAGGGTAGGGAGCTTGCTGTGCACCCTCCTTACTGGCCTAAGGATCTAGTATAAGGATTTAGTTTAATTGCACACATTTTTATGTGGAAAATATATGGTGGAAGCCAAGTTTCAAATCAAAGCTGCTTTTCAACTATTTGATTCAATTTTAGAATGGCACTATTAATGCAAAACCAAGGGAATAATTTAAAGAACTGTTTGAACACAGTAATGAAGAACCCTAATTTCATTTCTGAGAGCCTCTAACTTGTGCTAGACAGAATTGGCAAGGTTTGGAGGAATAAGTAGAGATTTTAGTGACCCCACAGAACAGTAAGGCTCTTCTGGTACACCAAAATGAAAACTGTGTTCCCACTATTCTTTCCTGGTGGTGCCTGGTACACATGTTAAAAATGCTCAAGAAGAGAACATCTGGGAGTGAAATGTCACAGGCACAGTGGCCTGTGCCTCCTGTCTCAAACCTGTCGTCCCATGTGCACAAATCAGTCTCAGATGCCAAGTTGATCCTTGGCTGAGATGGCAAAGGTGTGGAAATACTGCAGATTGAAGTGTCATATGAAATGCTTTCTAAACATATGTAGTAGAATGAACTAGAATAGCAAATGAATCTAAGGCTGGTGGAAGAAATTGATGAACTAAATAGGAATTTTCTGTATTTACTTATCTCTCTTTTAATCTCTTTCCCTAGTTGGTCTAGATCTCATCTGCGAGGAAGATGATTTTGTTTTTATTTTATTCCCTTTTTTCTCTCCCCCTTCCATTCCCCCTTGCATGCCCTCAAGGCGTTTCATGAGAAATTCTGCATTTTCCAAGAGATGCAGAAGAATGAGGTACCTGGGGCCAGCAGAGGACAAACCCAATACCTGGGGTTCAGATAAGAGTTAGAGAGTTACTGCTCTGCCTTGGGAGCTCCTTCCAGAGAAGGCAAGGATGCAATAATGTCCATCCTTGTTTGCAGGCTTTGGTCTGCCTTGATGGTAATTTTTTTTCTATGCTGAGCCAGTTGGAGTTAAAATGGCTTTTGCAGAAAGAAGGTTCACATCTCTAAGCACTGGAGGGGATGATAGGTGACAGTGGCAGATGCCTGGAATCCTCATACTGAAAACATCTCACAAGCTCTGCCGAGGGTATGGTGGTTGAGTCTCATTTTCCCTCATTTGCTGTTGCTGAAGTTACATTAAGAATTTATTTACTCAGCAATCTGCCTGTTTTCTTAAGAATAGTTTTGAGAATGTATTTATTTAGAGGATTTGGATCTAAAAATTCAACTTAGCTCATTTTGTTGCATCCTATCCAAGGATGTAGAATATACATGCAAACACTGGAATGCCTTGCTGTCAAAAGAAATGTAACCAAACTTTGAGTCTGACCAAGCTGGGTTTCTACTGAGTTGGGGTGGGAGTTGTATTTTTTAAGTTATAAACTGCCTTCTACTTATTATGGGTAAGAGCTGACTTACTGTGTGGTACTTAACTTTTATGTGAACCCCTTCTCCAAACTGAAATCTTGTTCATGCTGCTTTTTTGATAATTTAGTGAGCTTGCTTCCCAGACAGCCTGCTGTGTTTAGCCTGTTCTTTGTGATCAGCAGTGAATTAATTCAGTGTTGTTTAATGTGGTATCTTTGAAAAGCAGCATCTTGTAAAGAACTCCTAACGTAGACGCCCCGTGGGTGTTGTGTTTGTAGGTGTATGTCACTCTGTGTGTTTGTCATTGTTCCTGTACCACTGTGGTGTCGTGCTCAGATCTATTTTACCACCACAGGTAGCTTGCTTTTTCCTGGAGCGTGCAAACGTGCTGGTGTTGTTCTCTGCCTTCTCATTCGTGACTGGTTTTAGTTAATTGAATGTGAAAGTGCAAAATGCTGTCTGTTTGCCCAGAGTGGCACAATGCCTCCTGGACTTCATGCCATGAAGGGAAATTCACCTCTCTTATTAGCAAATAAAGCTAAGTGCTTTACTTGCCTTATATTTGAGTACAGGGTAGAGTAGAATGTCCTTGGCTAGAGTAAGTAGTGATTTCCCCCTCCTTTTCCTGCTCCTTTCCCCCTCCAATTTTAGCTCCTCAAGATCTTTGGAGGCTCTCCTTCTAGACGAGGAGATTCCATTACTGCAGGACATATAACCCACTCTGAGCGCATCTGGTGTTTCTTAGTTCACAAATAAGGTTTATGTGAATAATATTTATGATGTTGGTTGAATGTAAATTATCATTTCTATGAAATAGAGAAAATTTAAAACTATGGAATAAACACAACTCCTAGGAGAGATTGTAAATCAGAATATAAGTGGAGAGTTGTGTGACAGAGTACTGCATGGTCGGCCAAGCCACTTCAAACCAAATATTCTCCAGAAATAAGCCATTATTCCAAATCTTAAGCCATAATTTTGTACTCATACAGGTAGACAAAGGCCAAAGAATTCCTCTAGAAAAAGGTATTTCCAAGTTGACTGTATCTTCAAGGAGGCTGCCAAAACTAATTGCCTTCAGGAAAGTGCTAGAAACTTGATTTTGGGGCCAGAAGTTCCATTGTGCTTCATCAGTCTGGGTCACTTCAGCATTTGCACAATTTTGTTTCATGTAAAAACCACTTTGTTTTATTACTGTGCATCTGTTTTCAATGTTGAACTGATTTTGCTTCACTTTGTACGTTTTTTTTTTATTTTTTTCCCTTTACCATTCCCCCTTTAAAGTCGATCTATGTACCACACGCCTTGGCATTCAAGAGATCATACTCGTCAAAGGTAGTGTCTCCATTCCCACCAGTTGGCCATTGTTGCATTGCATGTCCCCCTATACATTAACCCATTGAATCCATAGCTCCCCACCACATGTGCACTAACATCAACACTGACTGTGCATGCCTGAGATGTTAGCAGACATGGGCAGCAAATTCTTTGCAGAGGATGTCTCCCAAAAATGCATTGAGCTCTGAAATGTCTGGTTGGAATGCATGCGTTTATCAGTGCACCACTGTACAGTGATGTGGATGATCTATGAGCTTCAGAACAAATTGGTTCTCAAGGCACTTAAATATGTTTGCATATTCTTCTTTTTTGATACTTAAGATGTGAGTTCAAATGAATCATCACATTTTAATCAGCAGCTTTCAAAATTGCTGAATTTGCTCAAATCTTAGTGAAATTCTGTATCAAGCTAAAATCAAGGCAGAAGTTGCTGTTTTCTGAAATTCTTATTGTCTTGTCTTTACAGTCACAACAGTGTTACAGGGGAAAGGCCACTTGCTCTGTCACTTAACCTTTTGATTTGAGTACCACTGTGGATTTTGTGTTTTAAAAAAACAAAGAGTGAAATGTGAGCTTCTTAAAGCTTTGACAACCGTGCTTGCCAATGACCTACCTGAGGGATTTTTAATTAAGCTGTGATCCTACCTTAAACTCTGTTCACTGAGAACCATCAACAGAGGTAGGCTGACCAATGTGGCAGTACAAGAGATAAAGCAAATTTCAGGATGGTCTGCCAATAACATTCTTGAAGTTGACTCTCCATGGAGGAGATCTCTTTCCAGAAGTGGAAAACACATTTACAGTGTGTCCACATCCACAGTTTACAGCAGTCCCTTAAAGCTTACATACATGTACATGAGAAAAGAGGTTTTTTCTTCACTGCAGTTTACGTAGTGCAGTTGTGAAGTTTTTTTGACGCTCTTAAAACATTTTGAGAAAGCCTTTCTAGGCTATAATATATCCAGCTCGTGTATCTGGTAAGATCTAAACCCAATTTCAGTAATGTTAGAAAGACATATTCTTAAACTAGTTTCGCTGACAGAAAATAAGAGGAAATACCTTTAAATTTCTATAAACACAGCTTTTCCCCTTTTATGTGACTTCTGGTGGTGTAATATTCTATACTAGTCTGTAATAATTTCTTAGCTTACACTGCTGTAACTGTTCATGTAGACAAGCTTTTACCCCCTTTTGAAATGAAATCAAGGGGACCCCTATCAAGATGAACCCTTTATATGGTACTCACTGATTTATCTAAATCCATTTGGCTAAATTTATTGAGAGATGAAAATTACTGAGAATAAAAACTGATTTGATCTTTGGGAAGAGGTTTCATATAGCAGTGGAAGGCAGGGGTGGGATGTTATATAAAATCACAGTTTTGCAGCTGGCTTAAATGCTTCTTCACTCCTGATTTGATCCTGAAATTATTGCTCACTGCACTGTGAACACCTTTGCTTACAGAAGCTTGACTTTTGACACAGCCATGGCAAAGACAGAACACCTCCCTTCTGAGATTTTTGGAAGAGAAAATGGTCATCCCTGCCCCTGTATCTCTGAGCATGTAAATAAGATCTGCTGCTGTTTTTCCTTCCTTCAGAGGGCCTACACAGAAGAGGAGCTGAATGCCAAGCTGACACGGCGAGTGCAGAAAGCTGCCCGCAGACAAGCCAAGCAGGAGGAGCTGAAGAGGTTACACAGAGCTCAGGTAGTGTCTCACAAGCCTTTGTCATGGCACACAGTTAGCTCTGTGTGAAAGCACCCTGATCCTGACATTCCTCTGAGTGTTGTCAGAACAGAATCTTCTCTTTCTACATGAGTGTTCCTGCTCCCTCCTTCAAATTTTATGTTCTGCCACAGAGAAGTGAAGAATGGCTGAAACCTGTCATGAGAGTTTTACAGGGAGAAAAATAATGCCCATAACACCTTTCTAGCTGGAGATGGACGAACCATCGTGCACTGAATCAGTGATACTCAGATAATGCCTGATGGAGCTACACCTATCATTGCTTTGCTAGTTTATGCTAGTGGGTGAAGTGTTATCAAATTAACCTTTAATTACCAGAGAATCTGCTGGAAAACCGTTAACATCATCTATAGGTGATGGAATTTGTCAAAAACTCAAGGCTGGGGATCAGCTGACTGAATAGCATCACCTTTCAGTTCAGTGTTCATGAAGGTGATAGGCATTGTAGCAAATGAGTGAATATCAAGGTGTTTGCAAATTTAGGAATTAGGATATAACAGGGTGGGGAGGATGTTGTCACCAGGATCTGTGGTGCTTGCTGTTGAAGTGGGGTGTTATTGTTGAATACAAATACTTGGTTTTGAAAAGGCAAATTTGACTGAAGCCTCTTAGTGCTGGATGTGTGCTGCAGGCAGAGCAAGAGAATTGCTTTGGTGATGTTCTGCTCCGTTCTTCTCTGAACAGATTATCCAGCGGCAGTTGGAACAAGTGGAAGAGAAGCAGAGGCAACTCGAGGAGAGAGGCGTTGCTGTGGAGAAGGCCCTTCGAGGAGAAGCAGGTATCCATCACAACTTGGTTTGGTTTTCCATGTTTTCTTATCAAGTGCTTGTGCAGTAATCCATAGCTGTTTGGATTTTAGAGGCCGCTGGACCTTTATAGTCTAGAGACTGAGCCCAATGTGAATCCGTTCTCCCTTTTCTACTATCTTTTTGAGGCCTTGTTTTTCCGATGTTTTTTCTAATTCTGCAACTTCCCTATTGTCAGAGACTTAGTTCACTTACCTTTACCTGAGGTGTAGGAGGTAATTCTCCAGCTACTAATAATGGCTGACTGTTTCTGCATATAAGTGGATCCTACAGCTAGAAAATTGCAGGGGTTTCCCAGCTACCATTCACACAAAGTTGTCACAGTAAGACAATCCTGTTTGTATGTTAAGGAAATAATTGTGAAACTGTGTGTGCTTTCTCTATTGTGTTGGATTATCAAGGTAGTGTCCTTACAAGGGACCATCACAGAACATCTTCCTCACTGCACAGCCCAGCACACTGGCTACGTCCGACAAAGTTGTGCAGAGCAGAAATGCACACGTGTACTGAAAGGTATCCATGTCGAGCTGCTAAAGAAATGTTGTGTGTACTTGAAATTAAATTAAATGAGTCTCATCTGATCTGGCAAGCATATGAGTGGAGGAGTACCTGGTTCAGATAATATAATGCTGATAGTAGTATAATGATTTGGAAAAATAATGCTCAATTTGCAAGGAGTCAAATATCCAACAGGCAAATGCAGTGTGCGTATACCTGAGAAGGCCAGGAGTGTGTACCTGATTAGAAGGGGCAGAGTTCAGAAATGGCAAGAGTGGAACAGGTGTTTGGAAAATGTTTGCTTGTTGCTTGAAGAGCCACATCTATGCCTCTGAAGATGGAGCTTGATTAAGCAGTGAGGGTGCAGCAGAGAAAAAGTCAGTCGTGACTTCCTGCCAGTTACTGCTCGGCCAGAATGAGGTATGTCTGGTGCTCCGTAAGGGTGTGCCAAAGAAGCAGGACTGTGAGTGCTCACCAAAGCAAATAGGTACTACAAGTGTGAAGAACAATCTTGAGGACTTCAATATGTTTACGATCAGGCTGGTTTTTTTCATTTGTGGGATCAAAAAATTAGCCTTGTGCAAACCCCTTGTGTCTTTGCAGAGCTGCCTTCTTCCTTATGCTGTTCCTGTGTAGCCCCACTCTGTTCTCTGGCCTACCAGTTACTGCACTTACTAAACCCACCTCCATTGTTTGTAGTGGTTCTTTCCATTTTTCGTCTTTTCATCTGAAAGCCATCTTGATTATTGAGCTGCTGAATGACTTTCATGTAACACATGCCAGCACAAGTGGGAAATCTTAGCAGCTGAGAGAATATTATTCATGATAGTTTTCTCACTGAAGAATCACAGAATGCCTGAAACACATTCAGAGAGGACAGAATATGACTAAGAGTAAGATATTACAATTTTATATGGGAGACTGCAGAATTAAACCTTTGGATGAATAGCTTCTCATTCCCAGCTCTCCCAAATGGAAGCAGTCTTAGATGAGCTTGTGTATTTGTGAATTTCCTAGCAGAGCTGTGAAATTGTGGGTCCTGCTTTGCAAAAGGAATCTCTTTTCTTCAGGAAGTCTCTCGGATATGCTTTTCTCTTGCAGAATGTTTCTATCAACAGGTCACACATTATGTTTGCAGCAGCTTAACTCTGACATAAAGAATTCACCATCCTCAATTCTTCCCCTTATTTCAGGGGATCAGCCAGAAACACATTCTGTTGGGGTGGGAAAAAAAAGCATGTTCTAATCTGTGTTGACTGAAACACCGGATAATAAATCAATTCCGTGCTTCACCTCTTTAGGTACTCTTGCATGGCCATAGAATCATTTAGTTTGGAAAAGAACTTTAAGATCTAGAGTCCAACCATTAACCCAATACTGCCAAGCCCACCACTAAACCATGTTCCTAAAATGCCACATCCACACATCTTTTAAATACCGCCAGGGTGGGGACTCCACCCCTGCCCTTGGGCAGCCTGTTCCAGGGCTTGACAAACCTTTCCATGAAGAAATGTTTCCTAACATCCAATCCAAACCTCCCCTGGCGCAACTTGAGGCCATTTCCTCTTGTTGTGTTGCTTGCTACTTGGGAGAAGAGACTGACCCCCACCTGGCTACAGCCTCCTTTCAGGAAGTTGTAGAGGGCAATGAGGTTTCCCCTCAGCTTCCTCTTTTCCAGACGTTTTACATATGTTTGCAATAA
This sequence comes from Falcunculus frontatus, assembly GCA_013398115.1. NCBI lineage: Eukaryota > Metazoa > Chordata > Aves > Passeriformes > Falcunculus > Falcunculus frontatus. Next base: position 481,242 of record VZRV01010647.1, on the reverse strand, counting down.
AATAGTAGAATTCCTTTTTTTTGAGATCTGTTGTATGACATTCCACAAATACAGTTAATTTCTGCCTGCAATAGCCACTAAATATTCAAGAGGGAAGTATCATTTTTCTGTCATCTGCATTGTGACCTAACAGTGACCACTACATTCAGCAACGGCTGCTATGTAAAGGTGAGGAGCCATGCTCTTGTCTCTGATCCATCCCTCCCCTAATGAAACCAAGAAAACAAAAGTTCGAACAGGGAAAGGCAGCGTGTAAAGTGGTGTTGCCATCTAAAAGAAAAAATCTCTTTATAAGGTTGCACAAGGAGAAGAAATGGGGGAGCTTGGAAGGTATGTCTGCTGTGCATTTAGTTTGTCACAGAAATAGAGAAGGATTGCAGTACAGCATCAAAATAATGGCTCTTCCATAGACAGCAGCCAATATTAACTGTTCTGGGACAATGTATTGGGCTCTGTAATGAGTGGGTTTTTCAGGCTCCCTCCCTGTAGGGAAAGAAAAAATCACTTACTGATCAGCATTTAAATATGAAGTGTTGGGTAATGTTAATAGTAGCTTAAAAATCCAGACAGAAGAAACAGAATTCTGTAACTTGCAATGATTCTTTTCTTTTTCTATTACAGAAAAAGACAGGACCATCTGAAGTACTTCTCTATGCAGTTTTATCATCTTCTGGCATATTGCTTCTTAGTCATCTTTCCTGTATGTAAAGAATTGCAAATTTTTCTTTTGTAGAGGTCTTCCACTAACTTTAATTCCTCAGATCTCTCACCTCTGGACCATTTTCCATTTTTAGAAAAAAGTATTTTTCAGTTGGACTGGTAAGAAGAAAAATCGGTTCTATGGATAAAAACTTCTTTACTTAGAATAATTTTGTTTCTGCTTTCTATCCATTTTGCATCATCCTTAATATGTTCTATATTATTGGCAAGTAACTTACACCGAGAAGACTGTCAGTAAATTCTTCACAGTGATGCCCTGCTGTCTTCCTGAGAGGTTACAGCTTTAGATCCTAGCAATAGATACAGGCAGCTCAATATTCTTTCCAGGAATTTCACACAGTATCTGCTATTTGTCAAGGTGGAATATTTATAGGGTGATACTTGCTCTTTGACTAATCAAACTCAGAAACATTCTGGAAGTCACCATCAACTTTAATTCTGACAAAATAATTGTACCTTCTTGGCTACCTCCTTGTCTTTTCCTTTTTTAAATTATCTCAGCCTCAGGCATGGCGCAGTTGGTCTTTTATTCTTTCAAAAGATGAATGCTCAATCTGACATTTAGTTTCTGATTCAGAAAATCTCACAACCTGTGATTACTTAATTACCTTAATATGTTCTTTGTGATTATCTTTGAAAATCTCAGCCTTTGATAGTTGCATTCATAGCAAGAATGAACGATTAGGAGGGTAAGCTCTATTTCAAGTGGCAGTGTAAGCTCTGTTTCAGGGGCAAGTTTGTCATACACAGGTGGTCTAAGCTACTGTCATCCCTTGTTTTCCTTCCCTCCCTCCCCCCTTGCTATTGCACCATGGTATTTCACTACAGTGGTAAAGCAGGATCTCAATGAAGAATTTTCTCAGTTTTCTGTGGTGTCCCAAGAGATACTTTGAATGAGTTAATTAATGTAATACAGTATTACTGATGCAACAGTACTTTGTATTATAGTGCATTCGCCTGTTTGGACATGCTGATGACTTTAATTTCTTTTGTGAATTCTTCTTTTTTTCAATTATTAACTTAAAGAAATGCCGAATCAGAAATTTCCAGAACCTTTCTTTTATTCCCTTTAGCATAAATCTTGATAGTAATTTTTAAGAGCTTGGAAAACACCTACTGTTAGATCAATATTGAAAAGTTTAAGAGCCACCTCTTTACATCAAATGAATTGTATGCAGTGAGAAATATTGCTCTCAGTACTTCCATCTGTCTCCTCCCAACAGTTCCACAGTGCTAGACTCAGGATGCACTTGTCTCTAGCAGCTGTGGAAATGCACATCTCTGTCCTGAAAACTGCTGTGCAGTTCTTCCCTGGCACAGAGCCTGCATTAGCAGGGGCACAGAATCCCTGAGTGTTTGCCATTCGTGTTGGCACTCACTCAGTGCCTTCCATCTGTGTGCCACACACCCTCCTCCACTCACTCACCTCCAAGAAATCAACCCTTACACCTTTCCTGCAGCTGTCCGTAAGAAATTACACTGTTTCCTTCTGACATATTGCTCAGCTCCAAAGCAACAGGATTAATTCTGCTTTTCTCAGCAAGAACAGGAGAGACATCAGTGACAGGTACTGCTGCAAACCCAAATAGGTGAAGTGTCTCTGTGTAAACTTCTTGATTTTTCCCCTTGGAAGTCCTTGCCTGCCTGCTGGAAATCTTCTCTTCGTCTTCCCAATATGTATATGTTTGTGATATATTTGTGTGTGTGTACATATATATACATATACAGAGAAAGAGAGATATATAGTGTTTGTATATATATATGTGTGTGCCCACATGTAGCTGCCTGTCTCCTGTTTGCCCTTTTTTTGTTTCTTTGTCTTTCTCATATATTGCTTTGATTGTATGGGGCTAGGGTGGGTGTCTGACTCAATAACTCTGTCTTCACCAATTCCTTGTTGTAGACTATTGGGGAGAGTCTTATTACAGTGACCTCATCGACTTGCATCTGGGTGGTATGTATGGCTGAACCTCCTGCTGACACTAACCCTGCTGACACTCCTCCCCACCCCTCCCTTCACCTACTTCTCCCATCCTTGGCTCACAAACAAGAAGAAACAGCCCTTGCACATGACTGATGATAGCAGAACCCCTTTTCCAGCTCAGGAAGAGGAGACCCTGGCATGTTCCACAAACCATGTGTAAGGCTCCCTCTTCTGTTTTTCACAGTGCTGATTTTTTCAAAATTTGTTTACTGTTTTCACTCCAGCCACCTTCCCTGCTAGCAGTGGAAGGTCATTCTGGTTTTTTGCTTCTCCTTTGAAAAGTCCGACTCTATCACTGAAGTTTTGTGTAGGAAAGTGTTTTAAGGGGGACAGCAAGAGCAAACATCACTGTCAAGGATTAGTCAAGCTATTGCCTCTGTCTTGCCCTTCTGAGGATCATGTTTTTTCTTCCAAAAAACCCAGAGTGTGTTGTTGATCTAACAAAATGAAAATGCTCCCTCAAGGGACTTTGAAAACACTTGCAGATGACAGATATGTCTTCTTTCTTGTCCTGTCTTGCTGTAAGGTTAGAAAAGAAACTGCTGTTAAATTTCCAGTCATTTTTGCTGGAATCTGCTGTTAGTTTCCAGTCAGTCCAGTTTGCATCATTAAACAGCTATTAAGCTTCTTGCTATGCTATTGCTTTAATATCCCATTTAGTGCTAAACACGTTACGGTGTTTAGTTCTCATTTTCACTTAAGAATCTGGTCATCACTCTATACCATGGTTCTGCCTTTGCTTTAATTAATGTTACTTCCTGAGTCCCTTAGTAGGTGATTAACTTTTGGGTTGCAAATTATATTTGTTTAGCATTTGCCTATCTTGAAAATTAAAATTTCCTTTGCTAGTTTAGTACCCAAAATCTATTCTTATGAAGTGAACACATCTGTCTGTCAGCAGATCCAGGAGAAAGCAAACTCTGCTCAGTTGCCTTGTCATCTGAGGGTCTCATTTAGTTTATCTTTCAGAATATAAAGTTGCTTGTTCTAAGCTGTGTTTTTTTGAGGGAGTTCATTGCAGAGCAGCTCTGCAGAGGGAAAGATCCACACACTCTAGGCCTGATCCAAGACACATCACTGAAAGTCTTCCCTGATTTCATTGTGTTCTGCATTTCATCCTTCAAACATAATCTTGCCCAGGTTTTTAACTGCCATTTTTTCTCCTGCTTTTGCTCCAGGGAGGCTGTCCCACATAGTATCTACCTGTACCTATCTGTTGTAAATGACTCGTGGCACAACAGACTTTTACTGAAGAACATCCACCTGAGTTAAGAATATCCACCCAAGTGCAAGTTTCAGAATGGAAGACTTTCCTCCTTAGTCAATCTAATTTGTTGCCCAGTTCCCCTGTGCTAATTTTGATGTGGTAGTCCTCTGCTAGCCCTGTGCTTCATTCACTGTTCAGTCCCTCTGGCATTCTTTCCTGGGGTATCTGCTGCAGAGAGACTTTGAAACCCTCTTCATGGTTTTATCCACCAGGGCCGGCCCATACTCATGTGCATGGAGTAGGAGCTGTAAAAGGGTTGATGCTGAATTACACTTAACAGACCCTTATCCCTATTTCATGCTCTCTCCACTATACCTCTCCCTCCTCCTGCCTCTGCTCCTAATGCCTCTTTAGAGACAGCGATCCCATCCAAATCACTAATAGTGGCTTTAAGAAAAGCAAAATAATTTTCACTTAAAGGGACACTGTCACCTCAAAAAATTGTTGTGTTGCAGAAAATCTTAATTGGAAATGGAATTTACTGTTTATCTCTTTTGCGTGTTTCCTTTTTCCATTTGTCTGAGCGCAGTCACCTCAGAGTGGTCATTTTTGAACAGGCTGCTTTTATTTATATGGTGACTCAGTCACTTGGGCTTCCAAGAGTCAGAGACAGCATTCATGTTTTCTTAAAAACAGTTGATACATCTTAAAACTCGATCAAATTTCTGCTCATCTCAAAAATACTGTTTTCAAAACAAATTTTAAAAAAACTGTATTGGGCAGTATCCCTTTAAATGCAGTGAGCCAGTATAGCCTGGAGTACGTGGCTTTATAGTATTATTTTGTTGCCTCTGTAATTTGCTTTATATTTGCTTTCGGGGCTGCCAGAACACTTTTGCCAGAAGGGATACATTGCTCTGGTGATACTTAGCACCTCAAGTGGCAGATACAGAGCTCAGCTTCAAGATTAACATGTCTGTGCAGGATGTGCGTCTGGGTGGAGTGCCATTAAAATCCCTGGGGGTCCTGCTGAGCGCTTGCAGGCATCTTGGATTCTATTGGCAACCCGTGTCTCTGAGGCAGGGGCATGACTCTAGTCGTGCTGTCACAGAATATTAACGAAAATTGCAAAGTACTTTGGAAAGTTATCTGTAAAGTGGTAATATTTAGTTGTTACAGATTGCGCAACAACTTCTGCAAGGGGAGCGGTAACTTCTGCCATCCTGGTCAACTTCCAGCATGTAGGATTACAGATTGCTATCTTAACTAGCTCCGTTGCTCTGCTCAGATGTCATAATCCTCTCTTCCTGTTCTGAAATGTTTTGTACCGTTGCTGTAACGCAGATGTTTCATTTCACGCTACAGATGGTCACATTTCAATTCTGAGTAATTATTCCTGTGTGTATATTGTGTGCATGGTGTTGTTAAAAGAACATTACAGAGGTTGCAAAGTCAACTGAAATTAAGATTTTATATTATATCGATACATCAACAGATTTATAACCTTCAGATCCACCACAGAGAGCTGTCTCATGTCATTATGGAATAACTGGGTAGCAACACTAGGTTGTCATCTTCTGGGTAGATCCTTATGGAGAGGAAATGGGACACAGTCAGTGGATTTTATAGATGTTTGTTGGCAGCTGTGGAATAGTGAGACTTGAAAATATGGATTCTGAGTCAGACAGCGGAAGGATGCGGTGTTCGGGTGGATATATACTCTTCGTCCTTTTATTCCCTCTTTTGAGACAGTCCTTGTCCTGATCCTGTCTTATTTCATCCAGAGCTCCTTACCCCACTTCCATTTTCATTCTCAGTCCCAGTTTTTCCTTCTCAGGCATTTAATTTTAATCCTGCCTTCTTGACAAAGAAATCCTAGCATTCTTCCCTTCAGCCCTCCTATTCCTCTCCACTAGCTACTCCTGCTCTCGTCTTCCCACTGACACAGTTCCCACGGTCTAAATCCCAGCCTTTGAACTTCCAAAATTTTTTGGATTCTGCTCCCTCTTCTGCCCAGCATTATTTGTCTGGAAAATGTTAGGTCCTGCCTTCTTCTCACATCTGCCTTCTCCTTTCACCCCTTCCCCTTTTTTCCTTCTCCTTTGTTTGTTCTCCATTAGTCACCTTGCCTCCTTAGTCCCAGCCCCAGTTCCTCCTAACCCACCGGCTCCTTGTCCCAGTTTGCTCCTTGTCTGTCTCTGGAAAGTACCTCCATTGTTTCCTCTGCATTCAAGCGAGCATCTTCCTTTTCCTTGCACCCAGCAGGGAATCATTAAGTAAACAGCCATGCACTCCTGTCGTGCTTTGTTCTTGGCTGCAGTATGCCAAGAGAGGCAAGAAGGATGTAGGGAAGAGAGCTGGTACATTTGATAGTGTTGATTTCAGACACATGTTCTCCCTTCTTGGCAAGAGCCTTATGAACATCAGGTAAACAGGGCAGGGAAGTGCAATTGTTGGGGTTTTTTAAAAAATCTTTGTACTCTGTTTATAGCACACTCTACAACAACTTCACTTTTTATTAACTTATTTAAAATATTTGAGCTTATTACGTCCTTTAAAGTCTTGCAGGTCTAACTCTGCAAAGCTGGAGTCTGATATATTCGAGTGGGTTCAGTCCTATTTCTTGTGATTGGCAAACACAGCTCTCCTGGAAGGGGAGTGAAGTTGTAAGATAAACATTGTTTTCGCAGTCTGCAGCTGTTTTTGACACTGAAGTGAATTGGTAGCATGTTTTCTTTGCTGTAAATTTTGAGCAGGAAAGAGCACTTGATAAGCAGAACTTGTTAAGTACCAGTACTTGTTAGGCAATTGCTGTGTACCTCCTTCTTTCTGCACACAAAAACAACAGTCTTGGGAGACAGGGTCAGTGCAGGACTGTGTTCATTTTGATTGCATTTCAAAGTGCCTCAAGGTCTAGTAGAAGCAGAAGACTTCTGTGGAGTCATTTGTGTGTGTGTTCTGCTCCAACTATTGCTTTTCCCATTTTTTAACTTCCCTTCTCTGCCTTTCCCCCACCCCTTTCTGCTGGGTAAATAAAAGTGGTTCAGTTTGCATGACAATCCAGTGGTCTGCGAGTTTTCCCCAGGTTTCTTGAAGTGATTGTGCTTTTTAAAGGATATTGGGTTTGACCCAGATTTAATAAACTGTTAAGTCAGACACACTGAGAGTGACATGCCTGTGGGATATTTGTCAGAATCCTTGCTCTCAACCTGCAGTTCTGTGGATGCTATTCTCCAAGAGTTTGCTTTCTGTATCCTTGGTTTTTAACAATGCTGCTGTTGAACAACTTCACCAAATAGTAAAGTTGGAACGTTTTATTTTTTAGTACTTGGGTTTCTGACCATAACCTGATTTTTTTTTTTAAGGGTGGAAAAGAGGACCTTTAATGTGATCAGTGCAGTTTGACTTACTGATCTCTTTTGGGCTGATCCATATTTTAAGCACTGATTTAAGATTAGAGCTCTTAGTATTCCTGATAAATGAAGGATGAAATTTCTTAGTAGAATAAATTTCCAAAGTGTCCTGCTCTTAGCTTGTGAGGGCAAGTGCCACATAATGATTCAGTAGAACTGAGACTGGCCTCAGAGCTGGGTTTTCTGGCCAGTGCTGCTGCTTTCCAAACCACCGTGATTAGTCGACAGTATAGAAATCAAACTCTTTGGATGCAAAGCTTGTGAAGGATGTGATACCACTTGGTCTGTGGTGTATCTGTTCAAATAAATTTAACTTGCAATGACTCACCGCTTCTCAGAAATCATCAGGACTCTCATATCAAAAAACTCGGGCAAACAGTGAAGGGGATCAGTGTGAACTGTAGCTTTGGGATAATGGGGTCTGCCACCCCAAACTTCCTGCTGTGCTTTCTTCATCCTAATCAATCATTTTGACCACTGTGCTGCTGATTGTGAAGAAGTGTTACGGAGTCAGAGAGGAAAAGGACAAAACCAGTCTGAAGAATTGCTCTTAAATCAAAAGATAAATAAAGATTAGAAAAGAATGCAACAGTCCAGTGTAGCTTCTGTAACAAAGAACAGTGTACAGTGAAAATTAAGGTATATTTTCATAGTGGCTATACAATTTCTGGTCCTTGTTTTGGAGAGGTTTTGAAGCTATGGCATTGATTCTTGACCTGGCTTTTAGTTTCCACCACTGTAGCAAAGTCTGCAATCTCTCAAGAGTACTGTGACAAACAAGGTCACTCTTGTGGCTTTTTTACACAGAAGCAAGGTAATTCCGGTCACTTTATTGATGGGATGTGTCTGATGTGCAAGGCAGAGCTTCTGCCTCTGAGAATGTTCAGTGTTCTCAGGAACTGGGGCACGCTCCTTTCCTTAATGAGCTGCAGCTCCTGCCTCCAAACCATGCTCTGGCTTGCCAGCAGCTTGGACTGCTGAGCTCTGCTGCCAAGGCTTTACACACAAGAAGAGTTGGCCTGTGGCATTAAAAGGGAACAACTCGTGACTAACACAGTCTGTTGGCAGTTTTATCCCTCTGGTGAAAAAAAATGGTAATTTTCTGTCCAGAAGCTGTAGCCACACCTTAGACTTGCTGGCAGCATAAGCGGGAGCCTGAGAAGGGAATGGTCACAGGAATGGTTCTTCTCTTGCCCTTCAGCTCCTGCCAAACAAACTGCTTCAGCGGGTGTTGGTGCTGCCAGCAGCACTCTTTCCATGTTGTGGATGAAGACCTGTATGAGTATATTTTTGGTGGTGAAGGAGACTTAAACAGAAAGGGAGTTAGGTTTGTTGAGGTTTTTTTAATTTGCACAACAAGTGGGTTTTTCCCTATCTGGCCCTGGCTCCACATCCAGAAAAATTGTCTTGCAGTGATGATCCCATTTATAATTTAATGAGACTAGGAGGTGGTGATTTCTCTTCTCTAAACAACGTAATAATAATAATAATACTATTTACTGTAGGATTAGGGATGGCTTTTGGAGCAATAAGCCATGAAATAAGCTTTAGAGAACCATGGGAAGTAATTTTTCAGGTTGCCCTTTGTTCTTGCTGTTAAGAACCTCCAGTACATAAGGAACACTTTCTAAAGCCTTGCTGATCATCCTTCTGGGGATGGAAGTTGTTTCGAAAGTAATTGTAATGATCATAACCTGTATTCACTGATGTAATTAACTGTAATTTGCATCTAGAGTAGCTGGAAAGGATCTTAATTGCAAAGGTTATGTTTATTATCTTACTGAAAAAACATGTTGACTTTTCTAGTAGCAGGACTAGTGTAGACACCATGGACTTTATAACTTGATTCAAGGACAAAGTTTCTTTAGACAGGAGTGGGAAGATAACTAAGAGCAAGGGAGGAAAATACAATTGTGGGGAGTGAGCTCCGTATTAGCCAGGTGCTGTGTAATCCCTGGGGCTTTTTACTGGAGATCAAAGATGGGATCCTCTCCTAGTATCAGACCACTTGCTCACTGATGACAAAAGCTAGTAGTTTGTGGCCATTTCACAATGAGATGAATGACATTTTCACATACTGGGTATTTATTTTCAGCTCAAATATGGAAAACTGGAAGTTCCTCACCAAGTCTCTATGTCCATGGCTTGAAATTTATCAAATCCCCCATCCCCCAGTTCTGAATGAAATCTCAAACCCTGAAAGAAGTGGATTTTTCCATACAGTTAAATGTCCATCTCCTGACCACCCTCAAAATAGCGGTTAGACCAAGTTAGAGTATTAAAGCTTATATAGAAGGATTAATTTTGAACAAGATAGGATGGGAAATAAAAAATATTTAACAAGTATCATGTGCTAAATGCTCTGCTTTGTGTGGAAGCATATTCTTCACCGTACCTTTGTGGTCTGCGGTTTTTCTTGTTTGTTTTTGCTTTTGTAACCTGATTTGTGAAATGGCAGTTGTAGAAAAAAAAGCCTTAGTATTTTTCTATTTTAAATGAAGAAGTTGGAAAATTCAGAACAACTGTAATTAATGTTCTGGTGCGGTCTCAACTACTGTTGGTACTTTGCTTCATTTGTAACTGTCCTATGGCCAACTGTGGCACCTCTCCTAATGTTGCCCCTTCCTGCTTCCAGTACAGAGGTTTCTTCTTCTGAGAAAGCCATGCTGTTCAGTCATGGGCTTTGAGGCTGGTGTGCTCTCCCTCTTGCTCCAGTGTGTCCTCCATGTGCTGGTCTAGTTCTGTGATGGTCCCTTCTAAAGCCTTCCCAGTTCACTGGTACTCTAATTTTGTAGAGCTTTCTCTGAACCACAAACATCAAACTCTGCTGACTTCTCCAAAATGAATGTTATTCTTACCATACTGTTGTTGTGGAGTTTATGCCTTTTCCCAATGCAGAAATGCCTCCTCTTTATAAATGCAGTCGTGCCCTGAGCCCAGTAAGTGTTCCAATCTGGTAGCTCTGACATTTCAGAGTTCATCATCTCCCTGGTGCATGTTCTCCTGTAACTATTAGTGACATTGGTTACTGCCTACTGTTTATCTCTGTAATGTTAAGTACAGCTGAAAGGCAAATTCTTGGTGTTAAAATAGCTGAACCTTTTCAGAGATGAGAAATGTTTGTCCTTCACTGGCTGATGGAAAAGATGATTAAGATTCAGTAAGTCACCGATACTAACAAGACTTGTAAGCTTTAAAATGCTTCGTGGAATGAGAACGTCAAGGGAGAGCTTTAAACTTACTGGTTTAACTCTGCAAAGTCCTCAGTTGGTCACTGCCTCTGCAGACCCTGATGTGAATCACTTTATCCATGTAAAAGCCTTCTCCCCTCTAAACACAACAATCCAGTGGGGTACATGTGTACTCACCATACTTGACACAGCAGATCCTGGCAGGCTGGTTCCACGATAATCAGATTCTCCCTGTGATGTTCCCTGCCTGAAGACATTCTATTCCGTTATAAAGGACACTTTTACCATCAGTGGATGCTGCCACGGTGATAAGAGCATGGTCCTGATAGAGCTTTAAGGTAGGGTGGCTGCTTACAGCTGGTGTCTTATGCATGCAGGCGAGACTTACTGTAACCCTGCTTGAAATCTGACATTTATCAGCAGAAGTTAAATATATGTCTGACTCGTCCTGACATCTGGGTCACAAACCTTTCGATTAAAGAAAGACCTTGCAACTGAAAACTGTACATTAGGAAAAGTGCAGTAACAGTAACCTCCTGCCTGGTATTTGTACAGCTCAGTAAGAGTTCACCAGTACCTCAGTCTACCTCTTACCTGTTATCTGTGCTTATCAGGGACATTATTCATCTGTAGACTGTATCCCTTGTTTCTGCTTCTCCATTTCTTGTATTTTTTCTTTTCTTTTCTTCTTGTGTTTCCTTTCTTTCTCACTCTTATGCTTTTTGTCCTTTGCTTGTCTTTTATTTCACCCCTTTCCTCCTCTTCCGTTCCACTTCCAACTTCCTCTTCCTCTCCTGCCTCTTCCTCTTCCTCGTTTGGTCCTATTGAAGTTGAGCCCAATGCCGGGACACCACGTCGTAGACCTCTCTCCTTCTGCCCTTGCTGTGCCCATGAAGGTAACGTAACCTCACACACCCCGTGTCCTCCCTGACCACAGCTGGGTTGTCATAGCAGCACTAGTCAGCTAGTGACCACAAGGCCCCCAGCCCTTTTCTTGCTGTGTCCCCAAACCAGCCTTGTCTGTAGCTACCTGGTAACCAGCTTCTCTGAGCCTGTGGCAAGTTGTTAAAGGTACAGTATCCCTTTTGCTAGTCCCAGCTGTGCAAGAGAAGGTGCAGTGACTGGGAGGGACAATGGGCAGCAGCTCTGGGACCAGAAGTGTCACACTCAAAAGTTTCTATTTTCATTTGGTGGCTTCAATTTCTCTATTCCTCCTGAAAGATGTTTGGAAGGTGGGATAAGGGATGACAATCTGTTTCCTTAAATATGGCCTTTTGATTAGCCTATAGGGATTAAAGGAATACTGTGTCTTTATAAGGACTGATTTGAAAAACATTCTTGAACTTCAAAAACCAACAGACCTTAAGTAAGACTAGTTTTCCCTCATCTGTCTTGCTGAGTGCATTCTTTAACTATCCCAAATGGAGTTTGCTGTAGAGTTTCCATTGCCAAGGCATGGGGAAGGGGTTGTTTTTGTGTGTTCATGGTGTAATTTTGCTAACCACTTATCTGCTTTCCATGGTGCTCCCTCACATCAGTTGTCAGTGCTCCCTTTCCAATTCTCCCATTTTTCCTCTACTCATTGGCTGTTTAAAAATACTTACGTATTCCATAGGTCAGTAGCGTTGTGTTTTTGGCTTTTTCTTAGAGGCATTTGTTTTCTATACATCCTGGCATCGGAAAGGAAGGGGAGACCTCCCAGTGTTTTCATGGCGCCACAGCACTGGACATCTGCATGTACAGTCTCCCTCTCCTGTCGCCACGTGGGCATATTGTGCAGAGATGCTCAGAAAGGAATGCTTGGAACTGAGCAACACACTGGTCTAAAGTCCACGGAGCCGGGGGCTCTTAGGGTGGTACAGCTGGGTCTGGTATTCCCCGAGGGGCTCGTACGACACGTATTCAAAGGCAGGTGAAAGGCAGCCCGAGCTGCAGCTTACTAGGAGTTGTAGGCTCTCCCTTGTGTAGCTCCAGGGCAGCGCTTCTGTGACATACTGAGGATGAGGCAGGGTACGGGTCTGAATTAAGTAGCCATTAATGTGGTATTTGTGATGTGTCTGTGTCACAGAGTTTGAATAGTAAGCTTGCTGCTTGATTATTTGAGCATTAGCTGGACTATTTGAGAGCTTTTGTTCTTGATGTAGAGAGTATGCATCCGTAATATGAAACAGAGACAGGGATGTTAGTTACCTTGGGATGCCCAGGTCACGTGCAGTGCAAACTGATAGGATGCAGCAATCCAAAAGCGCTGTTGAGCTCGATTTGAGGCCTTGCTCCTGCTTCTACTTCCACACAGGCAGGAACACTGCTACTGGCCTTGATGGGGTCTGATGTAAATCGCAGCATTCATATGCAGGTGGTTCAGTGTGGAATAAGTGGCCCAGACCAAGAGCTTGCCAGGAGGAGCCTCCTTGGTAAGTTCTTGTGTTTCATAAATATCAACAGAAGGCTTTTGGAACAGCGTTCTGCGTTTATTCCACATGACTTCTGACAGAGACAAGATTCATCAGTGGACTATTGAGTAAGTTTAGGAGTTTGTTCTAAAATGAAAGACCAGCTAAGAGTTCTGTACTAGGTGGTCAAAGCCCAGGGTTTCTTTGTTCTGCTTTCATATTAGCAAATGTGTCCAGGGGTTCTTTTTCTTTCTAGCGCTGGTATGCAGTACAGTAGAATTAGTTTCTGTGTTCACCGTGCAGGGGGATCTTCAAGATGAATAGGTGTATGTGGCTAGGAGGAGCAGTCAAAAAAGATTTGCTTAACTGTTGGAAAAAGAAGAGACAGGATGTTGCTTTTGGCTAGTAAAAGAAAAACTTGAGGACATGGAATTGAAGAAAATAAAGGTAAAACGCATAGAGTGGCAATTGAATCCTTTTCTGATGAGCATATGTTTAAGTAGCTGGCATGAGCATCTATAAAACTCTTCTAATGAAAGGAAAAGTTAAATACTTATAGAAATCGGGGCTTTCTGCAGAAAGAGTGAGGAAGAAACAAGTAATCACAAAAATATCAGAAACAAACAAAAAAGTAGGCTCCAAAGAGAAGAGAATCCTTTTGGAGGTGACTTCCACTCAACTGTGTGCTGTAGGCAAACTGAATGGACCCGGCTTGGGAGTGCTCTGGCAGCATCTTGCTCGGCTTTCTTTGCACATTTTGCCCCGTTGTTTTTGCAGTTTGGGCTTGTAAGGATTGCAGGGCATTACCTGAAAATTTACCAGGTTTCTTTCTTGGCAGGCATGGGTAAGAAGGATGACCCCAAGCTGATGCAGGAGTGGTTCAAGCTGGTGCAGGAGAAGAACGCCTTGGTTCGCTACGAGTCTGAACTGATGATATTGTGAGTGAATGTGGAAAAAATGGGGATTTTGTCATAAACAGTAGTGGAAGATCTGTCAGTATTGTCATCCCTGTAAGGCCAGGAGGTCAGCAGCCTCTTAGGCTGATTTGTGGCCGAGATAGGAATCCAAGTACGTTTCAGAGGAGTGGTAGAGGAAGGAATAATAGTGGTAAGGGGTGAAAGTTCCAATTATTTGTGCACATGCAGAAGTACAGGTTTGTGAGCCCTTCCCATGCTGTTCTTGTATAAAACACATCCTGTTTATGCAAGTCTTTTCAAGCTAGGCAGAAATATTGTGTGAGTCCTTCTGATTTTGGTAAAGTTGGCTTCTAAGCATAGCCAAAAGTATTTAATTGAGTCACCTTTGCCATGTGGCCCTCTTTTCTGCCTGTAGTGGGACCCCAGGGCCTCTCATGTGGGCTCAGATGGTAAAGCTGTTTTCCTGTTAATGAAATTGGGAGTTTTTTCTGTTCCCATTGTGCAAATGCACTGAAATTCATTTCAGAATGTGTCAGCTCACCTCAGCAATGTGGAAGCTGATGGCCTTAGTGGTAGAAAAGTCCCAAGGTGGTGTTTGCAATGGCCTGACATGTCCTTAAGTAATAAGTAATTTGTTAATAAGTAACTTCGGTTTTAGAGTGGAGAAGTAGCAGGGGATACGTAGAGGTATTGCAGATTTATTTGCTCTTTGACTCTGCTCTATATTTAGTTCACTCCTCTTCTGGCATTGCACTTTCTAGCTGAAGGCAAAGAACCTGAAATGCTAAAAGGACAATTAAGTCTTTTAAAAATATAGTTATAGATTTTAAGTTATTTAAGAGTTGCTTCAAACCAGATTGGTAAAATGCACAGCAGATCTCTAGAGAGGGAGTAGAAACTGACAATGAATATGAAGCAATGTATGAAGTATTTTAATACACCTGGAACCTGGATTTCTGCTCTTTCCCTTTCAGTGCTCGGGAGCTAGAACTGGAAGACAGGCAGAGTCGACTGCAGCAGGAACTCCGTGAGAGGATGGCAGTAGAAGGTGAGGGCAAAAGGGAATATTTCATGGATTGTATGGGTGTATTTCTAGCCTCGTGTATGCTAATAGTTTTTGGTATCTCCGTAGATCATCTGAAGACAGATGAGGAGCTCTCAGAGGAGAAGAGGATCCTGAATGAAATGCTCGAAGTAGTGGAGCAGAGAGATTCTCTTGTGGCTCTCCTTGAGGAGCAGCGGCTTCGAGAAAAAGAAGAAGACAAGGACCTGGAGGCAGTCATGCTTTCCAAAGGTTTTAGCTTGAACTGGTCCTGAGCTTAACACATTTACCTCTGCTGGTCTGTGTTGTCCAGTTGGCCTACCCTGAGTTTGCCAGAATTACATGGATAGGAAGATGTTGAAGGGGAAACCTCCGAAGGGTCCAACAGCATGCAGGGATTTGGTTTGAAGCACTCAGAAGCCTTTTGATAAGTGTGTTGGTTCCAGAAGCTTAAGTTTTACACGTCTGCAAGCCAAGTTGAAGAAATGAGTTGAGACTGTGGAGTCTCCTTGAGGTCCTGTACGATGGACCATATTTTTGTGTGTGTGGTAGGAGGGAGGGGGGAATAATCCATGTGTGGGGAAGGAGGTTAAGGGAAGAAGTACCCTTAACTACACTGGATTTAAGGCAGTCCATTCCTTTCCCGTTTTTACTACACCAGTTCTAATAAAAGAGAGGGAGGTGGCAACCTTCCCTGAAAAACCACAGCA
Organism: Falcunculus frontatus; assembly: GCA_013398115.1. Lineage (NCBI taxonomy): Eukaryota > Metazoa > Chordata > Aves > Passeriformes > Falcunculus > Falcunculus frontatus. The sequence continues at coordinate 465,665 of VZRV01010647.1, read as the reverse complement.
GCCTGTAGCAGTGGAGTCAGCTGTCTGAGAGAGCTCCAGAAGCCCAGGGCAACACCTTCTTTGCTTTAGTCTTCCTCCCCACCAAAGAAACCTGCAATTGATCCTTATGCATGGATATGAAGAAATACAAGACAGAGAAGATACTGCTATGTGTGATGGAACTCTCTGCCTCTTGGTTTTTGGAGAGAAGTGGGCATCAGTGGACTCTTTCCCTACCTTAGCCTCCTAAATCTTCTTGAGGGGAGCAAAGGGAGCAGAAGAGAGAGGAAAGATGCCTGTCTGCTTTGCTACACACTGGAGAGACAGCTACTGCTGGCCTTAGTCTTCACGGCCACAGCTCAGAGGCTGGTGGGCTTCCTTGTTTTGTTTTTATTGTGACTGTTTTGACACTGGAAAATACTGCTGTGGGACAGTGGTAAGTGTGTGCTGGGGCAGGGGTGTTCCCAGGCAGCATTCCCTGGTTATTAGGCCCCTAAAAGGGAGAAGCCCTTAAGTGACTGAACCACCATTAAGACTTTTCAGTGTTTTTATTATTTTTTTTTTCCTCTGTATTTTGTTTTTGCACATTGGAAACGAAGCTTAAGACCTGCCTGGGCCCTCAGTCACTTTGACCCTTTTATGTCAATTAACTTATTTTTTTAATACTTGAAAGAAGATTCATTTTTGTATCTTTTAGGAAAAAAATGGACGAGTGATGGGTGTGTGTGCCTGCTGCATCCTACAACTTCCACTTCAAAATTACTGGACATTGTTACCTGTGGCTATTTATTAGTGTTCTTATTAATAATTTGATTGTTACACATATTTGATTGTGGAGGGAGTGTTTTAACTCTATTAGAGAAAGACACTACTGCGGATTGGTCCCTGCTTCACAGCAAGGGCAGCCTTTATGTACCCATGGATGCATCCTGCCCTAGGAGTTTTCCTTTATGAAAAAAATCCTGTGCACTCATGGAGTTTAAGAATCTGTTTGTGTTCTTAGCGTCCTTTTCTTCCACATCCCAGATTATCTCTTTTGGACTAACAAACCTATATTTATTTAAATCTTACATTTTTGTAACAAGAAAGCCAAAACTGTGAGGTAGAACTACCCCATATAACTCTTTCTCACTGAAAGAGGGGATCCTCACACTCCTGATACAGTTAGAGGGATTTCCATGAAAACAAGAATAGCACATTTCCTGCTGCATCTCTTGGAAGAAGCTCCTTTTGGCCCAGTTAGTGAATCTGCTGCTTTTCAGCCAGCAGGGTCCTGACCACACAATAACTGATGAGCAGGATATGCACTGAGCAGCTCAGCACCATTCCCTGTTGGACAGACTCCCTGGGCAAGCCGTGTCCTTAACTTATCCTGCAGAGCTGAAACAGCACCGTGCACTGGGGATGCGTCCCGTCCTTCACGTGATGTGTTCAGAGGTTTTCCCACCTTGGGATGCTGACTGTGTTCTTTTCCTGTTAAAGAAGTACTAAGCCTGCTTCCTGATGTGTTTGAGAACGTGTTGCATTCCCAAGCACATTCGTACAGCGTACTGACTCTTCCAGCTTGAATTTACTCTGCCAGTGCGAGGCACCCCAGCAGGGCTGAACATCCTTCAGCCTTTTGCCCCGGCACAGAAGTTTGCTTGGTTTCTTGCTGTTGGCTCTCTTCCTCCTTCAGAGGGGTCTCCTGTAAGCCAAGGTCTATATGATTTGAATTCACCTCTGACTTGGGAGAATACCCCAGGCTGAGGGAGAATGGGAAGGAGTGTCCACAGGGACTCTGAGCGGTGCTGGTTCCTAACTGTGGAAACACGTGTTTTCCACCCGAAGTGTTCTCCCTTTGTTCTCCCCAGTGTTTTATGCTAAGGCATTACAAATTAAATCCAGATCCTCGTGAAACCGAGCAGACAGGCAGCTGCAGTGCTACTTCATAACTGCATGTTAGCAAGTGGTACCTGCCATACCAGCATCCCCAAGTGTTGGCTTTATCACCAGGATGTCCAACAAACAGAATTCCCCCCCCATTTGCCAGTGCAGGGGCCTGCTGCCCGAGTCAAACTGGTAATGGTAGTTTACAGAGTTTGCATTTGAGGGGCCAGTGGAAGCTGGAGCAGGGAGGAGGGAAGAAAGATGGATGGAAGGTTTGCTGTAAATTGTCTTGTGCAGAGAGTTGACCTCAGTCCATTTTATAGAGCACTGGGTATATGGACCATATCTAACTTGTAACAAAAGGTCATTGAATGTGAGCTGTAGAACAGAAAAAAGTCCTGAGGAAGAAATACCAGATGGTTCCTTTTCCCTTTCATGCTGGGGGACATTGGCCAGATCTTTGCAATGCTGAAGAGTGATATCACTTGAGGATGTAATACCTTACTGCACAGAAAACCCACATATTCTAACCCTAAACTCTTTGGATTGTGCTGAAAGCCTCCAGCAGCAAGAATAAAAATTAAGAGCTAACATCGCACACACAAATTGATTAAAAATACACAAAAGGGAATGTTAAAAGGCCTTTTTATGTCAAAATGGTTGTAAAAGGCACAACTTGTATTTGCTGTTCAGTTGCACTTTAAGAATATGACTTGCATATCAGACAGTGGGGTTTTGTACTCTCTGAATATTTTTAATTCAAATTTTGTATTTTTAAAGCTGAAGAAGGCTCTTGCGAGCACAAGATTCCTTATTTGTATCCGAACCCAAGCAGGATGTTCTAGCTCTTTGCGCTGCCCGCGTGGGCAGCAGCAGGGACTCAGCCATGTGCATTCAATGACGTGTGTCCATTCCACGTGTGAGGAGAGCACAGAGACCCTCAGCTCCCAGAGACGTGGGCATGCCCAGGGTGTCTGTCCCCAGGTGACATGGTCCTGCCCTGGGGCTGGCCGCTTCATCCGAGCAGGAGGTGGGAAGAGAGCTGAGCTTGGAACCTGCCCCGTGTTCGTTTTGAAATGGGCACACTGAGGATGGGGCAAGCACTTCAGCCCCCCACAGGGAAGGGAGGGGAATACCAACTCCTGGAAGGAAACACCCAGGAGGCAAATGGAGATGGGGGAGTGAGGACTGCCAGAACAACTAATCTGCTGTTTTCACAGTACCATTTTTTTAAAAACTGTACTGTTCCTTTTAACCATATTCTCATTAAAAGTCACAAATGGCTGTAAAATTCTGAGCTTCAGAGAACTAATGTGTGGGGAGGTGACAAGACATTTCAGCTCCAACTTTCAGACATATTCCTTCTTTCAGTTAACCAATACCCCCATGTTTCACTAGGGCATGTTATAAACTGCATTGCTGACCATATTTTAGAGCAAACGGCAAGTTTTAAAAGTCTGTCCTTCTCTCTCCGTCTCTGCATTTTCTGTAAATATTTGTTTGTATGTAAAGGCACCAGTGGATCCTTGGGCTACCCCCACGGTCAAGAATCTGACTTTTGTGCAATGCCTAGGCCTCTGTTAGAACACGGTGCTTGCGTAGAGCTAGTCACCACATTTGTGTGCACTCTGGTGGGTTTTAATATTTTTATACATCCTAATCCTGAACGTTATGAAGTATTCTAAGTGGTCTAGACAGCATGATCTAGAGCAGCCGGCAGTTCCCTTTTGTGAGCAGCAGAATGTTTGGTTAACGTTCTTTTTAAATGAGTTTTTGATCAAGTGTTTACACCCCACACCAGTGGATGAGAGAGGTGTTGCATTGTAAAATCTCCCGTGTACAAACTGAAAAGCTGCAATGGGAATTTCAGTTGTCACTGTCTGCAAGAAAGAGAGCTCTAAAGCATAAAAACCAGCCTGTATATAGTTCACAGAAAAAGAGATTGCTGGCTGTTGACCTTTGCAAACTAACAGAGATGGGAAGCTTTCCAAAAGTTCCTGCTTTTGGATTGTTCAAGTACTGCTTGGGAGGTACTAGGCAGGGTAGCAGGCAGATGAGGATGTCACTGAAAGCAGATGTGAAGGAGAGGATGCCATGATCTGATGGCATTGCAGTAATTTAAATACTCTCTATCTGTGGGTGCATGCGTGTGTGTGTGAAGTCTAATCCAGGCAAAGGGAGTTGCTTTGGCATCTGCCCTTTTGTATGAAAGTGATCTCTGATATTCAGATTGTTCAAGGCTTTTAAGGTTGGCATGTATGGAGCGTTAACAGAAAAGCGAATACCCTACCTGTACAAAACCAACTCTGTTCCAGCCTGTTTTCTTCTATTTGGTTGTGTTTTATCGTTTGTTTTTATGCACACTTGCTTCATTGGTGTTGAGATTTTAGCACCTCAGATGGCCAACTGAACTAAAAAAAAATAAAGTCATTAATTATTTTTTCTTTTTTGTTGGTGGCATTATCGTTTCTTTCCTCTGTTGTCACTCCCTTGGTGGATGATTGATGAGAACCTGAGAGGAGGTGATCTAGAGATAAACCTGGGTGTTAAAGAGCCTGGCTTCAATTTCTCTTTTGCTGGCTCGCTCTCAGCCACTCTGAATTATCTGATGCAAAGAAATCAATGACACACCCCCAGTAAATGCACATATTCTACACTGTTTCTTCATATTCTCTGTGAAGAGCAGTTACAGTAAATAGCCAAGAAGGGTTGAGGGTAATATAAATTGGATTGTAGAAACTAGGATTTCATTTCTATAGCTGTAGCTCACTTCCTCAGCCTGCAGTACTAGCCTGAACATCTGATGCTGGTGTAGCAGCATTCAGTAAAATAATGGGAGAATTACATGAATGCCTCTGTACTGACTTTTTTTAATTTTTTTTTTTTTAAGAAGCAGAAATTTCACACATGATGTTGGGGGAAATCCCAGCTGGGGAAATCCCAAACAACGTGTTTTATTTTCTTGCCCACTCAACCATTTTCAAAACAAAGGATGAACCCTGGTGTTCCTATGGTGGTGTGATTAAAGGAAACCTATTACTGCAGCAGGAGGGATGACAGGCGTCGGATTTCCCCTTGCCTGCAGGCTGGGCCAGCAGGCTGTGCTGCAGGTGGCAGGAGTGACAGCGTTTGCTGCTTCATTTGTGCAGCTCAGTAGGGCAGCAGCTCGTTGAGTATGTTCCAAACCTTGAAATTCTTCCTGTTCTTTTGGTCTCTTGCTCCCAAATAGTAGTGGGAATAAAAACAGTTGTGGGTATAAAAATAGTAGTGGGGGAAAGCTGTGGTTACCCAAGGATGGGATCTCTCTGCTGTCAAAAGTTCAGTCCCCAAGGATTTCTCACTTGATGCCAAAAGAAAAATGGATATCTGGAAAGCGAATGCTGGACTCTGGGACAGAGGAGGTTGATCCCATCCGTAGCTTAAGGAGACCAGTCTTGCAACACTTCATCATGGCTTTTTAGTTACACTGCAAACTTGTTAGTCCTCAGTTTCGGTTAGGAAGAAAGACATTTTGCTGTTTTATAAACTGTGGATGGAGCAATGAGTCTAGGGAGAACTGTATCTATTGCTTGCTTGGGCAAAGACCTACACTGGCCCTCCAAGATGCGTGCTCCTGCACAGATTATCTACAGGTGTCTAAGAAATTACACCAGAAAAAGACCCTCTAACAAGTAAACCCTGCCCCAAGAGCCCAGCCTGGTGGCAGCTGCTGCTTTCCTTTTCCCTTGATAATGAAAGTAGCCTTCAGAAGCCTCTGACCCTTTCCACAGGTGCTATTCCATGCCCACGAAGCTGCCCCACCCTCCCTGCGCCGTTCCCCTTGGCACAGAACACAGCCTCTCCCCAGCTCTTTGCCTTCATGCGAAGGTGAGGAACAGCACGGAAGTTACCCGAGGTGAGAGGGTGAACGTGCTCTCGGGAGCACAGGAAGAAGGATGTCAGTGTGTTCATTGAGAAGCATGCAGAGCCTCTTTCTGGCAGCAGCAGATATCTATTATCTTATCCAGCCCTCCTGGCTGCACTCGGCCTGGCTGAAGACAATGAATGTAACTTGTCAGGGAAAATAACTACGGGAAAGTCATGCCTACAACCCCCTGCCGTTCTGGCTTCCCTCATGTTTTATAGGGTTGTTTTGAAAAGTCCTCACCATCAGTGCTGTGACAGCAATTAGTAAATGCTGCCTACATTAGCAATTGCATTTTTACATCCCACCTATCAGAGAATACAAACCTAATCCTGTAAGGATTCTACCTGGCCACACGTCTCTTAAGAATTCCAACAGGTCCTGAGTATATCTTCCTGCTTTAAATCCTAAGCAGGAACGGAGCGGTTACCAGAAAAACGATCCTATAGGTGGTAATGGGTGAAAGCAGCAGTGCTGGCATGTGGCTGCCTCTCCTCCTGGAGCCACAGGGAAAAAGGGGACCTCATGCTTCATTTTATAGATATTACTTGAGGCATGTGATGAAGAGTTGCCTCCTTCCTTAGCATGCATCCTTTTACATAGCACTCAAAATAAGGAACGAAAAAAACGCCTGCTCCAGAAACCAGCTCCAGAAAAAGTGCTATTTTGCCTTGGCACCTTGGGAAAAGTGTGAATGCCTTTGGATACCAGGAAAGTGGATAAACTAGTATTTCCTAACCTGCTGAGTGTGTGGTGCTTTTCTGCATGTCTCAGGTGCAGGAATCACGTGGCTTTCTGTAAGCAAAAGATAACATCTCTTTTTTATTACTCACATTTTCTATACAAATATATAATCCATATTACTCGGATACCAGAAACAAAAAGATATAAAAAACTTCACAGCAATTTCTCAAAAGGAAGAAATATGCTTTGGACAGAAGGGAGAGAGGGGGGCTACTTGGGGCAGTGCTGACTTTCCAAGACAAAGCTAAACAGTTTGAGGAAACAGAAACTTCTCTTCAGTTCCTTGAAATTTGTGTCATTTTTTTCCCCTGCTAACACCATTCCCAGTGGAAAGCCACCCAGTGGGTTGACCAACATGACTCAAAGCTGAATCAAAATTGGTTCCATCCTTTTTGTAGAATCCCAGGAACTTTAAAAAGCACCCTAAGGTCAGGCACCTTTGGCACGCCCTGTGGGGAAATCCAAAGCCTGAGTGTGGCACCAGCACTGGGCATGTTAGGAAGAAAAGTGTGACAGGAAGGACACCTGTACTGAATACCAGGTAAGCATTGCTCTGAACAGAGCTATGTTGAAGTGTAAGGCTGCATTAAATGGGAATTAGTTGGAGTGGGACTGTATTACTATACTTGAAAGGAGGTTGTAGTAAGGTGGGGGCTGGCCTCTTCTCCCAGGCAACAAGTGACAGAGTGAGAGCACAAAGTCTTAAACTGCACCAGGGGAAGTACGGATTGGACATTAGGAGGAATTTCTTCACAGAAGGGTGATTAGACATTGGAATGGGCTGCCCAGGGAGGTGGTGGTGTCACTGTCCCCTGGAGGTGTTTAAGGAAAGCCTGGATGTGGCACTCGGTGGCATGGTCTGGTTGACACGGTGGTGTTTGGTCACAGGTTGGAGTCGATGATCTCAGAGCTCTTTTCCAACCTAATTGGTTCTGTGATTCTGTGACTTCAGGCCCATAAAACGATCTTTAAACGAAAATTTGCATTTCTTTGGCAGGGAGGGAAGTAGCTGTAGATGGGGCATGAGGAGCCTTTGGCCAGCCAGCACCAGGTCGGGACCCACCGCAACTCCAGAGCGAGGATCGCTGTCGGGAGGGCTGTGCCGGGCACAGGCCGGGGCGGATCCCGAGGCGCGGGGCAATTCCCGAGCCCTCACGCGCTCAGCCCGCGCGGCCGTTGGCGGGCCCCCAGGGGGCGCGTGCTGCCGTTCCCGCCCGCCCGTGAGGCGGAGCCGGCTCGGCCCTCAAATACCGGAGAGGCGCGGCCGCGATCGTCGAGCGCTACCGCCTCACAGCTCGCTCCCGGTGAGTGTTGCCCGTTGCTCCCCGGCCGCGGGAGCGGCTCGGAGGGGACACGGCGTTGGGCGGGAAACTCGCGGGGTGAGCATGGGCGGCGTCCCGGGCGCACCCCGACACTCGCTGTGACGCGGGCTCGCCCGGGAAGCGCCGGTGGCCGTGGCGGTGTCGGGGCGGGTGCCGGGCCCGCTGGCTCCCGGGCCGCGGGGCATCAGCGCCGGGGCCGGAGGTGCCGGGTGCAGCTCGCAGCCCCCCAGCCTGAGGGGTGAAGTGACCCCGCAGGGGGCCGTGTGCGCATTCTGCTTTCTCTTACGGGTGCTGGAAACTCCTCTGCCTCCCGGCCATTCTCCCGGTTCCTTTCTGCCCGCCGAATCCGGCCTTGCCTTTCAGCGGTGCGGTTGTTCCTTCCTTTGCTGTTTCCTTCTTAGTCGCTGCCGCTGTCCCGCTCGTCTCTCCTCGCCTGTGCTGGGAGTGACCCCTCCGCTCCTCCATCGACTCCGGCCCCTCTGCTGCTTCCCCCGGCGGGATCGAGCCACTCCGCGCCTCCCCCTCTTCCCTGCTTCTGTCGCTCCCTCCCGCTCAGGTGGTATTTCATAAAACCACAAAAAGTTCTCTCTCGCCTTTGGACTACGTGGTAAAGTGCAGCATCTCGCCCTCGGTTTCTGGTGAGAGTTGTCGGGAGCGATATTGGCCGGGCAGGGGAGACGAAGGAGTTAATCCTGTAGTGGCTACTCCAGAGGGACCCGCGCTTGCCTCAGACTTCCAGCAAGAGAGGGATGTGGGAGTGGCAGCTCCAGCCAGAAAGCAAGACAAGAAAGGATTTCTAATAATAGCGCTAACATTTTTAGGAAGAGCAGGTGATTGATACAGATGAGTCAATTCACTGTGAGCTTTTCTCCGCTCTCTTTGCCTTCTCCAAAGCTGTAGGTGCCTGTGGCTGCCTGGTGAGGTGCTGAGCGCCTTTGGCTGTCCTTTGTTTCCCGTGAGCAGCGCTCACATTCCGGTAACCCAAGGACGTGTTGGATTCAGGGTGAGTGAAGGCTGGAGCAGGAGACTGTGTGTAGGGTAGTATGTGAAGTGGAAGGGAACGGAGTGAGCAGGTCCCCTTCCTTAGACGGATGCTTCTGTAAGTTATGTGCTGTGGTGATGGTCTCAGTACCTTGGAGTGACAGTGGCTCTGAAACTGGTGGGTTTGGTGGGGGGGGGGAGATGTTCTTGTCTTCTTTTAAATGATAATATTTTGTAGCTTTAACTAAAAAATAGAAGGTACAGTGCCTCAGTTATTTAAATCACTTAAGTCTTAATTCAAAAAGTCAATGCTTATTTCAGAAGTGGTGAACTTTTCTTCATGTCTCTTGGGGTATCTGGGCCATAATCTTGTAATGAGATACTTGTTATCTTTTTAAAATGGTTAAAATGTTTGGTGGAGGAAGCAGCAAAGTGGTTCCCCAACAGGAAATTACTTTTGAAGTTTTTGGTTCGGTTTTTTGGTAAAGGACTTTTTGCAAAAGTCCACGTGGGGAAGAGTGGTTTTTATTCTGTTATAACTTTTTGTCACTAATCAGACTGAAACTGTTTTCACCTCCTGTGGAAGCATAACATCTTAAAAGGTGTTATTTAAAAAGAAGGGGTTTTCTGTGTGGGGTTTTTTTTTCCTTTCCTTTTCAACCTATTTACGTGTGTTTAGTGCTGTTCAGTGTCTTCTTTAGGATAACTTTGCAACACCTGTTCCTGGAGATCTCCTTTGTGCCACTGATGTTACACAAAAACACTGGGGGAATGCATTGTATAAAAAGTAGCATTCTAGCACTGTGTTATTCGCTTGGAGTTCTGCAACTTGTCTCTTCCCATTTTCTTGTCTTCCTTTGTAGATCTCTTGTCTGTCATTACAGGTAACTGGCAGGACTTAGGGACGTGCTGAGGCAAAACACTTCCACTGTGCATTTGCAGAGTGTAACAGGTGGTAGTAAAGCTTATGGATAGGCTGCCCTGTACCCAGAAGGGTTGGTGTGAGAAATCTTCTCTTCTGATTTGTCAGCGCCTTCTTGTTTGCCTCTTGTGACATTTGCTGAATTTAGGAAGAAAAGATGTGACTGGTTTTTGGTTAGGTGGTTTTGTTGGGTTCCTGCCCTCCCAATTTCTTAAAACCAGATTAGGCCAGCTGAGACTGTGAGTTTAGTTCAGTTTCTCACTGTGCACAGGCAGCAGAACAGTGTGCAACACTCCACCAGGGCTGCCTGTGCAAACCTGGAGTCTGTGCTCCTGGGATTTGCCCATGCCTGTGCCCAAAACCAGGACACTACACCTCTGGATAATGTGAAGGCATTGTAAAGGAGCTCAGTGTGGCTTTTTATTTCTGTTAGATCCTAAACCAGTAAGAACTGTGACATACAATTTGGGAATTATATGGGGGGTGTGTGTATTCACTGAACACTCTCACCTGAGGTCATTTATGCCATGTTTCGCTATATTGTGTTTTTCTGTGACAGGAGTCATCCACACTCAGCAGGAGTCTGAGGAGCTGACAGATCAAACAGATTTTTTTTTTTTTCCGTAACAGAATGAAAATGTTTATAGTGGCAGCAGGCAGACACATAAATCTAGTGACTGTCACCTTTGGAGACCTTTCTGGAGCAGCCTGGTGCCTGGAAGTCATTGGATGGGGGAGAAGGGACTGTCTCTAATAACTCTGAACAGGTTTCTGTGCCTTATGCAAGGACTGCTGGTGTGACTGTGGATGAGCAGCTTCTAGGTGTTGGTTCCTTGATAAAGCAGCTCCTTTGGCCTCTAGGTATGAACTTCCCCAGCAGGAAGGAGCCAGCCTGGTCTGCGGTTTCTCTGCTGAGGGGAATTGTGTGCAGATGGGCAGGTTTCATTTTCACTGCTTAGCAGTTCCTAGATGAGTGAAAGAGCAGAATTTACTGTCAATTTTGTGTTGGTTTTTTGGTTTGGTTTTTTTTTTTTTTCTCAAGAAACCTTCTTTTTTTCTTGGCATGCTATGGCTTTTTGTCTGTGTCAGATTACAGAGTTTTGGGGGATGGAATTAACCACGTATCTGTGTGCTGTGCAAAGTCAAGTACATGAAAGTATTTCTGATTAGTGAGTGGAACTTGTGGCTTAACCAAAGGTGCAAAACTCTTGGAAGTCTGAGCCCCTTTTAGTTTTGGTTGGCTTTTCTTGGGGTTGGAGGAGATTGCAGGGGGCTGAGTTTAGCTTTAAGTAAAGCTTATCAGTTATGATTACAGTATGTCCATAGGTGGTCCCTTCCTCAGAGATTTTACAAGTCTGAATTTTTTGACCCAGACAAGATAGGAAGGATATAGGGAAAGGAGGGGTAAAATGTAGAAAGAAGTCTTGAGTCACACAGTGTCCAATGTCATTTTTTAGGTTTGGTAGCAATCTGTTAAGCTTCTGTGGTTGCCTTGATTTGTACCACATGTCTGTAGTGAATTACCCCATCTATACTGGGAGGAGAACAGGTCTCTCTAGAGCTGCCATTAGGCACCTCCTTGCAGCTGGATGAGATGGCAGGGATTGCCTCCTGGGTCCTTTTGAAGCAACTGCCCAGTGTAGAGCATAGGGCCGTGTTGAGGTCTCTTTCACACCCTTCTTGGCAACAGCTGCTCCAAGAATCCTTCAGCCCCATCCCCTTGAGTAGCCCCATGGCTGGGAGCATTGTTAGCACTGCCTTGGGCACTTGGGAACTTGTGCTCTTGATCCAGTCTGCTCCTTTTCCTGTCTCTGCACCACTATGGCACTGCTCGGAGGTGCTTCTTGGCCCTGGTGGGCTCTGGCTGGACTGGCCTTGCTGGCAAACATGAGGAAAGGGCTGTACCCCTTCATGCATTATGGGAATTCTGCTCTTTTTCCCGCAAGAGGACAGTGTCATTGTGGCTTTAAACTCCTTCTCCCTCAGTAGCTTGCTCCCCACTTTTAAACTCTCAGGGCTTTTATTCAGCTTCACTGAAGTATGAGCAGGGGAATTGGACTGCGTGTGCAATTGTGGCACACGTGGATGTTGGATTTTTGTTTAAATGTCTGCTCTATTTCCTGGTAAAATGCTGTGACTGTGACCTTTGCCCAGTTTGTAGTGCTTTTACTGCTGTTTATGGAATGGGCAATACCCAGGTCTCTCAAACATTTTGGGCCATTTCCTTCATCGCCTTTCTACATTCCTTGGTCAGCTTCTGGTAGTTTGGTGTAATTGCTGTAATCCCTTTAGATTGACAGCCACACAAAACAAATCCACTTAGGCCAGCAGTTGCTGTATTTTGGGTTTGTATGCTCTTCCTGTGTTTCAACATCAACCTGTTCCTCCTAAGGTACAACTGAAAGTGAAATGGTTTTGCTTTGTTTCATGCACAGTCATGTGTTTTCTCTAGAAAAAAAGAAACTTTTTCACTGTGCTTGTAGACCTACAGCTAAGAGAGCCCATAGGTGTTGAGTGGAAGAAGCAACGTGCTGAGGCATCTCTTGTTTGCTGGCACTAGGAAATTGTACTCCTGGAGGCAGCTATTTGCAATTTTCCTGTCACAGTTCCTAAATGGCTCATGCAGCGTTTCTTTGAGAGGGAGTATTTTCCTTAGCTGTCTATCATTGTGAAAGGTGTTTAAAAGAGATGATGATTTCTTTTATGCTCACAGTGTATGAGATGCTGCTGTCAAATGGCTTTGATCAAGATTATGAATGCTGCTTTGAGTTAACATCATTTTTGGCTGCCTGGTTTGATGCACAGCTTTCTCTTTAAGGTTCTTGAGGATTTCTGGGCTCCTGTCATAAGAGATTCCTTCAAGATTATCTTGATTTCTTTTTTTTTGTGTTTTTGTACTGGCTTCATCAGTTTAACTGTCATGGTGGGAATAGAGGTTGCAGTGCAGCACAGTGGGAGAAGGGAATCAAAGGATCTGTGTGAGACTTTACTTCTGGGGATCGTCTCCGGCTGTCTGTGCTGGTGCACAGTTGTTTCATAAAAATGAGGAGCGTAAGAGACATTTACATCTCTGATACACTTGATGTTTAGGAGGAGGGGAGCCCGTGTAAAATTCATGTTTTGAAAAAGGTGTCAAATATTGACACAGGGTTGTGGATGCTCTCAGAGCACGAGCGTGCGGCTGTGAAGATTTGTCTTTGTATCCCCTCCTCTAGAAATGCTTTGGGTCTTTTTATGATGAGTATTCAGAGTCTGAGAGGGTGAGCATGCTCCACTGAAGTCATTCTGGGGAGTACCAGCTGTGAGAATTCCCTTGGCAGTAAATAGTCCAGTGCACTGAATTGTTGCTTAGCAGCTCCTTGAGTGCCATCCTGGCTGTTGCATCAGCACCCTTGTTTTACCTAACCAGGGAGCTCCTGAAGCGCTGAAGTGTTTTTCTTTGGGCATGTTATCTCTGATGGGCCACTCTGATCCAGTATTCAGACTTCACACTGAAGCGTCTTTACAGCTTCTGTTTGTTCCAGAAAGCAGTGCAGATATTCCTGGTGCTTACCACTCTAGAAAGGAAGTTCTTGTCTACTCATATGGCCTGAAGGTGACCCAAGGCAGAGGGAATGCTACTGTTAGGGGCCACCTGTGTCCATACAGCTGTCTTTTTTAATTCTTTTTTTAATTACTTCTGACCAGTTCCTGGTTTTGCTTATCTAACTTGCCAGTCAGGCAAAGGAAAGACAGATTTACATTCCTCTTTACTGTTGGTATCAGCTGTGAAATGCATCCAAGTTGCAAAATGACATGTCATTCCTGATTTTCTGACTGATGGGTCCATGCTCATGCTGGCACAGAACAGCAGTACATGTGTTGAAACTAAAATCGGGAGGATTCTCTTGTCCTGTAGGTGGCATGGCAGTTCTTGTATCCAGTCCCACTTTCTGAGGTCTTATGGCTGGCAGAGCCTGTCCAAGTGGCACCTGCGCCTGACAGAGCACTGTTGCCACGTGCTGCGACTGTGTCTGCTGTAGGAACTGAGCACTTTGTCGCTGCTGCAGTGTGAAAGCAGCTTTGCCAGAGTGCAAGGGTCCAGTGCCCATGGCCCAGCTGGGGCATGCTCTAAATCCAGAGGCAAGTCTTGCATTTCTCTGGTTGGACACTGTCACTTGCACATCACCAGTGATGGCTGGAGTTTGTCCCAGTGCTGCCTGCTCTCAGTCTGGTTGTCCTTCCTTGGTAATGTCAAAACACTGGAACTGTGATTCCGCAGCTCTTTCTGCTTTTCCATCATTTCCAGGAGATGAACGTAAGAACTGCTTGCACATGCTGTACTGTTCTAGCAGGGATCTGTTGCAGCTGCTGGGCTGAAGTCAGATTTTGAACAGGAAGCTAACGCTGTAAAGACCAGCAGTCTTGTGTGATAGTGGTGATGGTGCTTTTTCATCAGGGCTTGCTTTGTTCCCTCCAGCCAGGTCCCGAGGAAAGGTAGAAGTATTTTCCTAACCTTACCGAGGAGGTGAAGTGCAGGGTGAGCTTATCTGGCTGGAGTTCCTTTGTGCAACACCAGGGGGGACAAACAGCCCAGTGCCATATCCAAGAAACTGCCTGCACTCTGATAGCCAAGATCCAAGTCCTGCCCTTGCTTCTTAGGCATGGCTATGCCCAAAACATGGAGATGTGGAAATTCTGTTTGGGTCCAGCTGTAGTTAGCTGAATTCAAATTCCAGCTGCAGGCTTCCAGCTGACTCAGTTTAAGCTCAGCTGTGTCTGTAGGCTGGCTTCTGAAGAATAAAGTGTTGTCATGCCGCCTCTGTCACTGATCTGATACAGAAACCACACTGATTAAAAGCTCCTGCCTACCTGTTTTTTAAGAGCATTAGCAATATGGCAGTGCTCCTTCTTACTCATTCATATGCTGTGTGTGGGCTGGTCACCAGAGCTTTTTGAGCCAAATGAGAAGAGTGGTTGATGAGGGATTTGGATGTTTTTCTGCCTAAGAAGTCAAAGTACTGCCCTGATAACCAGAAGATTGCTGCAATTCATGTCATCATGAAATGGCAGAAGACCTTCAGGAACTTAAATAAATTTTTATCAAAAAGGCCAACTGACACCTTTTTTTTAGAATTGTCTCTAATAAAGCTTTTCTTCCAAAGAGGAAGATAAACCCCCTTTAAACAAAGTGCAATGTATTTCTAAGCCAAAATACACAGCTGAGAGTGCTTGGTGTCCAGGCTGAGATGATAATTCTGTACTAAATCGGCATAAAGAAGCAAAGGTAAAAATGCCCCAGCTATAAGGCAGTAGTGAGTATTCAGCATGTTTCAGTGTACTTTTGCATCAAAGGTATGAGGAGTAAATAGCTTTGTGTTGGGTTTTGTTTTCCTTTGCTGGAGTGATTGCTAGTGTCGTTATTTGCGTCCTAAAGAAGGATGCAATCTGAAGCTGAAAGGAAGAGAAACAAAAACTGAAAACCTCAAGCAATCAGCTGTTGTGCTTAGGAGTATCAGGGAGAGGTTGTCCTGGTTGGATTTTAAGTAGTTTTGTGATTCCTGACAAACAGGGTATCTTTCCTAAGCGCCTGGCAAATAAACTGCAAGTGACTAGGGGAAGAGGTGTGTCCTGCTCTGGGCCACTGAGCTGCTGGCATCTCCAAGTATGCTCCTCATGACTCGTCAGTTTTGCCAGTTCCAAAATGAGCTCTTGATGTTGTATCCTCCCTCAAAGGCAAATGGATGGAAAATACCCTTAGTTTGGAAGCAGTGCTCCCTGTGGTGGGGAAAGTCCTGAGACTCTCCAAGCCAACAGCTTTGGTATTAACTAGATGTACTAAACCATCCCTTTGTTTTCACAGCTGTGTGTGTCTGTGCATCCATACATGCCCAGAGGATGGGCGTGTATGGATGTTGAGCCCATCCTTCACCTGGCTTATACATTGCAATGTCCCTGCTCTCACATTACCCTGCTTCTCTTTCAAAAGCCTAGAAACAAATTCTACTTTAGGAGTGCTGTGAGCCTCAAATGAGGCAAAAATCTTGGGTCGCTCTAAACGCTTACAGGCTGCCAAATCCCTTGCAGAGTAAGGAGCGATGGGGACAGGCTTTCTGTTGTAATGATAACATCCTATTTACTCAGCACTGTTGGTTTTGCACACCAACAAGATACCTTCCCTGGGCTGTTCAGTTCCTGTTGAGTTTATGGGCTAGAAGTGGAGCATTGCAGAGTGATGGGGCTTTCTTCGGTGACTTTGGGCTCTGTGGTGTGGTATTTGCTTACACTCATGACTTGAAGTGCTGCAGACAACAGTGGCACAGTTTAGAATATCCTCAAGTAAGGAACTTCCTAAATCTGTGATCCTGTTCCTCTTTCTTTATTTTCCAGTAGTGACTGGTTATGTGAAGTAGTTGTGCCTGTGGCGAGTTCTCATGAAGACAGTGAAATTGAGTGGTTATGGCTTGATATGTGGATTTAAAATGTCAGGACATGTCAACTAGTGGGTTTCCCTGCCTGTAAAATGATGCCTTGCTCTGTAAAAAGCTCTGTAGCTCAGCAGTGAAACATCTGCCTACAAGACAGGTAAGTGCCACCAGGTCCAGGAAGGGACAAATAGGCACTGTTCTATTTCTTCCAATGATGATGTCATCCTGACTGCCACACCCAAAGCTCTTACCTTTCAGCTGCCACACAGGGAAAGCAATGCTCAGGTTGGAAGTTTTTGACTTCACAGTGACTGGTGCTTTATTGCGGTTTCTGTTTCGGAGATTTTAATTGCTCCTTACTCAAACGTGAGACATAAACATCTTGACAGCTCACACAATAGGTCCATTGACTGTCTGGTGTTTGTATGGGAGGTGTCTCGGAATCCAGACACGGTATTAAAGGAGTCAGTCCTACAGGCTTGTGGCTTCCCTGCTGAAAAGAGTGTTTTCCTAACCAGTGTCTGCTAGAGCTGAGAACAGTAACTCCCAGGCTGAGTTTTGAGGAGAGGTGAAGAATCTGAGGGGAAGTGATGGTAAGCAGAGGCACTGTTTGTGGGGTGGCTTCTTTTCTGAGCTGTCTTGAAGATGTAGCACAAGTGTGGAGATGAAAACTGATTTGTAGGGTGGCCTAGCACTGCTGCTGCAGGGATCCCAGGACCTACTGCTGTTATGACAGCCCTGAGAGCCGTTGGGAGTTCCCCCCAGCGGGTAACCACAGGCTCCTGGCCGATTCTTGCTGCCCTGCAGGGAGCTGCTGCTGGCAGGCCTGCAGTGCCTGGAGACCAGCAGAACCCCATGCTGGGCTTAGTGCAGGTGACACCTTGCACGCTCCGCAGCTGCACTGTTTGCGTGTGTAGCTCCCCACCTGGGAAGACAAATGCATGCTTGCAGTGCTTGCCCTTGCCATCCACAGTATGTGGAAATGGTGTGGCAGGGAGGGCTTAGTCTGGTCTCTCCAGCACAAGGGCCAGTGCTTCCTCTTTCCCCAAGGTGGCATGGCACCATCAGCAAGGACTGTGGGAGCAGTGTAATACAGTGCGTGAGGCTTTTCCCTTGGATTACCCCTCACTGTGTGATGTGGGAGGAGGTGAGGTGTGGAACAGAGGCGTGGAGTGCCAATAGTCTTGCAGTCCTGTTTCTCCCTCTTTTCCACCCTGCAAACTTGCAGCACCATCTCTCTTAAGGCTTGGGGTCAGGGGGTTCTGGCCCTGCCTTCTGTTGCCTCTAGTGATGCCACCCCTCATTGGTGGACTGCAGATGGGAAAAGCTCCTCTGGTGAGGTCCTTGTGAGATTTGAAGGGTAGCACAACTTGGGAATGAGAGGGAGAAACAGAAGATGGGACACCAGGCCTGAAGGAGCTGTGTTGTTGGAGAGCAGTAAGTACCATCCCTCAGGGTGTACTCAGCCCATCTGAAGAGCTGTGATTGCCTTGGAGGAAGCATCCACAGAATTAACTTGTGAAAGCTGCTGTGTGTGGGTGGAATGAGGTCTTTCCTACTGCACTGACAGGCTGCTGGTGGATGTGCTTCTGTGATTGTTTCCTTCCCATATGCCTTTCCACACTCCTGCATCCCATACAATCTTGAGTTGGAATGCATATGCCCTACACTGACTCTGTAGAACTGATTTAAGGGTCTTAAACTTGTGCCTAAAGTACCCCCTTTGTTTTTTTCTAAGAGAGAACAGGTCTAAAAGAATGGTTGTAGTCTTACGTGTTGAACACTTCAAGGCATTTAGTGATTTCTCAGAAGCAGCTGTTAACACACAAAGCTCATTTGTCTAATGAGTGAATTGAAGTAGAAATGAATGATGTATTAAAATTAGTTGGTATTTCAATTAAAATATAACATTCTGTAAAAATTTATTCCAAGATTTCAGCAGCCCTAAAGCAGCCTTAGCAAATGATCTAGTTTGACTCTGAATCTGAGTGCAGATGGTGTTTGTGCCCTTTATCCATCTTTTCTCCTTCTCCAACTAAAGAATCTTTTTACCCAATATAAGGTAACCTTTTTCCCTCCACCAGAAACAGTCTTAATCTGAATCTAAAACTACCAAGATTCCAAAGTCTTAATGATTAAAAAATTTGGGCGGCATCAGCATGTTTATTTTTGACTGTTTGGGGTTTGTTCTTTAGGGGACTTTTTTCTTTTTTTTTTTTTCTTTTTTTTTTTTTTTTTTGGTTTTGGGGGGTTTTTTTTTGTTTTTTNGTTTTTTTTTTTCCATTAAGGAATTTTACTTCTCAGGAGGAACTTTGTGATTGTAGAAGCCCTTTGCATTGATTCAAAGTAGTTATGTAAAACTTGAGGCTCCTGTAATTACTAGTTAACTAAAATTAAAAATAATTTGCCCTGTGTTGTAGTAGTAGGAAGCTGTTCTGTGGCGTGAGAGAAATCCTTTTTCCTCTTCTCTGGTGTGTTTTGGACCACCCAAGCAGAACTTTTTTAGCTGAGGGCAGGTATTGCCTTCAGGGGCATTCACTGCATGGGTGGTCAGTCTTTGATTTAGGAAATTCAGTTCGTGAAGTTATCATGTTCAAGCTTCCTTGTCTTCATTTTTTGCCATATTAGTACTTTGGAGTGTGGTGGAACTTTTCATTGTTCTTTTTGTTTGTTTTATCTCTGCTCATGTGCAGTAGACAAAATTGCAATTTGCAACTATGGTGGGTGATTTGTTTTTAATGTCTCAGTTTCTGTGGACTTAGCCTGAGGAGTGTCTGTATTTACACAGAGCTGATTCGACCCCTGAGGGAAGGGAAAAACCCACATGTGTTGTAGGTCTCTTCTCGCTGCACAACCACTGACATCTCCAGGTGCAGCAGGTACCTGGCTGGGCTGGAGCAGTCTGTGCCTCTTCATTTAAAACAGAGAGTGGGAAAATTGAATTGAAATGTTATCTCTAAAACCAGAATATGTGCAGACTGATGCTTTACCTAACCTACAGAAATATTGCTAGTGTTGGCAACTCCTAAGGAGTTTGCACAAAGCCAAAGTCCTGCCACAGACCTAATTCTAAATCCCCGCTTTCCTCTTAATCTCAGGTTTCTGTTTCGAGTTCTCAAACCTGAATTAACATCTGTGTCTCTTCCAGCAAAGTCAAGCTCAGAAGAAGGATCACCCTGACCTGTGTCAGAGCCCTGTCAGGTCCCAGAGAGCAGGACAGAGGACTCTCCCCAGCCAGAACACTCCTTAGGGTAGAGGTGAGTAGCAGCAATAGGGATTTGAGCGGAACAGAGGAAAATGCAAAGCAGTAAAGGCTTAAGCCTGTGTTGTAGCTGTTAGTCTGACATAACTCCATGGAAAGAAGAGCTTATGGTTAAGAGGCTTCCTGTGGGCTGTTGTGTGTTTCAGACATATTTGAGATTGTGTTTTGGTCTTGGACTTCTAAGAGCCTTTGAAAAGTTGGGAGATTCATGGTCTCTTGAAATATGACTGTGGTTTGCTTCAGAGTTTGAATTTATTTCTGCTTTCACTTCTCTTTTCTACCAGCACACTTAATTATTTAAAACACAGATGTGAGGGTTGTTACTGTGAAATAGGGTCATTTATCACTAGCCCAGATCTTTGATGGTTAGCAGGCCTTTTCTTTGGGTTCCTTAGTGCTTCCAGCCCAATTTTGGTTAGAAGGTGCCTGCATAACAACCAAGTTATTGCACTGGGTGAAGAAGGCTTGGTGGGGCGTAGTGCCCACTTTCAGCCAGGCCCTGCTCATCAGGAGTTGAACCAGAGACTTCTGTGTGCGGCTGTGGGACTGTTGTGTCTAAGGCAGCAAATGCAACGTTCTGACCCACCCATCAGCTGCTCCTGGCAGGATGAGGAGGGAGCACTGTGCTCCTACATCTCCTCTTTGTTAGGGAGAGAGGCAGGCTCCCCTGTGCCCCGTGCTCGCCCTCCCTGGGTGCCTCTTCCCTTGGGCACTGCCCAGCCTCAAGACAGGCCGGGCTGTCAGCCCTGAGCATGCAGCATGGGGACACAGGAGCTACTGCCATCTGTCCTCCTTTTTCCCTTCTTCCTAGCTGCCTCCCTGGAGCCTTAGCAGAGTTGCACTCATGTGACTGGAAGCTTTTGTTGGCACTTGATCCAACCTTCCCCATCACAGATACTTGTTGGGAAGTATTGAAATGAGCCCGAGTATCCATGTGGATCTCTTGCATGGAGGGTGGGGAGAGGCACCCTCAAGGCCCTGCAGATGTGTAGCAATGTCAGCTGGGTGTTTCACTTCAGAATATTCTGCTGTGCATGCAGACCCATCAGCTCACCTGCTCTCAGGAGTTCCTCTCTGATAACCCTGCTCTTCCTTCCAGCCTCTGGTACCACGGAGGGTTGTCCCTCCCTTCCCCAGCACCAGCTCTTGGCTTTAAAGCCCTGTTTGTAGGTTGTGTCACTTTGCTGTCTGGCACATGTCTGTGGCAGGAAGGAGATTTGTGCCTCTCATTCATGTGCACAGGGCCCTTTTCACTGAGACAGGTGTGATTTCCTCAGCCCTTTTTCATGACTGATGGTGTGTGATGGGCAGCTCTCTCCAGAAATAGGGATATGCATCACTAAAAGGGACATTTACTATGAGACACAGCCAGACACATGAGTACTGCTGCAAGATGTGGATTTATGGGAATTTTTTTTTCCTTTCACACTTTTCTTTCTTACTCTTTCACAGGACGAGGACTTCTGGTCTGAAGCAGAGGGTGACCCGAGCTGCTCTGTCCCTGAATCCATCATGGAACAGGTTATAGTCATGTCTGAAGTCAGCTGTTCACAGTGTACAGTGGTTCTCTGGTGCACTTGTCCTGAGATACTTCGAAGGGGATAAGTCTCAGTGTTGGCTCATGTCCTTCCTGAATTTCCCAGAATTCCTGCAGGGTTCCTGGCACTGCTCTGAATACAGAGAAGTGCATAGAACCACTTAGGTTGCAAGCTGCTTCCTTGTTATCTGTGTGGTGCTTCACCTTGGGACTGCAGGCTGGAGATGTAGCTATGGAAGAGACTACAATGTTTATTGATAAAGCTATAAACTGCTAAAACTAATAAATGAATGGGCACAGCCCTGTGATCAGTGTATTGCATTGGTTTGTGCAATGTTAAACATAATTATGATGCTGTTATTTAGCACACTTAAATCTTGTACATTGAACTCTAACTGAAATGTTTCATCCTCCCCCAGCTCAGCTCATGTTAGGATACAATTTTAACCCCCTATTCTGCCCTCCCACAAGCCTTTTGAACATAATATGGTAAAAAATGTATCAGTGATAAGCCCAATGACCAGTCCAGCAGGTTGTTGAAGGGGATTGCCACTGGTACCCCCATGAATTCGGGTCACCAGGTAACCTTCTCTACTGACTGTAAACATCCATACTCAGATCATGGAAGATGAGCCTTCTGTTCATCTCTGACTGATCATAAACTTTATTTTCCATTTGTTTCCATTTCTCAACTCTGCCTTTTGTTGACTTAGTTCCTCCTTTTGTCTGCCCAGTTCAGATATGGTTATGTCGATGGCCTTGCAAGGTTCCACTCCCCAAAACTCCCTTTCAGTTACCAAGTTCATTCTGGTTGCATATTTTTTCCATAACAAACCATTCTTCTTTAAATATTTTTCTTCTCCTTAGATAAAAATAAGCCTAAGTGTTTTCTTACAGGCAGACCATTTGCGTACCAGAGTACGGATTTTCTTTCTTACTTTATTTCTGTGCTTATACCGCATCCTGCTCTCTTAGCTGTTTAACTAAAATTATTGGAGAGTATGTCCTGGAGACCTTAGTTGGTTATGAGGCCTGGTGTTCCAGCAGGGCCTCTTGCTCCCATCAGTCTGCCTGCCTCATGGACCTCCTCAACCTAATTAATTTGGGCACTCTGTGCTGCCTTGCTTGAAGGCTGCAGGTTGTGTGGCCATGGAGACAACACATGCCCATTTACTCGGGGTGAAGGTGCCGCTGGAGGTGGCAGTGATCTGCCATCTCATGTCACTTTTCTCATGAGCAGCTGCTTGGCTCTCTACAAGGAGCTGAACAGGTTTATTATGGAGCTGGTTGAGGTTCCTTGGAAGAGGGAGAAGAAATGTGAACCTTGAGGGTTTTTGCAGGCTTGTGCTCTTATCTGTATTTCCCACCTTGTTACTGCTCTGCTCTGATTACATTGACGTGGAGAGCTGCTGCCTTCTTTATGCACAGCAAATAGAATGCCCAGTTCCCAAATACAGGGGTAGAACCCTTCCAAACACAGATGTCTGAGTAAGGGAAATGGATGGTTTTTGCTGAATACACACCTGTTTCAAAAGAGGAGCTTGGATCAGGGTTTCTGCCATTGCCACAGCTGGAAGTGTGAGGAGAAGGTGAGCTGGCTGTTCCAACACCAGTTTGTAAGAGCAGAGCCTTCTGTCATTCACCATGGGACAGTCCTGTGTGTGTCCACATCCAGCAGTCAGTCTGCATTTGCTGAGGCCTTGTGGACCCCCTGGCTGATGCTGTTCAGGGTGCCCAGAGGAGGCCACAGAGACGTGTTCAGGGTTGGAAAACGGTGCATGCACAGATGCTTTGAGAGGGGCATTTTCTAGGCATGGGCTTAACAGTGGTTTCCTTGTGTTTCAGATCAATGGATCCCTTCAGATGGAACATGCACTGCTGTTCAGCTTCCTGGAGGCATCCTCTGACTGTAAGTTCAGAGAGCAGCTGCATTCCCTGCAAAGCCAGCAGATTGTCTTGTGCCAAGCAAACGATGACGATGAGCTTCAGACCGATGGCAATCGGAGCGGCCACTTTCGGAACGGTGAGCTAGGTGAGCAGGCTTTTCTCTATCCCACGTCTCTCTGAACATGGTGTTTTTCTTTCCCCATTTCCTGTCTTGCTATTGTCCGTTTCAGAGGAGTAATGTTTTCTCTGTTGAGAAACTTCACCGTGCGGCTATTGGTGGTGTTGGTTGGGAATTTAACACTTAGGTTACGACAACTGGTGCTTAGTACTTTATCTCTCCATGGATTTCTAGAGCACCTGTCACTGGGTTTTGTCTGCAGCACATCAGACAAGGGCACAAAGCTGGTACTGGTGATAGCTGCCCTCAAGGAGTGTGATACAAGGCAGTTAAGTTAGGCCTCACACTGATCCTCAGGCAGTATCAGTGCTTGGGCTAGGATCTTGGAACAACTCGAGTTCTGGTACTGGGTGAATCCCTTTCTGCTCTTCCAGTGTGGTGGAAACTGTGGTGGAAAACTCAAGCAGCTTTTGGTCCTGTTCCTGCTTTGCTAGCCATCTGCAGGCTAGCAAAGCAGGATTGCCCCCTTGCCCAGGGTGTGTTAGCTGGCACACTGACCTCAACTGGAGCAGGGTGAAGAGGAACTGCTACAGTAAATAGCCCTCTCTCACACAAATTTGCATAGGCCTCATGCCAGAAGTGACTATGGGAAGCTTTGCCAGAAGGAGGTAGGACAAGGTGTAAGGTTCTCAGCTGAAACAGGACAGATTCAGACTAGATCTAAGGAAGATTTTTGCAATGAGGGTAGTAAAACACTGGCACAGGTTGCCCAGAGAGGTGATGGATGCCCCATCCCTGGAAACATTCATGGTCAGTTTGGCTGGGGCTTTGAGCAGTCTAATCTAGTTGAAGATGTCCCTGCTTATTGCAGGGGGTTTGTAATGAGATGGCCTTTCAACGTCCCTTCCAACTCAAACTATTCTATGAGGTGCTGTATTTTAGATGGTGCTTCAGAGACAAGTCCTGACAAGTCACTCAAATTCTAGAATCATTAGGTTGAAAAGACCTTCAAGGTCATGCACAGCTTCTCAATTCCTCTCTCTGGGCAGGATGTTGGCTGTAACTGTCCTGTTCAAATTTTGGTTGGAGATGTTCTAACATGCCCTATAGTGATTTTTATTTTGGGCAGGGTGAGGCTGCACTTTACCTAAACTACAGATAAAGAACCGTGTTTGCCACTACCTCTGGTTAGCAACCTGGGTGCACTCAAAGGAACTGTGCTTAGACCTGTCATGAATACACTCTGATTGGGGTTGGAAGGAGGTTGCTAATGGAGATGAGCAAAATGCTGTGACCTGCACTGAACGTGGTCTGACTATAGCCTGTGAACTAAATTCTTCTCTTTGTGTTGGCAGGGTTGGCTCCAACAAATGAAGATGTTATCCGGATCATTGCTGCTCAGCTCGCTGAGATTGGAGACCAGTTTGATAAAGAAATCCAAGGAAGAGTAGTAAATGACCTAGTGCGGCACTTTCTGAATGAGAATCTGTCTAAAGAGGTGAGTGAACAGCAACCTGGTGAGCAGTTCTCCTTTTAAATGTTCTGCATCCTTCCTTGCTGTGACTCTAAAAGCATCTTAAAATTCATCCCAAACACTTACCTTTGAAGATTTGTTAGAGGTGATTCTGTGGCAAAGTTAATGTGTAAACTGGGTTCCTTGGGCTCATCTCTTTTCTGCAGATGGTGAATGGTGGTTGTAGAAAAGGACTGACTTTCAGAGACATTTTGTCCTTCTTTTGATGGCCCAATGGCTTATCTTGCGGAATGAACGGTCTGGTTAAGGCTTAGTTTTATTACTTAAGATCTTTGGACTTTGGTGCCAAGTCCTGTGTATCTGCTGATCATCACGTGGGTAAAAATTGAATAGGTTAGTGACAGGAGCTTAACTTGTGCTTCTTACTGAGCACTGAAGAGACAGCAAGTCAGGAGACCCTTTTCTGGTGCTCTAAGTATCTTCATAGGTGCAGTGTTGGGAGTAGCAGTGGGTTTAGGCCTGGCTGGGTGACCTGCTGGGGTGGCCTCTTCCTAGATGCAGTTGGCCCAGCTTCTAACATGCCTTGCTTCCGTGCAAGAGAAGTAGAGTTTGAGGTCTCTTGTGTTAAAAAGGAAAAAGAAGGCTATCTAAGGAGTAGATCTACATCTGGATCAAGTGCCATAGTTTTTGGGAGTGTTTTTTTGTGTAACAGGCTGGCTGCCATGGCTGGGAGGAAGGGGAGCAGAATCCTGTGGAGTGTCACAACAAATGCATCAGTTATTAGCACAGTCCTGGGAGGCTGTGCTGAGACCCTTTTCTGCCACAGCTGTTGCACTGAGATCCCTCTCTTCCTTCCATACAGGAGATAACCCTGCACATGTCCAGAGTAGTGAGAGAGCTTATGCGATCCATCCCCTCAGACATGGAACAGGAGAGGGCCATGTTGGTGCTAGCAATGGTCTTGACTAAGAAAATTGTGAATACAGTGCCCTCCCTTCTACACCGTGTCTTTAACACCACTCTGAACTACATGAACCAGCAGCTCCACAACTACATTGTTGAAATGGTGAGTGCTTTCAAACAGCTCTGTCGGAGTCACAGCCATCCTTTTAGCTGTCCTGGGTTTTTCCCTGAGGGGTGGTCTAGCTCTGAACTGAGCCTGTGGCCTGCTGGTTTCCCTGTAGTGCTCTGGAGGTTGGGCCAGAAGGGAATGTCAGTCCCTGCAGAGCTCTGGAGATGAGTGTGCTTGAGGGGGAACATGTCACAGTTTCTGCCTGCCCCCTCTCACAGCAGCCAGTGAACAGAGAGAGAGTGCATTTGTTCTGTCAGGCAGAGAGAGCTGTGACTGCTCCTCTCCTCCCTGCAATCTCCTCGGGGAGCTGTGCCAATAAGATTCTGGTTAATGATTTTCATTGCCTCAGGGAAGGAAAGCCTGACCCGAGCTCTGTTGGCTGCATTTCCCCAGTGTCTTGACCCTGAGGTCTCTGTTCTTGTCTTCCTCAGCTCCCCAGAGCTTGGGAGAACTGGAAGGGGAATGGAATTGCTCCTGAGAATTAACACTAGCAGAGGAACAATGAGAAATGGTCAAATCCATTCTTGTTCTCTGTTGGCGCTTGAGCAGCGGTGGGGAGGCTGTGCAGCTTGCAGCCAAGCCAGGCTAGAGGCCAGGGCATTTGGCCCCGGCTTCAGTAACTAATGAGTCTGGGGGTGGGGGGAGAGGACGAACATACCCATGTTGAGACTCGGTGGTCCTTGAGAATGAGATTTGAGTGGGCAGGGCTGTGATCCTGCTGCCCTGTGAAGCAGTGGTGAGACAGCTTTGCTGTGCTGCAGGCCTGTGGGATGCTCCTGCACTGCAGCCTTGCCATGGACAGTGTTGGCAGCACCCTGCACAGGGGCCCGGCTCACGCTGTCACTTTGCCTCACCCAGCACCCTGGGCACGGTGTCACTGTGCCGTGTCACTCAGCACTGACCTTCCCTTCATTGTTTGGCTCCAGGGTGCTGAGTTATGCCATAAATGAGCTGGGCCTGTACTGCTGCCCCAGCTGGCTCATAGCACAAGGGCAGGGAGAGGGCTGGAGCTGGGTACCACGGGCTGTCCGACACTGTCCCCCTGGGCTTGTCGCTGCTGCTGGCACAGGAAGGAGCACGGCAGGTGGCAGTGTTGACGCGCGGTTCGTGGTGCTGGAACTGTCGGGCTCCTGGGCAGGCACAGGGCAGGGCTTGTCGCGGGAGAACTCTGCTGCTGTTAATAATGCCCTTCTGTTTCTCTCCCTCTAGCTGGGTGAGTGAGCTCTCCAGCCCTGTGTGGAGAACGTGGATTCCTGAAGACTTTCTTTGATGGATGAAGATCACTTGATTTACTCTTAACTTCTGAGATACAGCTGTGAAAGGGATGGCAGAGCTTCATAGATAGGCTTTTGTAGACTAGCACAGCAGTAATAGTAGTGTGAGATGCCTGCCAGCTCTGCCAGTACCTGTAGGGAGTAGTGCTTGCCTCTCTCCTTTTACAATATTTTCTATCTTAGCAGCAGCAGCCTTTGTGCAGAGCCTGCCTTGTGCCTCCAGAGGCCCAGTGGGCACAGGGCTGCCCTCTTAGTGTTTTTTCTAAGCAGCTGTAGCATTTTGCTTTAGTTATTCACTTCCCAGCCCTGCTCCTGCAGCTGAGCCATGCTGACTGTTGTTGCCAGGAGGGCCTCAGGCTGTGGAATGGGTGGCTGATCAGCAGAAATCATCAAGGGGGGTGGGTGGGAATCAGGTCTATCTTGACGAGAAGCTGGCAGCAAGAGGAAACAGAGCCCTGAGGGTTGGAGGGGGGGTTTGGCCAGAGAAGGCTGAAGATACTTCAGTATCAATCACCATACACCTGTGTTGGCTTGAAAAATAAAACTGACAGAAAAACTGTAAAGAAAAGGGCAGGGTAGGCATAGGGCAAGTATTTTTGGGAATGCAACCTGGATATGCTTAAGAAAAAGCAGCATGTCTTGTACTCACATCTCAGGTTGAACAAATTTGGACTCAGGTTATTTGATACATAATCACACAAGGTGGCAAATGTGTCACCTGTGATCCAGCTGCCTCAGGACTTTTCTAAGTATGTAAATATTTTGTGGGGTTTTTTAACTTAAATAAAGATTTCATTTCCGATGGCTACTACACCTCTGCAGACTTTCGGTTTCCATCTGAAAATTTTTTGTGCAAGTACTCGTGGCATTCTTCTAATTCACCATGGCTTATGATGCAGCTGGCAGCAGTAGAGACACTCAGGTCCTGTCCTTGTGCCTTGCATAAGCAAGTTTCATGTAAGTAAAACCACCTTTTCTTTTGGTGCCTGCACTAAAATGGGGGGAGAGGGGAAGCACAGAAGTAGTCTACACATTGTTTTTGAAAACTGTACCATTTATTAAAGTGCAACCTGGGGGCATGGTCTTACAGCAGTGTCC
This sequence comes from Falcunculus frontatus, assembly GCA_013398115.1. Taxonomy (NCBI): domain Eukaryota; kingdom Metazoa; phylum Chordata; class Aves; order Passeriformes; genus Falcunculus; species Falcunculus frontatus. Next base: position 437,815 of record VZRV01010647.1, on the reverse strand, counting down.
CATTAGCAGAGGGAAAAAAAATGTACATATCCCTTCACTTGAACTGAATATTGAACAATGAAGCTGGAAAGAACTTTCTTGTCAAGGTGGAAACGCTTTTATTAAACCAAATGGCACAAGAAGCTTTAGACAGTTTTCCCCAAGAAGGCTGCACTTGCATATTGGAAGGAACAGTATGATGAGTTCCTGGGATAATGGGTGACCTGAGGAGCAGTCAGGGTCTCTTTCCCCAGGCAGGCCTCTTGAGAACAGAATCCAAAATCCCTGCAAGTCTGTCACTATTTGCTTACACCCAGCAGACGCCTAGCAGAAGAGATCCCCTAACCTGCAGCTTCAGAGTCAGTCCCATTAGTCTTTGCTACTTAACAAATCAAGTGGCATTCTTTTGGTCTGAGTGGGATTTAGGTTTACACTTGAATAAAAGCTTATTCTGCAAGTTAAAAATGAGGACAAAGCCCCTAAAGGTATAGCACTAAGATGCATCCTCGGCAGTTGGTTGTGTCCACATCGATAGTGTCCCTTGCCTGCCCTGCAGATACTGCAGGGACATCAAAAGCAGCTTCCACTGGAAGCTAACATGAGCTCCCCCACTTCTACAGCATGACCATAGACCTCTAGCTTGGAGGAAGCAAGTCAGCCTACCCAAGAGACAGAGAAGGTCAGCTCTAAGTAGAAAAAAAAAGTGATAAAGTTATTTAACTTAAGGAGGTGGATGTGAGTGATGTGTTGTGGTGCCCCTGGACTTAACACTACTGACCCTTGCAAGCTGGTGTCATTCCCCAGCCAAGTCCTGGTCAGGAGTGTTCACTCTGTCAGACACAAACTGAGTTCTGTTGCCTAGACCTGGCCCTGCAAGCTTGGTCTACCAGAGTCAAGTAGTGCTGGCTTAAATTTTATAAACACCCCCCTTTTTTGTTATAGCAATACAGAGCTTGCACTTTTAAGCACAGATACATACATGAAGTCAAAGCACTACTCTTCTTGCAATCTTCCTAGTGCTGAAATTAAGCAGTCCAAGCCAAATTAAAGTCATGCACAGCTTCTGCCCTCACTAGGTAGAGCAGATACTGTGCCTCACCCTTCCATGTTTCACAGAATCACTGAGGCTGGAAAAGACCTTTGAGATAAGAGTCCAGTCTATGGCCAAACACCACCTTGTCAACAAGACCATGGCACTGAGTGCCACATGCAAGTCTTTCTTAATCACTTCCAGGGATGGTGACTCCACCAGCTCCCTGGGCAGCCCATTCCAGTGCCCAATCACCTTTCTGTGAAGAACTTCTTCCTAATGTCCAAACTAAACCTCCCCTGGCGCAGCTTCAGACTCTGTCCTCTTGTCCTGCGGCTGTTGCCTGGGAGCAGAGCCCGACCCCCACCTCCTGCCCCCTCCTGTCAGGGAGCTGTAGAGAGTGATGAGGTCTCCCCTGTTGCTCCTCCTCTCCAGGCTAAACACTCCCAGCCTCCCCCAGCTGCTCCTCGTAGGGTCTGGCGTTCCAGACCCTTCACCAGCCTTGTTGCCTTTCTCTGGACTTGCTCCAGCATCTCAACATCCTTCTTAAACTGAGGGGCCCAGGACTGGACACAGGACTCAATGAAGGTGCAGCCTCACCAGGGCCGAGTACAGGGGAAGAGTCACTGTCCTGGTCCTGCTGGCCACACTATTCCTGATCCAGGCCAGGTGCCATTGGCCTTCCTGGCCACCTGGGCACACTGCTGGCTCATGTTCAGCTGCTGTCAGTCATACCCCCAGGCCCCTTCCTGCTTGGCCACTGCCCAGTCACTGTGTCACCAACCTGTAGTGTTGCAGGGGGTTGTTGTAGGCCCAAGTGTAGGACCAGGCACTTGGGTCTTGTTGAATCTTGTAGTGCTGGACTTGGCTTATTGGTCCAGCCCTTCCAGGTCCCTCCCAGAGCCCTCCTACCCTCCAGAGACTGACACTCGCACCTAACCTGGTGTCATCTGCAAATATGCTAATGTTAAACTCGATCCCCTCATCCAGATCATCAGTAAAGATATTAAACAGGAATTTTTCACTGGGAAATACTTTCTCCCATTGTGCTCCAACATGAGCAGACACAACTAGAACTTGAAATATGACATTCTACTGAAGCCCTGGGCTTTCTGATGCCCATAGGCATCAGAGCTGGGCTGGCTGTGTGCACCTCTCCACCCCACTTCCCCATTTCACAGCAAAAGAGTCTAGTAATTACACTCTCAAATTCTGTAACAGGAGCTTGCTCTGGCTTAGTGAAGGAGAGACTGCAGTGCCAGAAGCATTTCTAGTTTTTTGCCAGAATAGCAAGATCTACCTTACTAGAGCTTAGCCAGTACTGCCATACCTCTGTAACTGACATTAAATACAGGGAAGGTTTATAACCTCAGATTATTTTATCTACTACAATCATTAAAATGAAAGAAGACCAAACTTCAGAAGCTTGCTGGTTTAGCACTAATTAAATTTTTCATTTGTGACCATTAGAAAGCATTGATTAGTTTAAAAATCCAGTCCAAAGTGTTAGCCTAGCTGTGATCAGTGCTATGTGGGAAGGAAGGAAATGGGATTCTTGTCCTGTGTAAGAGCACTCAGCCCTGCAGCTTCCACCTGGCCCTTGAGCTGCAGCTGCCTGAGCACAGCCCCAGCCAGGATGAAAAACGAAGCCCTCACACACAGCAAGGATGGATGCCTGTAGTCCTGACTTGCCCTCCAGAAGGCAAGTTAAGAAATACACTGCAAACACCACCACAACAGGCACTTCATCTCCAGCCGGCACTTATCAAACCCAGGTGCAATACTGAACAGAGACCACGCTTCTGCTGCATTGCCTGGCTCTGTGGTTGGGGCTTCTCTTTGGACTGCTGGGTACCTGCAGCAGCAGCAGCTGCTCAGTGATTAACACCTGAAGGGACAGAAGGCTGCAGAAGTACTGCTTCTTTGCCTCTGCTTGTTTTGTTGGGCCAGATCTAGTATTTTAGATGTAGTAATTCTCAGTAGTTTTCAGCAGCCAAATTCCCACCATGAGAACCTCTGCTCAGCATCCACCCAGACCAGTGAGAACCAAAACCTGAAATTTTTAAGCTGCTTCTCTGTGTACCCAGTAATATTCCTGTTTGGGCCAGCTGAGCAGCTCAGCACTGCACTGGATCTTTTGAAGCTCAAGGGATTCAGGAAGCAGGAGCCCACCAGGCTCCACGCAGCACACAAGAGCTGCAGCAGGCTGGGATGTGGCTCTGCATCTGCACTTTGGGCTTTTGGGCAAGAGGAATCTGGGTTTCAGTGTTTGCTCTCAGCCTCTTGTTCCTGCAGTGCCAGCTGAAGAAAGCCCTTGCCCAGCTCCCAGCCACAGTGCCCAACTAAGCCTAGCTTAGAATTAAGCACAGCTGAATTTAAGTTCCACCTTATCTTGAAAGCCTCTACCCTGACAGCTCCTTATTGAGCACGCTGCCCACTGCAGTTCCTTAAGTATTTGCCACTTTTTCCATAGATCCAGTCCTCTGCTGTTGTAGCATCTCAGCTTTAGGGTATGCTAAGGATAAAGTGAAGACAGAATGGGTCTAAGGTAGATACTTTGTTAAAGTACAGGCCACTCGAGGACAGATATTGAGGCACTTCTGGGAAGGGGATAAGCAACACAAGTGGAAGTAATTCTATATGCCCTGTTGTAAGTATATAGCTCCTGCCTTCCCTCTGCCAGCTACAAGAGATCCACTAAAGAGAGGTTGTATCACACCTTTTGGGGTAATTGGACCCTGCAGTTTAAGATTACTGTAATATACTTGAAGATGGGGGGAAGAAAACTTCAATTTTCTAATTCACACCTCTTAACAGTACAGCCTCTCACTCAGGTCTGAAGAACACTGCCATCTGAGCTTATCCACCCTTTGGTGACTTCCACACGGCCTGTCCCAGCTCTGACCACAGGACTCCAAACTCTGCAGAACTCAACCCCACAGCTGACCTTGTTAACTAGTGGGGTGTTCCCAGAGGAAAGAGACTCATACAATAAATTTTCTGAACACGTGGTCAGTGGGGTGGGGGACAAGAGGGTACAAATTCTTGCTGACTTGTCAAATCTATAAGACCCTAGAAGGAGGAGAATATAAAAGGACCAAGCAACCAGAACACGTGGTGCAACTGATGCTCCAGTACGTGTAGCAACACACCAGACACTCAAGGCTTCTGCCAGACCACAAAAATGCCTAACACAGCCATTTATTTTCGTTGCTGCTGCTGCCATCTTCTCACTGCTGTGCATGGAAGCTTTTCATTTCATGCCCCACAGGGCTCCTTGTGCCAGTAAGTTAGGAACTTCTTCCCTAGCTGGCCTGGACTTCTTCTTGTCTGTCCTGTACCCATCTCCACACTACTACTGAAACAACCACATCCAGAGAAGAGATGAAGTAACACCAGCCCTGCCTCCACCCTCCCCCCATTGGTTCACAAGTTATCCCAAGTTCCACAGAATCCGTCTCTGCTCCAGAGTAACCTGCTGGGTGGCTAGAGGTGGGGATGTACCAAAAGAAGGTTCATCCTCTTCAGTAAGGAGAGGATGGAGGTTAAGAACAGTTCTCTCCCACAGAGAATGTGCCCAGAGAAGAACCCAAAGCCATCAGCAAAGCAGCAGGAGAGGGGCAGCCCTCCGCCGACTGACCAAGCAATAAAGCTGCCCTTGCCACCTCACAGACTGCACCATTCCTCAATAAACACAACATGTGAAATGAAGCAAAACTGTTCCTGCATGTCCATGACAGATGGACCCTGAAGAGACCTCTCCTCCACGTGAGGGAAACTCCTGCAAGGGGCCAGGACAGGGAACTGCTGTGGTGGGAAGGCAGACATCAGAGAGTACGTGCCATGAGGAGGTCCCAGTGACCCATTATGGGGACACAGCACAGCAATGAGTACCAGCAGGGCACCAGAAAATGGCAAAAAAAGGTCAATTCCATTCTGCAATGTGGTAAAAGATTTGGGATTTTTTTCTGATAAGGCCAACCTGCTATTTTTTGTACATGGAAGAAGAGCAATCAACGGTCAATAGTACAGTCCAGAACTCCAGAGCTCCCAGGTTCAGTCCACAACGGCAGTATACACACGACAACCCTCCTCTTAATATTCAACTTCACACACACAGAGTTCAAAATCCAGTAAGTTTTCTAGAAAATTCATTTCACAAAAGCTTAAACAAAAATAATTCCTCAGATTCTGACACATTCTGACTAACTTTCCAGCATCCTGGGATAGGAAAACGCAGCAAGAATATCCTAAAATAGGGAATATGCTATGATCTCTTCATTCTGAGATCCCTTAAGAAACAGGCTCATCAGGAGATGTACTCTTGATATGGTTATTTAGAAATAAAAGTACCTTGTCTTTGTGCTTTGCAAAGATTCCCATAAGCTCATGTTTAGTTTTTTACATTATCATGAGTTCCCTTTCACCTTCCTCCATCTGGTCTAAGCCACAGTGCCAGCACCAACCCTCAGAGATGCATCCACAGTTCTGCCTGGGAAGCCCAAGGCCTTGCCCACGGAGCTGCAGGATGGACAAGGACAGACACACAAACGCGCTGAAGGAGGAACGCTTGCGGCTGGATCCGACTAAGGAGCAGGGCAATACTGGAAAGGTTTCTCTCCACACACACCTGAAGTGTTGTGACTGCAGGAAGGGGCATTTCCTTTTTTGCCAAAGTAACTTGCTCATTTGTGAACCTGTAAGTTTAGCTAATTACAGATTCACGGTCGCACAGAAAATCACACTGAACACCACTCTGGGCCAGGTCAGGAACAAGCAGATAGAGATGTTTAATGCTCTTTTGCTCAGTTACTAGAATCCATTGCTTTATATATCTGGGATTCTGTCACAGGCAAGACCAAGTTAGGACTAAATACACTCTGTGCTTAACTTGGGAAAGACAATGCAGACTGCAGCGTGACACAGGACAGCAGAGCATTTAACGTCTGAATTGCACTTGAGGCACTGGCCTTGCTTCCACACGGTTTTGCAGTATTTTTGCTGAATATACCCCAGATATCAGAGCACTGATCCCAACAGCACCGTGTCCAGCGTGAATTTCGTACCTCTGATAACTGAAGGGTTGCAGTAAAGTGGGCTGGGAAGGAGCAGAGCAAATGGATTCTCAAACCAGCAAATAGCAGTGTCCCCCCCACCCTCCTGGGCAGCACCTCTGCCCCAGGAACACCAGGATGCTCAGAAATAATACAGCTATAGAGAGGCAGCATCTTCACAGGATGGGGCTCCAGTAAACGTTAGGGGCCAAAACCAGTGTGAGCCAAGAGGTAAGAATAAGCACTGTCCCACTGGGGCTTAGGAAGAACCTGGAAGGTTATGAGGAGCAGTGCTGTACCTGAGAGGAAGCTGAGACAAAAGGGTGACCAGCCTCTCGTTACAGGACTCAGGTTGGCTAATGTTTGTTAGGAGGGGCTCGGGGGCGCAACGGGAAGTGACAAGACAGCACAGCTGCAATAGCGGTCAGTCTGAGAAGCCAAAATCTCCAGGGGTTGGCAGCAGCTGGCTCTCCCCTTCCCCTGGGGATTCTCTGTTCCAGTTCCTAGAGTACAAGCACCCCTTTCTTCAGCACCTGCACTTAAGTTCTTAAATTTGCAGAATTTTTTTTTTTTTTTTTAAAAATACCCCCGTACTTGAATCACGAAAAACCGGTCCCCACCCCAATTCTACTAAAAACATGATTGTCCGTAGCTGGAGGCTTATTGAATAACCTCACCTCATCACCACTGAGTTACTCAAATGTCCAATTAAACAGCAGGCAGCTCAACCTTTAGGTAACACAACTACAAAAATTAGATGTGCTCTCTTCTCTCCCCCCTCCTCCTCAAGAGAGCTCTGTTACTTTTTCCTAAGTGCCAGCGCTACTCCGACTGCTACAGCCAATATAGCGACCGCAGCAGCCCCGCCGTACAGCAGTATAGATTTCCCTTCCGGCAATAGGATAGGCTTCTCCTCTGCAGCTGAGGATTTCTCTTCTATTTCTTCCAAATGGCCCTCTTTCCCCACACTTTTTTCCCCTGGAAGCAGTATTTTCTCAGGTTCTGGTGCAGCCTTTTCTTCTGACGGGGCTAACTTTGGGACAGGTTTACTTAATGCAGGGATTTCAGGTTCAACAAGCTCTTCAGCTGCTTTTCCCTTTTCCTCCTGTTTTGTACGCAGAAGTGCGGAGGGATGTGCTTTTTCAGCAGCAGCAATTTCAGGAGGTTTTATTTCCTGTAAAGAAGCAGAGGTTTCTGGAAACGCTGCCTGCATGGTCTGTGCAGCGCCAGCTGACACCACTGCTTCCTCAATCCCCTCTGGTATCTCTTCCTTCTCCACGTGCACAATGTCAGAGTTGGAAGAGTTGTTCTCGCTCCTCTCTTCACCCCCTCCGTTGCTGTCCAGGCTTTTGACTTCTTCAGGATCCATAGCCACCTGCTGCCAGGACTCGGGTCCCAGGGAGACTGGCAGGCTCTCTGTGTGCCAGCTCTGACTCGCCGACAAGGAGACGGGCAGGCTCTCTGACTGCCACGACGTGGTCACCGTGGGGGACTCCGGGGGGCTCACCTGTCCTGAGTTGTCACTGGTCAGGATGTAGATGTCATTGCTGTCCTCTGCAATGAGCCCAGGATACTCTTCCTCTTCGGATTCCAAAGTAAAGACTGTTCCCTATGAACAAAAAGGAGGACACAACACATGAGTGACGGCTTCAGCATTCCCTCCCCTGTACGGCACAGAACAGGACACCTGGAAACTTGGTGAGCTGGAAGAAAAATGAGAGGGGCTCTGCAGGAGCAGCAGCTGCCTGACCCACATTGCAGTAGAAATTACAGAACCCAGCTGGTCCAGCTGGCGTTTCCAGAGAATGGAACCCCTTATATGAGCTTTGCTGGGAGCTCCTCCTTTCCCTGACATTACTTTATCACCAGTTAATCACCAAAACACACCACATGGTCATTATTAACCCGACAAGATACTAAAGTCTGAGACCAAACGGCAACAGAACAAAGAAAAAGAAAGCAAGTGCATGATCCCAGCTCAATACCACTCCCCACTCCTTTCTGTGCAAGGGCTCTCTATTGCTTGTCCATTTTCATCTAAGTGTTCCTCTTACACTAATTTTATCCCATTTCCAGTGCTATCTGAAGCCTGTATTTCTACTTTGTACCAACAAGCTAGAATCTACAGTAATTCTAGTATTTTACTACAATTTTAGCTATTCTTAAACAAGCTCACTTTTGAAGACTGCCATCATAACTTTGGCTACTCAACTGAAGTTGAAACAAACAACGAAGCACAGACACCCAGAGATGGTGACAGGGTTTGCTTGCTTTTATTTAGCTAGGAAAAATCTGTAGGCAACCTAAAAATTTGACAGTGGGCTCCAGCTGGAAAAGCTGCAAGTGTAAAATACTGATTTCCTGTGATCAGCCCCAGTTCATATACTGGGCTCGATGTTCCCTTTGGCCAGTTCAGGTCAGCTGCCCTGGCCATGCTCCCTCCCAGCTTCTGGCACCTCTCCTCACTGGCAGAGCATGAGACACTGAAAAGTCCTTGATTTAGGGGTAGCACCACTTAGCAACAACTAAAACATCAGGGTGTTATCAATGTTACTCTCATTCTAAATCCAAAATACAGCTCTGTACCAGCTAGGAAGAAAATTAACTCTATCCTAGCTGAACTGAGGACAAAGAGATGGGAGCAGAGAGGAACCCCAAAGTTTCCTATGCCATATAATACAAGTCTGTGAAACAATTAACAAAGATTCAGTAACTTTCTTGCTTGTAACAAAAATGGTCTGAACATTCTATCAAGTACTGCAATGCTGGGAGCCCCTTCTGTGCAAATTCCTTGTTCAATCATCAAGCCTTCCTATACAGTCCATCATAACAAAAAATTCCATTCATTATCTTTTTCCCTGCTCCCTTCCACATGCAATAGCTCTCCTAAAGCGCTCTGAGCAGTTGTCTCTTTTTTAAACCCTTCCCAACAGCTGTGAATTTGGGGCTTGCTTCCTACCTATAGTTTCCCATTCCAAGACAGCTCCTTGGTTGTTTCACAACTTTGTATGGAATGTTTTTTTGTACGGCCCACGGAATTTTGGAAGATATTTGGAAATGGGCAAAGGAATGTTACAGAACACTTTAAAAGAAACTTCTCTTCATAAATGCTTTTAAACCGCTCAGATGTGGGAAACATGATCCAGCTTGGTAAGATGTTCAGAAACTGAAGTGAAACAATACACTGAGTTCCTCAAGGAAAGGGTTAAAAGCGATTAAGCTGTTCACTAACCACTTGAGGATCACCACAAAGGCTTAATTCAGAATGCAATAAAAATGAGTAAAGCATTACGTTTGTGAAAATGCTTAGACACCAACCACATGCCAAACCCAAAGCAAGCTCTGCTCTGCAAGCAGTCACTGACAATTCAAGTCTCCAGTACCATCTTGAAAGTCATGTTCCAGTAGAAGAACTATTTTTTTTTTTAATGCAGCTCAGGCCATTAAAACAAAACAGAGCTCTACACGTAGGAGGAAGCAACCAGCATTGCGAACTAAGGGCAATGGAAAAGAAGAGCCAAGGAACTTAAGTAAAGGCAGAGGTTACTGGATCCAAAGAGATCAAGCACTGAGCCTGTGCAGCGTGGGAGAACAGGACTCCACACACAGCACCCACCTGTCCTGTTCCAGCAGACACTGGAGAGCAGCACAGCAGGGGTCAGTCGTGGTGGGCTTCCACCACCCTGTGCTGAGCATGGACAGGCAGCCTGCTGCCCACACACTCTGAGATTGTACACTCACTCCTCTGACCATCAGGTTTTGCTCTGGATGTTGTTGAAGTAGGAAATACTCTCACTGGAATATAAGCTGCTAACAGACACCTACGATCAAAGCCAATTTTTTATTTCCACAGGTGACACAGACCCAGAAAAACAGTAATTAAGCAACAAAATAATTAGGGGTGAAACCTGCAATCTCACTAACCTCTGTACTATCCTCCTTTCTGTTCAGCTCTACACCTCCACAAATCACGATGAATTTATTTCCTGTCCACACCACATCACAACACACTAGACCACGTCTGTGATGTAACTTCAGAAGAAAGAACAGGGACACACACCACTGATAACAGCTCTGTTCTTAACATTCCAGTGCAAGTGCACCCATGCTGCTGTGACTCAATCAGCATGAGGCATGTACAAAAATATTCCAAAACCACTCTGTGCTGCTGAGGATTTGTGATCTCTGGCGATTGTAGCAAAAAAAGCACCAACAAGGGCTACATTCAGATGGCCTGAATTCCCCTGAAGTCACACACTGTGCACTGGTGAAAGCCAAGAGGCTTCAAGCCATGACTCAGCAGCCCACGGAAGGGAGGATGGAGCCACCTGTAGTCAGTGGGGACAGAGACTGCCCTGAAATTTAAACCATCCTGAGACTTCTAAATACTTACTTTCACTGGAGATGTGCTTCTCACAAAATACACGTAAGATATGGGCATATCCAGAGGGTAACATGCAGGATAAACTGCTCTGGAGAGGGGGTAAGGAAATGAAGGGATGGTTATACGAGGATCATGGGCAATCCTCATCATTTCCAATACCTCATTAATACGTGTACCAACACTACTCACTCAGCCTGCCTTCAGCAGGAGGGAGGAGGGCCAAAGGGGCTTGAGAGTTTTATTGTTCCTTTTCTCACGCAAACTGCACTGACCTCAAAAGAGTTATCACTTGCTGGCTCCCCATAAATCAGAGCCTTATGCAGCCTGGCTGATTCCTTTCTGTCCTTACAGACAATTTACCTTCCGTGTCAGTGCCTCAGGGACACAACTGCCCGGGCTTGCAGAGACAGACTGCCCGTGCCTGGGAAGGCTGGGGCAGAGCTCACACACTGGCAGTGGGTAATTCCAGCACTTTTTCGTTACAAGCTTATGAAGCTTTAATTGAAAATCCAGACAGTAACAGGCATTATTTAGGATACATGATTAATATTTCTTGAACTGAATTAAGATTTAATACATAAAGTCAAGCGGATAAAGCTCGGATTTCGTGCTGGTTCAGTTGAGGTTTGCACTTTGGTGGGGTTTTTTTCCTTTTAAAGCAGCTGCAATAAAAACTGAATGACATTTAGGAGAATTCTCTTGATTCATCTACAGATGTGACCCAGAAGCAAAGCTCCAGCAGGCAGATTATTTCAGGACAGGATGAAACATGTGGAAGGATTTTTAATAACCTGAGGAGGCCTTATATAAGCCCTACACTTTAGATTTAATAGCAAGTAAGGAATGCATGTAAGCATTTCTTTATCTGCTTTGTTTATTGTAAACAGACACTCTCCTGCTTCAAACCAGAAAGATCAGAGTTGCTCTTTTTCATATCTGCAGTGGGAAACTTGCAAACTTGGGAGTGCTTCTCCTCATCCAGGTGTGGCAGAGAAGCTTAAGTCCCTCACTGCAGCTTCCTGCCACTCCTGATCCCAACCACTGCCACTTGAGGGAAGAGCTGGCACAACTTAAGAGGAGACAGAGAACTGCAGATTTCCCTGCTTGGCTAGAACACAGCAAGAATGGCCACATGCCACGAGGCAGTCTTGAGGAAAAGATCAGCTACTAAAATCAATCACTGTCCTCTGCCCACGGGGTTTGACTTGCAGGAATGTTCCACGATGCTTCTACAAGTGACAGGAAGCACTATTAACAAATGTGGCACACCTGCCCTCGGCAGGGGCTACAGCCAGAATGCTGCAGGGTGAGCTCACTGGACAACTGCAAACTGCTAAGAAAATCATGAAAAAAAAAGTCTGAAAGCTCCTCCAATAATATAGTACAGAACTGCTACTTAAAAACACCTGTTAATTTTCAGTTATGATTTAAAGACAGCAAACATAACAAAACCTCCCCCAAGACAAAGAAACTCTTATGTTGTCTATATTATTTTTTATAGTTTTCTAATATGTCTTTTGTTAAGTGTATACAAACAAACAGACTATTTAACTGTAGTATATATTTGCTAAACAGCAAAACCTTTAACTACACATAAGGAAAAAAAAAATCCTTATTTAACAAAATAATTTCAGCATGATTTATGCGAAGCTGCTTCTGGCGCCAAGAAATATTCAAATCAAAATTCTGAATGTCTCAAAGATAAAAACCAACTCTTTTCTCTACAAAAAATAGCAGGAGTAGCAGCACACATTGCATCTATAATGGAGACGTGATTAGACAGTGAACAGAAGAGATCCCCATTAAGGTGTCCAACAGAGCATTTGCTGCATCTTAGAGCAGACTTTGAATGCCCTGACCCGTAAACTAAGAGCAGGAAAATGCGAAACAACTGTGTCTAACTGCTGTTGAAGCTTCTTCTAGGGTTTGGTTTTAAGTGTTCTTAAAAGCTCAACTGGTCTCTCTGGTTCAGTTCTAAAAGCATAAACAAGGAATGATGTGGATAGGCAACTCACACAAAACCCATTTCTGAAGACACAAAAAAGCCCCCCCGAAAAATATACAGCCCAGCAAGCCACCTGTACACCCCAGATCCTGGTTTTGTCCAACACAAATTCTGTACAGGTCAGAGAGTGCCACCAGGGGAAAAAAACCTCCATGTTCCCTGAGCTTCAACCCCTCAACAAGAAACTAAACAGAGCCACATAAAATCCATGAGAAAAAGAGTATCTTGAGGTTCAAGAGGAAATGCTGACAGAACACAGTGTCCCAGGAGAGCAGTCTTGGCTATCATAAAAATTTCAAACACAACTCAGCTGGAAAGTTTCTTAGGTGAGGGCACTGACAATCTTGTAACATAACCTATCCCAGAGAGAAATGAAGTTCAAGAACAAGTTCAAGTTTGGACAATGCTCTCAGGCACATGGTGTGATTCAGGGCTTGGACTCAGTGATCCTTGTGGGTCCCTTCCAACTCAGGATACTCTATGCTTCTATGGCCCCGCACCAACAGTGACACAGCAATGAGCACTAGGAACCCATCAAACGCATTTGTGCTTAAAATCTGGTGTCTGAAAAACAAGGCAAGGAGTGACAAACTGGCCTGTGTCCAGGGATCCTAAGATATCTCCCTCAGGGAAATAAGCAAACTTCCCACAACAACAAACTTCCCTAGAGCTGGGAATGTGCTCACTTTATGATCTGCAGCTATGGCAGAGGAGCAGCTGTGTGCTGGAGCAGGGGTGCATGTGCCCAGGGATGGCTGCTGTGGTCAGGAAGCTTCACTCCCACCTGGCTGTGCCCAGGCTGTGGCTCCATCTGCTCCCTGTCTCCATCCCTGGCCCTGTTACACCAAACCCTTTCAGACCCTCGTGCAAGTCAGACCTGACAGCACCACCCGGCTAATCCTTCAGAGAAATGGATTATAAAGGAGCTGCTGACAATACTGAGATCCAGAACAAAACATTTTAAAATACAGAGAAGTCACAAAAAGCCCTCAGGCACTTACTGTGCCTCTCTGTTCATCCCTCTGAAACTGTCAAGACAGGTGGAGCCAGAAAAAGAGAGCAGAGTTCTTACAAGTAGGACTGCACTTTTTATTAAGGAAAAAAAAAAGGAAAAAACGTCGAGTGAACCACATCAAAGGACTCTGATATTGCAGCCACTGCTCTCATTCCCTTCAAGGAATGCTTTGGCTAGAACAGCCTGCACAAATGATCCTCTTCCATCCCTGCCTTCCAACACAACCTCTACAACCTGCAGAACGTCAGCACCAAAGCAACACCCTTTAAGGTTTCAGTCTCATGGGTTTAAAATGAGGTAAATTCAGTTATTTAAAGTTGTTGGAAGGGAAGAGAGAAATGAGATCTAGTTGCTCCTTTACCATTTAATGTCCTTCTTCAGCCACAGTGCCTAAAAATTAAAAAAATCTATTACTGTACCAAAGAAGTTACATATAAATAAAAGTGGACACTTGACTGCAGTATTCCATGATACAAGCATAAAGCATAATTATTTTGAAAGGAAAACTCCTTTCTAGGACTCCTCCAACTAGGCTGCCCTTTTTTGCATCTCTGCCACATTAAACTTACTTCTCTCTCCTCCAGCAGAGCACATCTCTCTATTTCTGCATTGTCATTCTCAGGGCAGACACCTGGACTGCTGCAGGAGGAGATTTTCATCTCCAGAAGCACAAAGTGACTACCTCGCTTCCCTAGGATGACAATTGGCTCTTTATCCTCTTTCTCCTCCAGATTGTTAACACTCTCTAATACGTGTATTATTCAACCACCAGCAGCAAAGAAAACAACTAAACCAGCTGCAAAGCCCAAGACAAAACACTGGAGACAGAGAAAACAGCTCCTCTAAGGCTGAGATAGGAAACTGTAAACGCTATGCCGATTTCAAGCAAATTTACTTTTTTTCCCTTCAGCATGGGCAGTTAACCAGTTAAATGCAAATCCAGGAGACAAGACCCCTGGGAAGGCAGAGACAATTTCTGCCATGGGTCACAAATCTAATTCCCAGGCTTGTGCTGAGGAGAAAGGTTATTAACTGCATGCTGATAAACAGGTTCAAACAAGGGAAAAGGAGAGGGGCTGCTAACAGGAATGGGAATCTGAGAGGAAAAAAAGGCAGCCACCTTCCAAGAAATCTTACACTCTTTCCTCCTTATAGGCATTCCCAGATATTTCTACATAGATGAAATCTAACCATGGAGAACAGGATCCGCAGAACTTGAGGAGAAATAAATTATTTGAGAAGGGGTGGGAAAGGAAGAGGGAAAAAAATCCTTACCAACTGACTGGTCTTACTGTGCACTTTTCCAGGAGACCAAGAATTGCTTCTGATGCAGCAGCATTGAGCCCTGGAGAAGTCAGAGAGAGCAAAAAGGCAGGGGAGGTACCAGGAGAGAAGGGAGGGAAGAGGAAGAGACAGGAGAGGAGATGAGTGAAGGGGAGGGGAGATGAGGAAAGGGGTGGGGAGATGAGGGAAGGGGTGGGGAGAGCATGTACACACTGCATGTCTGTTTGCTGAGCCCTGACTTTGCTTCTGGGAAAGAAAAGAACAAAGCTACTTGTAAATCCAGCTGGATGTTGTTTTGCAATGGCTCAAGATCAAAAAGGAAGAAGGTCTTAGCAGGACCAGGTGGCCCATCAGTCAGGAGGAAGAAATGTGTGTCCCCACATGTGTCTGTTTAGAGAATCTGGAATGCCCAGCACGCTTTTTGCTCCAAAAGAGAGGTCATACTACAACTTAAGAGTCAAACAGGTCAATGCAAGAGCTGCAGCCAAACCTTTCAGAGCAATTAGCGAAAGAGGGAACATAAAAATATGCCAGCTATTCCCTCACCAACCAACCAACCCACCAGTACATCCTAGTCCCACACTGCCATCAAAAGTTAGCTGAATTATAATTTTAGTGCCTGGAGGGAGAATGGGAGGGGAACACCCATTGTTTCAACACCCCATCTCAGCACCACATCTCTGTGGAACTGGCATGGAAAATCAGAAAGCAACTTCTCATCCTCCAGTATATCAAATTTCCCATTTCCCAAAAGCCATGCCAATTTCTTGAAATCTGCTGCATAGCTACCCAATTTGTAAACCTTTATTCCCTTGAGCTGGAAATGTTGCTTCTGGTCAGCTGTCCACCATCTGCAGCCAGATGCTTTCCTGAACCCATAAGCCTCCTGAGCCCACAAGAGAACCTCAAGTCTTGCACACATGCAGAACCCTGGGAGCTCCTCCAGCTGCATCGTGGCTGCATAGAATGATGCAGCAAAAGGATGACACAGCTCTGCACAATTCTGACTCCACAGATCTGCAGTGGGGCACAGGAAGGGCTCTGATGACCCCTTACCTTTGACTGGCTACTCCCCTCCTGGCAAAGGCTGACTTCAATCCAAAAATTGAGGCAGATCCCAAATTACATAGTGCCAAGGGATGAGACAGCACCAGAGACACTATAGAGCTTCTCAGGTCTGCCCCTGAAAAGCTGACTCCTGTGAAGCTCTCCACAGAAAACCAGACAGCCTATTCTTGCATCTTCTCACTTTTAAGCAAGCTCTTAGCAGCTGCAGGAAAGACCTGTCTTCATACAGCTCCAAAATAACACAAAACTCGAACCTCTTACTGTCACAGCAGCACGAGTCACTGGAGACTCCCAGGTTTATAAACTGCCCTTATGGCTCGAGCAGATTATTACTGACAACTTGATCCGGCACACTGAGCCCCCGGGGCAGATGCTTATCTTAAAAAATGCAAACACTCCAACACTTCCGTGTGGCTCCCAGCCTGCCAGGCTCTTCCTGGCCCTTCTCAGAACATAACCTCTCCCATGCTGGCCCCACGCCCTGCTCCCAGCACTGCCATCCCACAGACTGGGAACAAACCCAGAAACATGCCACAGGGTAAAAATGAACCTTCTCCTTTACATGGAAGAAAAAATACAATATAACCATATATTCCCCTTCCTCCGCAAAAAGTAACATGCCCAGTGGGTCCCCGAGCCCATCCCCAGAGCAACTCACAAAGGTTAGTGCAGCTACATTAATTCATCTGGAAAGGATTTTCATCACCTTGTCTCTTTCCTCGCCTCTTGTGCTGTTTCAAAAATAGCTCTGGCTTGTTTGCTGCCCTGCCTGTGTCAGTCTGATTTTCTGCCTGGCTGGATGTGCACAGACACGCTCGGAGCCCGCTGGACACCGCCACCCGGATCTGTACATCCATGCACAGTCACCCAAACACAAAGCACAGCCCCCTCCCTCGCAGGCCCTGCTGGTAAGCTGCTTGTTTTCAGAAGCTCTACGCTCTATGAAGTGTGTTTACAGCAGGCCTCAAAAAGGGGCTCGAGAACAGAGCACAGCCCTTTTGGAGGTCAAAAAACAAGGCAGAAAAGCAAAAAAAGTACTAACATCGATCTGTCTAAAAGCTGCAAGTAAGGGCCTGCCCTAGGATGAAAATACTTTGAGATAGGAGTGCATTTATCAAATGACCTAAGGTCATTTGGCTGCATGCTGTTAGTGTTTCTGTCCATTAAAGACAAACAATCCCTCCTGCAGGCCTTGGGAACTATTCTCCAAAATTGCTGGGAAGGGAACAGATAAAGAAGGTGCAGATGTGCAGAAATTCTGGAACAAGCTGCTCTCTAAAAAAGCCCCTCAGGTAAACTCTTCAAATACAAGAAGCTTCTGAATGAGATTTTTCCTACTAGTACTTTTTTTTTTATCACTGGGTTTTCCTGAACAGCTTTTCTTTTTAGAATAAATCAGCTTGCTGGAGCTATTTCACAAATCCCAGATTAATTCCATTCAAATCTGGCATCCTTCCCAAACTCAGTAATCTTAGGCTCAGTCTTCAAGACCCAGCCCATCAGCTGTGAGCTGCCTTTCCAAAGTATTTCTAAATGAAACTTTCTCAGCACACCATGACTCAGGAACACTGGTTACCATGAATTAAAGATTTCTGCAAGGCAAAATACAGCACAAAGAAATCCTATTGCTCATTCTCTGCATGTTCCCATACAGCTGTAAAGTCTAATATGCATTAGCTATCTTATCACTTATTACAAAAATAAATTAGTACCTACTGACATTTCTGTATGAAGTGCTCCCCCCAATTACTTATCTGCTAAGAAACTCTCTGAAATTCAAGAGGAGGAAAAAACCCATAGACCTTTTCCAGCAGTCACCAGAGGATGAAGATACCATTAAAAAGAGGAAGCTCTCGGGCACAGTACCTCTTGTTACAGGTGTCTGCTTCCAAATGCAGTGCCCCATGGATATTAACAGGGAAGCACGAAGCTCACCACACTGCAACAAATTAGCACCTTAACACCCATTCTGTGGAAATTAATTGTTATCTGACACCTAAGGACCTCTTCAATTTCAGCAGCAATCCACCAAACCAGACGTGCAAAGAACTGGAACAGACTGCCTGGGCAAATCGTGGAGTCCAATCACACAGGTCTTTAATATCAACATCAGAAATGAATGCGTAAAAGTCAGTTTTGCCTTGGGGCAGAGAAGAGAAATAGATGACTTCCAAAGATCCTTTTCTGGTCCTGACCTCCTGATGATTTTTTAAATTTCTTTTTCTGAGTCATTCCTTCTCGCATCTGCTTACTTCTAGCAACCCCTCTTAGCTTTCACTCCTACTAGGATTACGCTTAGAAATAAGGTTTGAACAAAGTATGAAAGTTAAACATCTTACCCATCCTCCTTGTTGGATGATATAATCTGCAGAATAATCTTCTAGATATGTCACCCCGAAGTTCACAAGGGCACTCAGTGGTTCCTGGCCCCGTCTGGTCAACTCCATCAGAAATTGTTGTAACAGAACCAGGGGCACCAAGACCTTCAAAAAACAAGAGTTGTGAATAAATACAGACAGCATTATCAATACTACTGTGCAGCTAGAACAGAATTCATGTCTCCACAGAAAAGGTCTGAATCTTCACATCCAAATATACCAGGGACTTTACACTTCATTTCTGAGAAGACACAAGGCAAACACACAATAAAATGCACTAAAAAAGAAGCACTCAATCTGCTAAGCCAAAACCCACAGTCTGAAATTGTTGAGAATTTCACAGAACACTGCAGAAACGTTTCCTTAAGCCCCACTTTTTTCCCAACACGGGATTCAGGTAGAGAAGCAGAACAGGTCCAGAACTTGCTACACCAGAAGTGGAAAGATGCAGCACTGTAAATAGCTTGAAGGGATATGCATCCAAATGCAAACAGCAAACTCATACACGTCCTTGAACAGCAACACTGCACCAGACAGTCTCTTTAGAAGTTCACACTTGGCTTTGAGACAGGACAGAAACAAACACCTCCACCCAGCAGCACAACATTACAAACATGTTTAAAATGACAAACACAAAGCCCTTTCCATGTCAAACTCTCCCTCTGATGCCAAATTTAACACACAGAGATTTTCCTCCCTCATTTCCTACCCCCATTCCTCTTTGGAAACCTTTTAACTGAATTCTCAGCCTTAACCTAAATTGCTCCAGAAGATGCAAGACTCTGAATCCACCTCCTTCACATTATACAGTTCTAGACATTTCCTTCTGAAATTATGTTTTTGTTTGCCTAAACAACACGCAGTTGAACTTTTAAACTCTAAATTTATTCTCCTAGAGCACACAAGTGGCCCTCTGGGCAACGTTGATATGCAGCACCTCGCCAAGGTCAGGAAACCGCTATGAACTAAAGTAATTAGCATCTGAAAAAGCATTATTATGACACAAGAGAAAAATATTTGTTTTACTGCATTTTAATTGAGGCAACTGCACTGCACATCTATTCACTGTGCAGACTGGAACGCTGTTTCCCAGCTGCACAAGGGAGATGAAGGCTCTAGTACTGCTCATACTGAACTCCTAATGCCTCCTTCCTTTTCCAGTCTCTTCCCCCTTCAGCCTGGTTTTCTTTTCTGTAAATATCCTGCATTACTATTCCCAGAAATCACACCTTAGGGTACAAAGCTGGAGGAAGATGAATAGGCAAAGTAAGCCGAAATTGAGATTTGTACTAAATTCATGGTGGCCTCACACTGAGATTGACTACTAAAATCAGACAGGGCCCAAAAAATGCCATAATCTGATGAATTTAAGATGCTCCAGCTGATTAACAAAGGAGTCTGAGACTGTGGCAGACAGGTTACAGTACTGTTGTTCTGTGATGAACAGTTAACACTGGTAACTCTTACCACTTCACTAGGAATGTCATGGTGCCAGAATTTTAAAAGTATTTGAATTTTACAAGTGTTGGGTTTTTTGAGTTTCTTGCAATTAATCTCAACTCACAGGCAGAAGAGGTGCAAGATCACAGTGCAGAGATATAAGGAGCAGGTCGAGGTGAGGTGTCAGAGGAAACTTCAATCTTTTTGGATCAAAAAAACCCAAGCTGTCAAGGCTAGACATCTTTCAGAGGCTTTGGGCACACCCACATAACTCTACAGCAGCATGAACACCGAGATCTCAAAATATTTGACATTTACTGTAAGCTGAAGGCAAGAGAAACAAAGGCAAGAAAAGGCTGCCTGGGAAAGGAAGGGAGCTCAAATGCTGGCATAGTGAACATGATTGTTGCCTTCTTCCTCTGCCAACTTGATGCCTAATCCACCCATTCCCCCCAAATTCAGCAAGCCTCTTCAGGCCTCAGAGTGAGGGACCAAACTCAAACTCTGACATCCAGTCCTGCACAGACCAACACCACCCAGCTTTCCTTTCCTGCTGAAATTACTGACACTTCTGCCTCTGAGACCCAGTAGGAACAGGAGCAGGTTTGCATGAGACTGTCCCTAAATTCAGGAAAGAAATTACCTAGCAGTACTTCCACAAAAGTTAACACCACCTTTCTGTACAGAAGAGTAGCTCTGAATGGTGGTGAGATTTAACTAGAGCAAAGTAAAAATACAGCCTTTGCAATTCAAAGCAACTGCAACTCCCTCCACCAGGATGCCTGGGAAGGAATGCTAGGGGCTATTTATATTTTGACTGAAGAAAAACATACACAGAAAATAGTCGGCAGGAGAAAACTTCTAGGGAGTCATTATAAAACCCACTTTACTATCAGGAGATAGCTGAGTGTGTAAATGAAACACTTGTATCCATTATACTATTGCAATTCCATTGTACAGTATTACAAATTTAAACGTACACAAAAAAACCTCAAAGAAAGTTCAGAGGCTTTGAGGAAGCTATATCCAAAATAAGTGCAGTTCTGTGTACCTTTTGACTATTTCAACTTAAAATTAATCTAATTCTTCACATGATTATTTCTTACATTTTTGTTGCACTATTCTTTGCCCCCATTAACCAGTAAGAATGGGACACTAAGATACTGCTAACCCACTCACCACTTCAACTGGCTCTCAATAACAGGATCTGTTATCCTTTCAGATGATGCACTATAGTGGGATTATGCATTTTGTATATATGTAAATAATATTCAGTTTTAGGCAAAAAGCGTAAAAACTCAGCAGTGGAGGATTTCAAATTCTTTTATTATGTTTATTTTATTATAGAAATTCAATTTGCCCTGTTTGAGATGGTTTGGGATTTGTTTTATTTTAATGAGAGCCTTATTTCAAACAGACGATGAAGACCCTTTGCCTTTATAGAATCCAAAATCAACATGTTTTTCTAACAGCTTCTTTAGAGTAAAAATTAAGCTGGGCTGAGATGGGAGGAAAGGTATCTAGATCTCTTCTGTTATAAAACACAATTCTGATTTAGATGATAAAGGAAATTAAAAGGAAATGAAACCAACACAAATGTATTCCATCTCCTCAAAACAAGTATTATTGAAGGAACTGCTGAGCATTCCTGGAGCTCCAAGCTACCACAAAAACATACAAACAGATGCTGTACTGGGGTACAAAATTTCCATTCTGGTTTGCTTTTGCACTATATGTTTTGTAGCAACAAACATTACGGGCAAGCAGAGTTGATGACAAAGACACCTTCTGGATGTTCTCTCCACCCCAAGCTGATGGGGACCAAAATCCACGAGCCCCAGGGGCTGCAGGAATGCAGCAGCAGCAGCAATGAAGGCTCAATCCTAAACCCCCAAATGCAGCCCGTTCATCCACCCAGGGCTGCATCTTCCAAGAGGTGGGGACCCAAAGCATATTGACCTGAGAAGCCCCATGCACCTCCTCCCTTGCCAGCTGAGCCACAAGGACTGGTTTGATGCTTGGTTTTAGCTTCCACCAGCTGAAAAGTACAATGTGCTAGCTTAAGCCACCTTCTTGGTAATCAGATTTCATGGTTGTTTAAACTGAAATGCTGTGAATCACAAGATGACAAATTGAAAGAGCACACACATAAAGCAATGATAATTGCTGGAGCCATGGGCAGTAACTTGTCATGTAATGTTTATTCAACTGCTTTACGAGTGCCCACACCCTTGGGTAGATGAACAGTTTCTGAAGTAAGCAGGGTAATCTAGTCAGGGAAAAGTCTTTCTGGAAAAAAAAATGTAAAGAGGGGGAAAAAGATTTCTTGTTCTATTTTAAATTTAAGGCCATATTTCAACACTGAAATTGTGACTGATTTTGCAAGTAGTTATTTCATTCTTTCATTCTTTTTCTGATGCCCACTGAACCCATCAGAGAATGATTAAGGTGATGAATTTGAATGATTAATGAAAGATGAATCTGGGAAGAGTAATCTACTCATTCTATATTAAAAGTATTTTAAGATAATTCATTTACAGATTTGCATTTTGTTCAAAAAAGAAGTTTCCTATCATTTGAGATAACTACTCTTGAAACCAGGTAGGAACACCATCCTTACATTTTCTGAACAACTTAAATATCATGAAGATACTGTCAATTTTTATTTTCATCATGTTCAGCACTCTTTTTTACATATATTTTAAACTTGACACTGGAGCAGGGAAGGAGTAGAGAAATATTGTGAGAAAACTGTCTCAGATTTCATTCCAAAACTGCTGCAGAAATTAACCTCTCTTGGGAATTAAAAAAAAAAATAAGTCAAGCAACATGTCTAACTTTTCATTTAACTAAACTAAAGAAAGGTTGACCTAACACTTCCATTCAATAACTCCTAGCTAAATTATCTATAAAACTACCCACTATGTGCATATCTACCACTCTGAGCGTGCAATTTATTTCATACTAAACCCAAGTTCTTTCTATTCTTGGCCCTCTGTGAAGCACAACTGTACCCAGTACAAACAACATGGACAGCAAAGAGACATGAGGCATATCCAAGTGAAAGTCACTGATCTGGTACCTTGCTCCATCCACTGGCATGAGCAGCTGCCTCCTGCGTGCGCTCCCGATATTCCTGATATGTCACCGGCCTGCAGAAGTTAAACCAACACTGAAAGTTATAAAAGGAAACAAAAGAACATGAATAAAAGAAAATTCTCAGTTTCCAGAGAACAAAATATTCTCACATGTATTACAGCAAATAGTTTTCAGGAGCTAACAAGTCTCATGCTTCAGGACATAAAACACCAGCACCACACAGGGTCAGGAAGGCATCACCTTCTCCCACTTACACACTTTCATATAACTGGTTAAGTGAATTTTATAATAACTTGATACTCTACAACTTAAAAGACATTAGATAAGCAAGTTCTCTGATATGCTAGAAAATTTCTAAGCTCTTGTATATGTTTTTTTTTTTAAATCTAAGACTTTAAAGACAGAACATTCCACTATGAAATTCATACCTGAGCCAGAGGCCAACGCAGAGTAAAATTTTATAAACAATAGAGGCTATGGACCAACAGAGACTGCTTGACTGCATTAGAGATGAAACCTTTATTTGCAAGAAACAGAACTTTTGATCACAAAACCCCTTCATATTTCAGCAGATACCTCTATTCTAGATTTATGTCTCTACTTCTCTGAGTTGGGATGATGAAATTCCTCTCTTCCATACTCTTTCCTCCAAAATGG
This sequence comes from Falcunculus frontatus, assembly GCA_013398115.1. Lineage (NCBI taxonomy): Eukaryota > Metazoa > Chordata > Aves > Passeriformes > Falcunculus > Falcunculus frontatus. The sequence continues at coordinate 414,422 of VZRV01010647.1, read as the reverse complement.
CATCTAAGAGTCAATAACAGCAAAGGCTTTCTGCCAAGTGACAGCAGAAGATGCACTGCTCCAAAAGCAGCTGTCCTCAGCCAGATCATCACAGAAAGCAAGTTCAGACTTCAGTTTAATGAAAATAGTGGTAACTGGCATTGGACAGAAAACTGCTTATTGAACTCCAGGAACCTGTCGTGATCTAACAGCCTACTGTACCCTAACACTTGTTTATATGCATGTAGGAGGGCAGGAAAATATAAGCCAAACAATAAGTATTGCATCAAATAGCACTGCTCTAGCATCTAGCAACAGAGGGAAAAGAGCAGAGTTAAAGCACAATGGGGAAAACATAATTTGGTTTTGTCATTTTAAAGGCATTCTCTTGACTTCCTTGGCACATTAATTCTTTGAAACCAAATCCAAATCAATCAGTGGGATGAGAAGACCAGCAACAGCTGCAGGAAGGATATTATCAAGAGATTAAACAGTAACTCCAGTTTGCCTTAGAAAAAGGCAATACCGTTTCACAGGCATTTCAGACTTTATGTATGTACATAAATTAAAAAAATTACTTGGAATGCAAATACTTTCCTATAGAAAACAGAGGAAGCCTAGAACATCAGGGTATCAACAAGCTAGAACCACTTAAATGCACGGCTGCATTTATGCAACTGTTCCTAAAGCAGCACCTTCCAACTCCAGCTCTCTACCAGCACATTTTGGAGGTCACTCAGAAAAGCCTCAAGAAGTTCATGTGAATCCATTAAATTTCAGGCTGGTAATTTATAATAGAAAACCAAGCAACCACAACAACTGTACCAATTTGCAAAGACATTAATTAAGATACTAGCATGCCAACTACAGCGTGCTATTTAAACAACAAGCTTAAACTGGTGGGACAGCTGTTAAGGCACCAAGGTTAGCCCAGGGGCCCACAGCTGCTTCAGATGTGTACCTGAAGGGTGGTCACAAGGTTTCTAACTACCACCCTTTCAGGGAAACTCTCCCACTCATCATGGGCCAGACCACAAACACACCTTCAGCTCCACTCTTAGCTGTAAGGCCAAAGAAGCTCATGTGGCTACAGCCCAGCATTCAGGAAACTGGCAATGGCAGCTGCCAGTTTCACCAGCAACTCAAACTGCCTGAAGCAGCCTCAGAAATTCAGTAACAAAAGCTTAGAAAAATTTTAGAACTTACATTGCTGCAAAGGGCAAATACCACAAAGAAGTATTTGCACATTACACTGCAAAACAAAAATACCCAAACGGATAAAAGAATACTAAAAACAAAGAAATGCAGTACAAGATGCAGTCCCAACTTCAGCATTTCAGCAGCACTCACAGTGCAAAAGGAAACACCTTCCCTTTGAAAAAGCAAATGGAAACTCACTTGCTAAGCAAGCTCTGCAGTGCTTTGTGCAGATGTTCCTTCAATTCCTGGGACACTTTGTCCCCCAGATGAGCCAGGCAGTCTTCTATTGAGCTCTCTGGATTGGCAGGGCTGAACACTGGGGAAGTGTGGCAGTCAAACCCTGTCGTGGTAAATGCTGAGAGCAGAAGGTATACAAAATAAAACAGATTCACAGAAGAACATCGACAGTCTCAGATTTCTTATCCCAGCAGTAAATACAGTTTACATGAGGGATGAAAAAAATCACAGCTCTGTAGTCAAAGCATGCAATGAACAAATCAGAGTAAAAAAATGTCCAAATACATTCTGAAAGTGCTACTTACAAGGCAGAGATGACTTTGAATTACATTTCCCCTCCAGCTCTTGTTTCACAACTGCATCCCAACCAGCAAGTTTGCTGAATGTGCAGCTATTCTCCCATTTTAAGCTGATGCCAACCCTGATGGAGCAGCAAAGAGCCTCTTTTCATGGTAAATTTGCCCACACATGGACATCTCTGCAGCAGTACTAGGTATCATTTTTTAAATATTATTTTGTTCACATAACCTCTTCCTTCTCAGTTTAAAACTTCTAAGAAAGCTCCCTGTGAATGAACTTAAACAGCTCTAGAGTGTTCCTATTTCAGATTTCCAATCTGCAACACACATGCAAAGCAAAGATGGGTTTGAAATCATTCCTTGCTGGGAGCCCTATAAAAGCCACATCCACAGGTCAAAGCATATCACAAAAAATAAACCTGGTGGAAGGGAGAAATCTGAGGATTTAAGTCCACACTCCTCGAAATATTAGCTCCTGAGGACTTCTGTCATCAACTGCAGCAGCTTAAGGGCTGCTTGCTTTTCATTATTTATAGTAGCCTATTAAATGTCATCCAGTTGTTTGCTTTGGCCGGGCTCCACCACTCCAAATGGTAACGTTTAACTATTTTACTCCATGTGACAATGTGTACAAATCTTGTGGGGGGAGGAGGATAAAGAGATTCAATGTATTCAAAAATCTCTTTAACTAGAGTACCTGTTACAAATTAACCACCATTACAGTGCATAGAGATTATGGATTGAAACGGGAAAACCTGAAGAGCACCTTCCAAGATTTCTTCATCGAGACGTTTTAGCTCCTCCTCGATTTCTATTTTAATCTTCTCCAAAGCCTCTTTCTCCAAAGCATGTTGTGCCATAAGCTGTTGTTGAGTCCCTGAAAGAAACCAGAGAAATCATCCAAATGTTTTAATTCCATGTTTCAAACAAGGTAGGTAACGGAAAATGGCATTGAAATATTAAGTATAAAGGTATTGGAGGTGAAAGTTCTGTTTCAGACAGCAACAAGTATCATCCCTCAAGAGGACTTACTACAAAAGTTTTATCACACGAACCCAGAAACAGATAAACTTCCAGGCCTATTCAAGGTAGAACTGGTGCTTTAAATATTAAAAAATAATTTAAAAAAAAATAGAACTGTAAGGCTACAAACAGAATACACAGCAGCTTTAAAAGCAACATCTTCAATTGAAGACCAAAATCAAACCAAGGCACATAAACAAGCAGCCATTAAACCTAATACATTTATTGTCAAACTACACCAAAACAAAGCAGACTGGCACAAACTTGACTTTTAGTAGCAAAAGATAAAATTTATATTGATGCCTGCAAAACCTACAGCATTCTCAGAGCAATTATGCAGTGACATCAATGAAGAACCCTGAAACCTGTGAACTGTGCCTTATTTCCCTGGTCATGAGGAGTCTACAGGCCACAATGAAACAATTTAAGACTGGGTTCACAAGTAAGACTAGAGGAAAAGGACCCCACAATTGTCAGTCCATTGTCAACTCTCCTCTCCTAACCAAGAAATGTAGGAATTGGAAATGGCGATGGATCCCCAGAAGTTCACATGCCATGGTCTGGGATCACAAGCACACATTCTATGTGCTGACTCTAGATATTGGAAACAAAAAGTTGCTTCAGCCGTATCAGTCAGGATTACATAGACTCTCAATCATCTTAATCATTATGCTGCACCAAGAGACACAAAACTGTTTCCAAACAATCCAAGGTATTTAGGACATTTGAATCTTTACGGAGCTGCCTGCTAAATGTCAGCGTTTCCAATATAAGGTGGTAAGGTGAAGGTAACTACTCAAGTAACTTGTATGGGATGGTGCTAACACAGATTAGATGTCCTTGACAGAGTTCCAGCTCAAAACTCTAGCTGCTTTTTCTTTGGGTTTGCTCATCTGTTTCTTCCATCAGCTTTCAGGCATGTTTTCAAACAAACCCCTTTTTTAAGGCACATTACATGAACCGTTCCATTAACTGCTTCACTTCTCGCTTTCACTGAACTTCACCGACCAAGAGTCCACCACTGAAATTTTCTTCTTCCTTTCACTCCATTCCTTAAAACATCCTACTTAGAGATAAAATGGAATTGCTTCATAATATTCCTCAGAATTCTTTTTTTTTTCTGAAGACGTTCTTTGAGATTTCATGTTCTCTCACACCCAGGGCTCACACACCACCTCCTGACTGAGCTTCTGGTTCTCCATGACCACTGTCTCCTCCTCATTCACCCAAATACTGACAAGCCAACCTACCTCACCCTCTCTGCACCTGCACCAAGGGCTACAGCCCTGCCAGGGCATCCACACAATGTTCTCTGCTCTACGGACATTCTTCACTCGGTTGAAGAAAACAAAAAGGGAAAGGATTTGTACCTGTGATGTTGGTATCATCTGACTCAATTTCCTCCTCATCACTTTCACTTCATATCCAGATCTTCACATAAGTCCTGTTAACAGCCAGTGGCACATCTTTTTTCATTCCTGTTTCAAAGGCACTAAATCATAATTTGGTGGTCTTGTGAATGACAGCTTCATGGCCTGTTTTCTTTGGTTTGTCTGTCTGCTGGAACTCACTTTAAGTGTTGTATTGCATGCCCTTTTCTTCCACAATGGACACATATAATCTCTAAATTTCATATAAGGGTGTGTGAAAACCATAAAAGCACTTAACACACACAGATGTGTAGTTAACTACCCACTACTGAAGTACACGATGCATGTTCTGTATTTAAAAAACCACTAGACAATAAGCTTTCAAGGTCTCCTACAACTGAAAAATAAGTTAAAAATCCACAGTATCAACCCACTGAACATGTGTTAATGCTTAAAAACTCAGCACAAGTACCCCTCTAAACCAATGCATGCTTAAGTCAGTGGAAAACATTTTCATATATTTCTGTGACCAGTCTAAAAGAACAAAGGATAATCAGTTTAATTCCATTTTACTTAACCACACGTGTTCTGAATAACTTTATTTAGCTTCTACAATCCCTCCCCAAGTAGTCTCTCTTTGCCACTCTGAGTAACAAATTCCAGAGAGGAGCAAACCATTCCTCCTTTTGGTTAATGCCCTGTCAGTTGCTTCTCTGAAGAACTGAACCACATCTCCAGAGTCAAGTGCAACAAGTGTGTGCAAGTGCCAACCCCTGTGTGAACCTGAGCTTCCCCCCGTGTATGGAAGGGACGAGGGTGCTCAGAGGAGCACCCGTTCTCACGGGACTAATGTGATGATGATCACACATGACAAGCTGTCATACTTGATAAGAAGTCACCCGGAAAATGGAAGGAAGAGAAATTCCACTGCTGCCAGCGTACAAAAGAGCTGTTTAGATAATCAGCACTGCAGTCAATGGTTTCCATCTCGTAACACCCACAACTTTGCAGCAGCTGCTGATTCTGAGAGCACCTGACTATTCAGTCATGCCAGAACATCAAAACCCTATCCCTCCCAGAGCAGTGACTTTGCACTGTTTATTGCCCTGATAACAAATGGATTTCAGCTTTCTGCATCTCCTGGATATTGACTGCTACCAGCAAACACTGCGCACAGTGCTGGAGAACAGCATATTCCAACAGCAAAGGTCCTAAGTGAGGAGTATATTTTTCTCAATTAGCCAACTTCCAAGTCGCAAACAACTGGAAGAAAACAGTAAAATCAGCTTATTTTAGATGAGAATGTATTTTCATTATTAAGGATGCAAATGGTCACACCAGAAATGGTGCTTGTAAGAGCCATAAGCATTGAATGCTTTCCTGTGCACAAGAAATGGGTTTGCCTCTTCTGGGCTTTTGGTAAACCAACTCTGCAAGGCCTCTTCCCAACCCAGAGGCACAACAAACCTCTGTGACGTGTTCTTACACAACCAAGTTAGTGCATTCTACTTTCTATTTATGGAACAAATGTTCCCTTTGGCATAATTATGTTCTTGTTAAGATTTTGGGTTTCAGGTATTTGGAAGTAACCTGAAAAGTAGAGGAAAATGTGTTCTGAAAGTCCATCAAGCACCGCATCAGGGACCATCAGACTACTAAATAAATGTAATACTTCAGTAAAACTCCAGAAGCTCAGCAACAATACAAGACTAACCTGTTTGCCAGGTTGGATCCCAGGAGGAGGAGGGATAGGAAGTCATTCATCAGAGCTACAGACTCTGCACATCTGATTCTACAGTGCTTGTGCCAAAACTTCAGCTAACGAGGGACAACAGCAACTATAAGGAGAGACTGAAAAGATCTTATGCCTTTTTAGTTCAAGTGAATGCAGGATGATTGGAAAAGAAAGCTGTTGATGTCACAGATTGCTCCTGATATTTTTTCTTTCATGCCTGTAATTTTAATTTAGCAATACCTTTGTTTTTGAGTTCTCCTAAGTCTCTATATTAACTTCTGCACAGTTGACTTAAAAATTTACCTTCAGCATGACTGTAATATTTCTTTAACATCTCAGACTTTTTAGAACATTAAGACTCTAAAATTACTGTAAGCACCGAGAAGGGACAAAGATATACAAAATCTCTTTACAACTGTATTTATCTCTTTCCTTTAATGAAAAGTACATCCATTACCCCAGCAAACTCCAGAACACGGACTGCCACACATAGATGAAGGTCTTGATTTCAGAAATGTTTGGAAGAAGCTCTTTATAAACCATAAGAAGGCTCAGCTTAAAAGAAACTAAAAAAGTCTAAAATACTAATTGCCAACTAGCAGTTTTTTGTTTTTTTTTTTTTTTTTTTTTTTTTGTGGGCAGAAAAGAGGCTTAATCAAGTGGGAATTCACACCCCAAAAAGCTCCCTTTCCTTGCCTCAGTTCAGGGAATAGCTCCCTTATTAGCATGAACTGGACTGCTCTGACCTACAATGTCAATCTTTACAGCCCAAACAGGTATGTTTGCCCTAAGAGGAAAGTCTCTAACAAATAAGTTCATCATCTAAGCTAAAACAACCTAAAAAACTCCTTCATTTCCTACAAGTCAACAGTAGGTACCACGTGTGTAGGAAACCACGAAAATGGCTTGATCACTAACTACATATAGCACTTTATATGGTAATTCCAAAAAGATAATAAATGGTCAAAAGAACACTGTGCACAATAATTGGATTAAAGTACTGTGGATAGCATGGGAAACTGTAAAACTGTCAAAACCTTGCTCACCTCTTGACTAATCTATGTCACCATGCAGTAGTGGCACTGACTATAAATCTTTTAGATGCTCTGTAAACTAAGAGATTATTTAAGATTTTTCACTCTGTCGAGGAAAACACAGAAAAACTACTTTTCTTCTTTTGACAATGTTTGTCATAGCCACGAGCTCATGGGATGGTGCCAAGCAATGGGGAAGTAGATTAAAAAAGAGAAATACATTAAAAGTAACTCCTCTAAATACAAAGAAACATTTATAATACAAATTTATTGGATCACAAAACCAAAGTACTTTGATCCACTTGAAAAGTTAGTAATACTAACAACTGTAGCAGAGTGGAAGCTCCCTGTAATGAGAGTGACTTCAGGGGGAAAAGCGTAGAGATGTTTTCCAATACTTGATAATGATTCTCTGTGTCTGAACCAGTACTTATAGGTACAACAAGAGTTCTGAAAAAACACAAAGCATCTCTCCACAATCGAATGAACAGACAACTGAGAGCTTCCACACATTCTAAATATATGTATTCATCAATTGCCTCAAACCACATCTCCTTACACAGGTGATGTTACTCTACGTGTTTTATCAATTTATCTGAGTTTGTCCACCTACCTGAAAACCTACCAAAAAATAACAGAATTTACTGCTAATGGATTTTACTTTAAATAAACTGCAGAGACTATTATGCAGAATCACTGTTCTGGCAAAACTAATAGGAAAAATCTCTCAAAGTACTGGCCAGTTAAATTTGCTGGATTTACCCCTGGAGACACTGAAATCCATTACAGAATAGTATAGAGCTGTAATTTTAAAAGATTGGCTTGTCCAGTAAAACTGTCTTTTCTTCAAGAGTCTGGAATACTGTGGATGGTTCTCTCTTCAGTCCCTGCGCTGAACAGAAGATAGCAAAATAAACATTTCCAAGTGCTCATCAGGTGTTGATTTAGATCAACCTTATTTGCTTGAAGCCAGAAGTGATTTCAGTGCTCGTAATTGAAGCCATCCTTCTTGCAACAAACCAAGACCGACCGAAAGACCCTAAAGGAAACACGGTGAGGTAATTTTCTATGTAATTTCTCTGGATTTTCTATTCACTGAATAAAAACCCTCCAAAAACCATCAGTCTTGCAAAGCACATTATGCCTGCAAAACATGAGAAGTTTTCACTGGAAACCTATTAACCTATCTTAAGGTTTTATTCTTATCTCAGTTTTTGAAACAAAGACGTACACCAGAAAAAAACCTAGTACAAAATGCAGGAAAACAGAGGCAGATGATGGTAGGAGGAAAGGAAGGGGAACAAACAAAAGCATTCAATCTCTCCTACCAGTTCTGGCAGAGATAAAACAGTACCACTCCTGTTGGGAAGGAACACTTTTTTGATTGGGTGTTTTTGACCCACCAGATACTCTTTCTAGTTTAACTGGAGTGGTAAAACTCCACTGAAATCTGGGAGACTGCTGTAGAAGAAGACTCAAGGGAGATACAGAAATCCTAACAACACCTAGGGTGCCATTTTTCCTTATCTCCCGTGTTCTGTACACACACAATGGAAAGGCAGAAGATCCTCCAGCAGGTGGATCAAGGTGGCTGTAATTGGGATCCTGAGCTGAACTGCCCTCTAGAGGAGTCCCTCACTCTCCCACTCAGGCAGACAAGGAGGTTAACACCACCAGGGCAAGCTAAAACTTGTCTTCCTGGATACTCCCATTATACTGTAATATGATTCAGAAAACAGACCAGGAATACACCCTCATTTGGATCTAAGAAATACATAAGAAGGGAAAGTACTACGAACCAGAGTCGATGCCTCATAAGAATGAAACATAAAATACGGGAGTGTTCTGCAACTGGAAAGGAAACGGGCAACAGCCAAAATCTCTGCTTCATTGCTTCCCATGAAAGGTCTGTCAGCACAATAACCAAATCAAAGCAAAATAAGATGTATTTTATTGGAATCCTCTCAATTCACAAATCAGTGGTGTTCAGCCATAGAGTAGAAGGACTCCTGACCAGCATTATGAAGTGCCACAGAAATCCACAATGGAGGGAACTTGGGATGACTCAAAGTGTTGTACCAGCAACTGGTGACGGTGCTTGGAAAACACACTGACAAGCAGGAAGCAGTGTTGTGCTGTTGTTACCCCTCCCGTGTCTGTTACCAACCCCAGAAGTCTCCTCCTCATGACGGGACTCCAGACAGCAACTGTTCATTTCCATTTCCCGGCTCTCCCGTCTCTCTTGCTCTAACCGGGTTTCTCAGCCCACGCCTGGGACCGTAACACCCAGCTACCTCCCAGCAGTGCATTAGGCAGGGCAGGAAATATCCATTATGGGCTGTGCTCCCCTCCTAGGGGAGAACGTGGAGCACAAGGAGCAGATTACAGCAAGCAGGCATCAGCCACGTGCCAAACAACAAGGAGATACAGACTGGGCCTATAAACTGCTCAGCAGTCAGAGGAGATGCACACAGCACTCCAAAATAACCGCACACAGCCTGGGAGCGCAGCTCAAATGCTGTTTAATTACAAGCAAGGAGAGAAAAAGTAGAAGAAAGGATTTTTAAAATGTAGCCAGCAGACAAAAGAAACCTCTCAGAAGCAAGGAAAGCAGAAAACCACCACCAGGAAAAGTGAGTTAGGAAAGAATGAAACAAATCCTGAAGCAGAAGGATAAAGCGTTTGCTTAGTTCAATACAGCCAGAAGTCCACTCACAGCGTTACAAAACAGAGTGAGAAACAGGTTGGCAAATTAAAAGTAAGGCAAAATTATTTAATCCAGAGGCTTTGATCAGAAAGCAGCAAAAACACTGAGAGACCCAGTTAAAGTGAAACATTGACCAGGAGAGGAGACATTGCGGTCACTGTCTGCTTTGGGGAATGGGGTGGGGAAAATGTAGGAAGATTTCCCGTTTAGACGTTGTAAAGTTTGAATACTTTGGAGTATTTTAATAACAAATCCAACAACAGCCTGCTGTCACACAAGGTACCACATCGAAACAATATCTGAGAAGTAAAGTCCTCTTAAACGACTACAAAATTTTCATTTAAGCATTTGTAGCTTCCTCTTCAGAAAGTTTAAATATACCACTGTAAATTCAGATTAGAAGCTTAGAGGTTTCAGTAATGAGAATCAGTTGAAAGGTTTCACCTCAATTTGCAAATACTTCAAAGGTAGCTATAGCCAAATTATTTTTAAAAGCTTTAAGACTGACATTTTCCTTTCTAATTCTTGTATTTATACAACAAAGCAGACTCTTACACATTGAACCTTTGTATGTACTCAATACATTTCCAGTTACAGCCCAGTTATAAATGGGTGGGATGTCCAGAATGAGATGTTATTGCTAAAATAAGCACATTATTCAGCAAAGGGTTCTATGAAACAGCAAAGGTGCCTCTCCTTTCATGGACCACAGATGCAGTTAAATGGAAGTAGCAAACATACCTTCAATATACTAAAATTAGTTTTATGAATTAAATATACTAACATTAATTTAATGCATTATATATAATATAACCAGCATATGCTATATGCTTTAGTGCCAAACTGAAAAGCAGTTCTGTCATAACTTCGATCTTTTCTTTTCAGGAATTTCTCACTTCATGACAGGTCAGTTCAGTAAATGACAGCATATGCATTCTTAAATGATTGTTCAAAGAGAAAAAATAGATTCTGAAGACTGTCTCTGTTTGGCTTGGGTGTTTTTTTAGCCTCCTTCATCAGAGTAAGTTCTGGATCACAGAACTAGTAGTGACTAAAAAAGTCATTAAGAAGTGACAAGCCACCCAGGCAATCCTGACAAACAACATTGCTTAAGTTCTTGCCACCACAAAATAAAGAAAAGTTTCACCCCCTAGGTTTACGTGAAACACAATCTACCAAACCTCTTTTATTCTGCCTTCTATTTATTTATTTAACCTCTTTTATCCATAAACCTGACCTAGAAGAAACATTTGACTCCACGCAGCCCTTGACTTCTCCTAAATAAATAAATAAACAGAAGTAGCATAGGCCACGTCTCTGTACCAGCACTGACTGACAACAACAGGAGCCTCAATGTAATAGGGCAAAACTATTTAGCACAGATTACTCAAGCCACCACCCAGTTTATGCCAGTAAACACCACCTCACCCCTGCTTACTTCCACTTGTGTCCCAAAAAACCAGCAAGCATGGGCTGAAACTCTCATGATAGATATATCCACCCCCCCTAGCCTCAAGACAGTGACTAAAACCACTTTCTTGCTTCCTAAACACCAGTCAGCCCTGGCATAGCTCAAATTAAAACAGTAATATGCATACAAACAGTTTTGTTTCCATCAGCATCTCTCAACTGAAATTTATTCCGTTTTCGATGAATAAACCAGGAGATTCATTACACCGAACATCAGGCTCACACTCTGCATCCCTGCAGAAACACCCAAAGAACTAATTGCAAATACAGCTGCATATGTAAATGGCCACAGATGAATATGCAGATATTACCTTGAGTTGGAGGAGGAGGAGGAGGATGCTCCTGTGGCTTCTCCTGTGCTAAAAGGCCCAGGTAGCTGAGCACTACGTATTTGGTTTCATAGTGAAATCCTACAGGCACGGCAGTAGCGGACGCCATCAGGTTGGCTGTGTTCGTGTGGGGCACGTTGGCTGCGCTCTGGGGAACCCAGGAAGGCTGTCAGGAAAGAGTAAAGTGTTTTGTTTGTTTGTTTGTAAGGCTGCAACAGGTCACGAACTCACATGTAACAAGGAATTATGTAACAATCCTGAAGCAATATCCAGGTTTTTGCCCTGATATCCTATGCGTTCTTATTTTAATAAGAACCATGCAGAGTAAACCCAACCCAGTCCAGCTCCCTGCCTGCTGCCAGCAGTGGCATTTCTCACTCCTGCCTGGCACACACACACTCCCATGGAAGCAAAACAAGCAGTCCCTCAGCACGTGTCCTCCTCCCAACACCTCCCACCTCAACCAGTGTCCTCCTCCCAACACCTCCCATCTCAATCACGCACACGAAAATACACGTGTTCATGCAAAGAGGTTTCAATGGATTCTGAAGACTTTGTTAACCACAACATGAGGTTAAAAGACAGGTTCCGAGGAGTCTCTCTTTCCCTAAGCCTCCCATGAATATTTTCCCAATTTGCTACGGTGATGCTCAAAAATCGTAATGCAGAAAAAGCGACCACAATTGCCTCGAATTAATTTTACTGTTCCAATAGCAATGGAAAACATATGGTCAACAGAGTAAATTCCACATTCATTGTAGGGATTGGAAGAACAGATGGTTGTTTGTCCTGGATTTCTCACCCAGACACTATTAAGTATAAACCAGAAATCCACACCTAACAGCAACATCTGGCCAAAGAACTCCTCCCTGTTTCACTCTAATTGTTTTGTTGCTTTCTTCAAATATCTAAACAAGACCAGCAGGAAAAACTAAGGTAGAGAGAAATTAAAAACAACAAGGTAGAAAGTAAAATCTGAAGCCACAACATGGAAGTGGGGAAAAAGCCATGCAACAGATTAAAAGGATGTTTGAGATGAATCAACATGTTTTAGCTCTTCTTGTTTGGCAAAGTCTGGATAACTACTTCCAACATGCTGTCAACTTAATGAATCAAATAATACCATCCAGGGGTTTCTGACAAACTCTTCAAGTTAAGTTCTCCAGGACTTCAAAAAGTCATTCCCAAACAAGCAGTAGGCCATTCTTGGCCTCCAGAATGGATGTCTAAATGACAGGCACACAAGAAAGCTTGTGCTACAGAACAGCTACTGAACAGGCACTGAAAGAGCCAGACAATTTAATGTGAGACTGCAGTTACATTTAGAAGAAAAATGTATATCAAGTTTAAAGCAGTTAGAATGAGCAAAATTATATATATATTTATATATATATATATATGGAACAGAAGTTGGGCCCTCTCAAGAGAGTTATGGATTACACTGGATATGCCTTGAGACTAAAAGAAAGAACCAGGTTCCAAAACCAAAGAACAATCTGCAAATGAAGCCTCGAGATTAAAAATAATAATAATAAACCGAGAAAGCAAATGAAAAGCACTTGCCTGTCTAGCTATCCAAGATGTCTGGGCTAACTTCTAACCCCTCCTCCCTGAGAAGAAATTCAGATTAATAGCAGTTGTACACTGGTTACTGCAGATAAACAGAACTAGAACTGTGCTGTGGCATGGTTGCTGTGGGAGTAGATAGCTTGGCAAAGAAAAATTTACCACCAAACTAAAAGCTGCAAAACGAAAAGAACTGGTGTAAAATTGGCTGACTATTCTCTTCGGAAACTCTAGTTTCTGAAACTCATTCAGTATTGAAACCAGAAAAGGGTCCTCTCATTAAGACCATACTACGGCAGCCCTGCCTCGTGCTCCATGTATCTGAAAACGCCTGAGAGCCTTTACCAGAAAGGTTCGGTTGTGTCTTTGCTACAGCTCGAACCAAAGTAGCGAATTATATACAAAGGAAACAATAAACTCGACACTTCATCTATGCTGCCTCTGCCATCCCAAGGTGCTCTACAGGCAACATATCCTGCTTCAGAAACCTAAGAAATCACAGCAGAGAAGAACCACAGCTTTTGCACAATACAGTCACCCTTGAGCCTCTTCCATAACTGAGATTTTCATAGAGCAAGAGGATTTGGGAAAAAATAACTGCTCTCAAGACTTCAGGATCCTTTAACAACAGATCTGCTCTTCAGACCAGACACCCCCAACGCAATCACCACATCACATGTTCCCATCACCAGGTGTGAAAGGTGCCATTCACCAAAAAGCAAAAGCTCCCCAGCACGTTTCAATTCTGGTTTGTTCAGTAGAGCTCCACAGACCTGAAATCAAAATGCCTCTCGCAGTGCCTGCACAGTGAATGGGAGCCCTTCCAGACAACCTGAACTGATCTCTCCTGAAAAAAATCAGCCTGACAGATGGTCCAGAGACGTCCAGAAACTGTGCTGTGGACCAAAGAACAAGTCTGGATATATAACAGAGATTATTCTTCAAAATATAATTCCAAATCAATGCAGAAAATGAAAGAAAAAAAGTTGATCAAAACAAGCATGACATCCAAAGCAGCACAGGGCAACAGGGAGGCCTAATTCACAAAAATTTCAGTGTGCTTAGCTCAGCACTTCTGAGGGGAGGAAGGGAAAAAAACAAAACAGAGAGAGAGAGAATCAGACCACTGCTTATTTAAATAGTGGCTAATGTTTCCCTGGGAAAAGAATGATGGAAAAAAAAATTACCTTGGTGGATATATTTTGAGAGGCAGGTTTATACTGAAATGAGAAGGGAGACCTAAGAACTTGAATGGAAGAAATCTTCAGATTCACATAAAATAATGTCATGAGTGGAAGTGCACTTCAGAATCACTGGTCCTCCTTTGAGAGAAGCCCACAGCACAGTAACTGAATGACTCGTTTTGGACTGTGAATGACTGGTTTTGTTTACAAAGAGAAATACAGAAATATTGACTCATATACTGTAAATATCTCAGAAAAGGCCATTTTTCAGGAATGAGTGGGATTGATAAAGGACACACAGCTTGAGAGACCAGATCAGAGGAAAGAGAGCTCTCCACGAAAGGAGCAAAATGGAAGAGAGTCCAGAAGTGTTTAAGAGGATAAGCTTGCACGGGAGAGGCAATGGAGCAGAGGAAATAAGGCATTACACAGACTCCACAAGTCGCAAAGAGCAAGAGGGTTGCTTCTGGTTTAACAGGTTCCCTGTAGGAATACTGTCCTTAAAAAGCTACAGAGATCAACATTATTACCAATTACTCCCTACAAAAAAATTCACTTTTCCCAGTCCCTGCACCCTTGGGGAACAGAAGGCTATACCTGTTGAAGCTTACTTAGCCTGTCACTCCTCCGACCCTGCTGTCACTTGTTTCATGTGGGCTGAGCTGCTCAAGCGACCTGAGAGCAGGAGTTGCAGTAGGACTGACATTTCCTCATGCAATCTGTCACGTCCTAATCCACGGCAGAGTTATACATTGGATAACGGGCAGCACAAGCCTACCAATGAATACAGCGAATATAATCCCCAGCCATGAGGCCGGGCTGTGTTTTAGGCCCCATCTGTAAAACCCCACCGTGCATCAAGATGTGTTTACTGTGCATCATTCAAACCCCAAAATGCAACATCACTGCTCTACTGCCCAGAGCAGTCCAGCTGGTTTTTATAAACAAAACAGCAGGTGATCAATGTCACCCATGGATTTCAGAAACATCAGCACTGCCACAGCCCACCTGCTTTTGCCAAAACAGCAGCACCACCACCCTCAGCTTCCACTCCAAAACGGAGTCACTCCAGAGCTGGGTGCATTCCCCACCTAGAGCCCAAGTCACCAGACCTCACTTACCAGCTACAAACTCAATCACCCTGAGAGCTGCTGTGGCAGAACACCTCCTGCTGCTGCTGAATTATTGCAGCGCACGCACAGCCTGAGCCATCGAGCGCTCAGCCGAGCACAGGCATGGAGGCAAGGCAAGGGCAGCACCGCAGCTCAAATCATTTTTAGGGCCGCCTGACATCGATACGCTCACAGTTTGGGTGGCCTTCCCGATAGCAATCTCTGCAACAGGCGGCCACTCTCAGTTCAGCGGCACCCACAGCCTTGGGTTTACACGGTGCTCTTCACCAAACCTACCAATTTTCAAGGAGTTGCAGGTCTACAAAACCACACCCCATATCAGCACGATGGAAAATATTCAGGCACTCTGCAGCCTTACCAGAAGGCTCGTGTGGGGATTTCGGATGAGACTTGCATGTGTGGACTAGTTTAACCTTGCAGCAGTCTGTCTCTGAAAACACTTCCCATAACAGGCAGGACTATCCAAAGCACCCAATTGTGATCAACTTGGGAGATAAATTCTCCAGAGTACTTTTCCAACTGTGTATGAGGGTATGACTAAGAGATTGTTTATAATAAACTGAGAACTACTCTCTTCAAACATGCCAGTTCCTACTGGAAATGAATCAATACTGCAGCCACTACTGATCCTCTGGTGGCGCTTAATGGATAGAAATACTGGAAAACGTAATTGTTCTTTATCTGGACAGTGGTTGTAGCTGACTTTTGAGAGAAATGCAATTAAGTGCGCATTCTAGGCAAACGGTGTGATTTCTCTTCTAGGAAGTGAAACAAAAGATGCATGAGTTATCCACTACAAAGGTCCTCAATTCTTTGCAGCTTCAAACCATCTCACCACAACATCAAATTATGACACACAGAACTTTTATCAACGAGCTTCCATTCACTTTCTGTATTAACGCGCCTATTTAGGTTTGAGAATCCGAAAAAGCCGCTCCAAGTTTCAGCGGCGCCAGAGCCGCCGGCGGGAGCGCAGCGTGAGCCCCTCAGTTACTACGGCGATGAATGAGATATTTATACCCGGGCGGGCGGGCACGGCGTCGGGATGAGTCACCGGCGGGGCCGTGCGGGACTCGCAGCCTGCGCGCTGCCGCGGCCCCTGCAGCGGGGGAGCCGCCGGCTCTCCTCGCCGCCGCCCTCCGGGAGCTGCCGCCGTGGGCCCGGCACAACCCCCTCGCCACCGCTGCACGCCGGGTCCGGGGGTATCTCGGGGGTGTCCCGAGGGGTGCCCCGGGCAGAGCGGGGTCCGCTCGACCTTCGGCCGCGGCGGGGGCGGGAGCGGCACCGGCCGCCAGAGGGCGCGTCTGCCCCCCGCCGCG
>VZRV01010647.1:273009-397306 GCA_013398115.1 Falcunculus frontatus | reverse complement strand
TGGCAGTTCAGTTTCCGCGGCCCTGACCTCCAGGTTACGTGGCTACAGGCGTGGGTTAGGAGGGTCACAGTCCCAAACCGAACCCGCCCGCAAGGCAGGGGCACAGAGAAAAGAAACAAAGTCTGGATATAGTTCCAACTATATTTGCTATTTTATCTTGTAATATTCATTTTTATTAATATTCATTATTATCATTTACTATTATATATTTTTTCTTCTTGTATTTATTTTTATTAATATTATCATTTATATATTATATCTTACTTTTTATTTTTATTAATATTATTATAATTTACTATTATATACTATTTCTTCTTTATTTTTATTAACATTCATTATTATCATTTACTATTATATATTTTTTCTTCTTGTATTTATTTTTATTAATATTATTATAATTTACTATTATATACTATTTCTTCTTTATTTTTATTAACATTCATTATTATCATTTACTATTACATATTATTTCTTCTTTTATTTATTAAAGGTTGGTTTTGTTACTATTTAGATGGTGTCTGAAATAATAGTGCAGCGTTTTCAAGACCCAAAATAAAAGTTGATTTCCTGCATTGCAACTGCAATATGAAAAGACATCGAAGTTACATACATAGTTTTATAATGAGCTTTTTCACATAGAAAACAAAAAGCACAGAAAAAATTAGGGAAATAGAAATAAATCAGGAAGAAGCGTGGATGTGACAAATACCGTATTTGACACTGATTTTAAAGCAATAGTCCTGTCTTTTCCACCAAATGTTCCTGCAGAATAGAAATGGAAGCCTCCTGCCGATCAGAACAAACAAATACTAATATAGATTATGAAGTTTGCCTAACTTTTGCTATAAAGAAAAGAATGGCAGCAGTAACAGAACTCCTGCAAGGTCATCCTTCCCCTCCCCTTGTCCAGCTGTTTCCTGCATCTTTCTGCTTCATCTGTAATGAGGAGCCCAGGGCACTGCCAACACAGAGCCGCTTTAGGGCCTTACAAGTAAATTTGTCCCCGTGTTTCATTTCTGTCTGCTGCAGGTTCAACTCATTGCAGTGGCTCAGTTTGTGTGACAGTGCTCGCGGTATTGTCACCAAAGCCAACAGGTTACTGTGTGCAGCTCCGGGCTCCTCAGTACAACAAAGACTGGAGAGGGTCCCGTGGACGCCACGAAGATGATGAGGGATCTGGAGTGTCTCTGTTACGAGGGGAGACTGCAGGAGCTGGGGCTGTTTAGTCCACGGAAGAGAAGACTGAGGGGGATCTCATCAATGCATGTAAATATCTCAAAGGGGCAAAGGTGCCAGCCGCTCTTCGGTGGTGCCCAGCGACAGGACGAGGAGCAAGTGGCCACAAACTAAAACACAAGGAGGTCCACCTCAACATGTAGAAGAACTTTACGCTGAGGGTGGCAGAGCGCTGGAACAGCTGCTCAGGGTGGTCCTGGAGTCTCTCTGGAGACATCCCAAACCCACCTGGAGGCGTTCCTGTGTCACCTGCTCCAGGTGACCCTTCCCGGGCAGGGGTGGGACGGGATGACCCCCAGAGGTCCCTCCCAGCCCTGGCCGTCCCGCGGGGCCGCGCTCCCCCCGATCCCTCCCGGCCGCGGGAGCGACGCGCACAGCGCCCGACCCGCCATATGTGGCACGGTGATGTCACACACTCTGGGCGTTCCTATTGGTCTGGACGCACGGTGGGCGGGGCGTGTGAAGACCCCGCCCCGGCCGTGACCCGAACCGGATCTGATTCCGCTCGCGGCCACCGACGGCTCCGGGCGCGTCTCCTCGGGCCTGCGGCTGCCACCGCTGCTGCCACCGCCGCCACCGCCGCCGTCACCGCCACTGTCACCGCCACCGCCGCCGCCATGGCGCTCAGCGATGCCGACGTGCAGAAGCAGGTAGGGCCGCCGGCCCCGGCCCGAGCGGAGCCCCTGAAGGGCCGTGGGGAGCGGGGCTGACGGCGCCGGGGCCCGCAGTGCAGAGCTTGGCCCGGGTCTGCTGCTCTGTCGGGGGACCTGGGGGCTCCTGTGGGAAAGGAAGATCGGTGAGGGGGAAGGATCCTGGCTGGGAAAGAGGACTCTCTGGATAAAGTGATTTTTCCCCTGTCGGGGTGGATGGGCCGCACCCGGGAACTTCCTTGAGGCATTTTGGTGACATGTTATGCCAGATTATAACGAGAGGATTCATGAGCAGGCTGTGTGCTGTCTGCAGTGTTTAATTGCACCTCAAGGCAGGTAAATGCACAGCCTTAGACGAGTACTGTGTTTTTACATGTTGCTGTGGTAGATATTTAGAGGTGAAAGCCACTCTCCCATGCCTGCAGTGGGAGAACCAGAGGAAGTGGCCTTAATCTGAGACGGGGGAGATTCACATCAGATACTAGAAAAAAACCTGTCACTGTTAGGAACGGCACTGGAATACATTGCCCGGGGAGGTGGTGGAGTCACCATCCCTGGAGGTGTTTAGGAGGTGTCTGGATCTGATGCGGTTTGGTGGTTTAAAAGTTACAGTGGTAGTGCTACGTGGATGGTTGGGCTGGGTGATCTTGAAGATCTCTTCCAACCTTAATGATTCTATTGTTCCCTCCGGATTTCCCATCTCTTTTTCCTTGTAGCTGTGCTGCCTGCAGTTAGCTGTACCTTAATATTTGGGTGGGCCGCTTGGCGTTCCTGAATGCTGTTTTCTGCTTCCTAAGCAGAGTGGTGCAGCCTGGGGTTGCCTTGCAATGGAAACTTCCAGCCCTGAAGTCTGGCTGTGGACACCTCCTCCAGAGGCAGGACACCCTGTCCCTGTTGACAGTAAACACTGCCCTCACCTAAAAAAGCTGCTTTCAGCTGGGTTGGAGATGGCGTATGGTGTTAAAGGCTGCGGGGATCCAGTCAGCACTGGTCTGGGCAGCTTCCTGCAGGTGATGAGCAGATCAGGCAAGTTCCCTTTGTCCTCTGCATCACAAGTACTTGTGTCTCACTTTCTCATTCAGTAAACATTGTCTCTTGGCAAGGAAGCATCACAATGAAAGTAAAATTGGTAGGTTGCCTTTCTCCAGAAGGAGAATTGTAACATTACGTTGTATTCCTTTTATCTGCGTAGCTCATTTGCTTTTTCCTGCCTCTTCCATGAATATAATAAAAATAAAGCTGACATTAGGGTGGTCTTGCTCAGCCAGAATGGACCTGAACTTCAAAGGTTAGTTCAGGCTCTGGTGATGTACTAAACATGTAATACTAATAGCATTTCACATCTGCAGCATTCTTGTCATTGCTTTACACTCCTGAGCCCAGGATGATCCTGTTAACTGGAAAGGAGAGTGCTGATGGCTGACAGTCCTGCATGTGTATGAGTCTGGCATGAACTTGCCAGCTGCTCCTCTTAACTACTTGCCACTGCACTTCCAATAATTTTCACTTTGAAAGTCATCTCTGATTGCGATTTTTTCCCATTGACAGACTTGCTTTGTTATTCTGTTACAAGGTGTTTAATATGTTGTTCCATCTGGTCACTCCTAAAGCCTGTCTAACATCTAGGATTTCCCTTGGAAAGGATAATCACACTGCTCCTCATGGGAAAACCCCTTCTTCCTTTCTATAGGAAATACTACTTTAAAGTTAATCTCTCATTTCGAAATACATTTTTGTCAGTATTAGTGTTAAAACTAATCCTATTTATAGATGTGAAAATCTCACTTTGGATCTCTCTTCATTTCTGTAAAAAGCAAAAAGGGATTTCAGTACAGCAGCTTTTGAAGGAAGTAATGCTGTTCAGTCTTATCAGTCTAGGAGAAGTGGATTCCTTATTAGCTTGCTTCCATCTCATTCCTTTTCTTTATGCAGTGGATGTTTCCTGAACACCCAGAACTGTTCCAAGTGCTTTTCCAAAATTCAGAAACCAGAGCACACTGGAGGAAGTGACTCAGTAATGTAAAGGCCACTGCTGCTTAGTTCCCAGTCTTCTTCAGCAACAGGCTATTTAGCAAAATAATATCCTTATTTTATATGCCTTTCTTGTCCTTTCTGAAATGCAGAGTAGGAAGCTGATGCTGTAGGTAGACAAGCACTTGAGAGTCTTTGCAGACATGAATTAAAAGAAAACCTGCTGATTGGATTTTGAGGATGTAGATCTTGCTGTTCACTTCTTCCACCGTGTTAACACGTGTTTAAAATCTTCCACTTGTCGCTTCGCTTCTGTTTTTTCATCTCTATGGGCTTAGTGCTGTTCTGCACATTGGCTCAGTTTTCACCTTGGCACCTTTCTAATCTCTTTAAAACGTGTAATTTTAACATGAGTTTCTATAAACAGAGTCTTTTGTGTGGGTTTATTCAGACTGGATTTTCTGCAAAATGTGTCTCATCACTAAGTGCAAGCAAAAAGTCAGTAGGTTTTATGTTCTGCTCCATCTGGCCGTGGAAGTGTCTGTACCTCATCCCAGTTTCAATTTGGTTGGGAATGAGTCCTTCCAGTCTGCCCCAAATGGGTACCTGAGCTGAGGTCTGGGCACAGCAAGGCACGTGATGGATGAACAGAACTTGGTCTGATTGCTTTCCTGGTCTTTAAGCTGCTGGACCTGGGCTTTGTAGTGCTTTGAGGTGGCTTCAGAAATGTTTTTCAAGTAGAACTTATTGGTGCATGTGGGGCTCTGAAGCAGCATGTGACATTCTTCATGTGGTCTGGGTCACGGAGTGCTGCTGCCGCTGTCTCCTTCCCCAGCCCCTCCCAACTGACCTTGTAGGTCTTTGCAGAATTTATTACAGTTTTTCAAGGTGAGTGTCTCTGGTGTTCAAAGGAACTTCTGGCTGTACAATTCTGACCAGAGTGATCAGTAGCCCTTTGCTTTGCTTTGCTTCACTGTTCACTGAGTGTGGAAGGCCCAGGTTCATTCAGATGCCATCTCTGTTAATCTTTATGTTCCATGTAAATGTCATAACAAACAGACTGATTTTGCTATGTGAGGATGTTCCAAGTCTAGGAGGTTTTTTTTATAAACCCGGGGGTGAAAAAGTCGGTCTCATTAAAGAAGA
This sequence comes from Falcunculus frontatus, assembly GCA_013398115.1. Taxonomy (NCBI): domain Eukaryota; kingdom Metazoa; phylum Chordata; class Aves; order Passeriformes; genus Falcunculus; species Falcunculus frontatus. The sequence continues at coordinate 392,303 of VZRV01010647.1, read as the reverse complement.
ATGAAAATACCCAGTCTCACATTTATGCAAATTTACTTTTGGGTTGGTTGGTTTGTTTTGGGTTTTTTTTATAGTTGCATACCTGAAGTGCACTCTTCCAATGGCAGCCAGTGAAACAGCCTTATATAGAATTATTAGGGAAAACAGTTTTCTTGTAATATATGTCAAGATGAACTGACTCTTCAGTGTGTATGCTCCATTAAATTTCCTTGGCAAACAATATTGTATGTATTAGTAAATGCATATGGAGGATGTGCAAATGAGGACATATATATACACCTGCTTCCTCTAGTCAATGTCCTTTCCTACAGAAAATATTTTCTTTCCTCTCTCTTGTACAGATCAAGCACATGATGGCTTTCATTGAGCAGGAAGCCAATGAAAAGGCTGAAGAAATAGATGCAAAGGTAAAAATGGGAGTTCACTGTCAGCAAGTGCAAAAGGAAAACTGCATCCCACATCCTGTTTTGAAAGTTGAAGTCAGAGCAGAACTAGAACACCTTTGTAAGCTACAGCTGATTTCTGTTTAGTTATTACGTAGCAAAAAATGGTGTACCAAATGAAGTTAGCATTTCTTAGATTTTGACAAATGAAAACGACTCAGAGCTGGTTTTGGTCAAAGTTTTGGTGGTTCTTGAATATAAATTTATTAATATCAAAGTTCACTCCTTTTTTTTAAGAAATCAGGAGAGCTGAGTGGTTACATGACTCAATTGGATTAAGTAGAACACCTTTCCCCACTAAATTAGTATTCAAGGCGTGAGTTGAATTACTTGCAGAATTCTTCACTTAGGTTAAGCCACAAGAGACTGGGTTTAATATTAACCTGGTGATAGAGTATAGATGTTTACTAAAGAAGGATTAATGGTGCCTTTCAGCCTCAACAATTGCATTATACCACTACTGAAATGCCTTGTTGGTATTGGACCCAGCATATGTGTTGCTAATAATATTTAATCTCCCTTAAACATCTAGATTTACACAAATATGTAATCAGTACTAAAGCAGGTATTCCTGAAGATCTGCAAACAGAATTCAGAAGTTGACACTGGATTCTAGGTATAAGTAGGAGAATTGTCCATGTTTTTACATGCTGTCTGGTGAAGCTTTACAAAAAAAAGTAGCAGCTGTGCTGTCATTCTCCTTATGTAGGAATTACTTAAAGAGGTGAGGGTTTTTTATATGGAACCATAAATTGTGTCATCCTATCTTGTCTGTGAGTGTGCTCTGTTACATTTTGGTTCTGTTTTTTTCAGCCCAAGGAATCAATTTCCACTTCAGTTATTTAATTTTTACTGTAGGCAGAAGAAGAATTCAACATTGAGAAGGGTCGCCTTGTTCAGACACAGAGGCTGAAAATCATGGAGTATTATGAAAAGAAGGAGAAGCAAATTGAACAGCAAAAGAAAATGTAAGTTGCTTGGGTTAGATGGCTGACTTCAGAGCCTGAGCTTGCATTTTGTTGCTAATTTTACACAAAGTTCTTCTTCCCTTGCAAACAGGCAAATTGTAGACAACCTATTAAGTTCTAATTATGAGTTTCTATTTTTTTCTGGGGAGAAATTATCAAAGCTGAGCCACAATAGTATAACTTAGTGTGATGAAAGATTCCTTCCTATTTCTTTATGTAGTTAGTGTCTAGAACTCTGCCCTGGTCTGTTATCCTGGAACAAATGATCATGTCAGGTTTAGTTTGGGTGGGTCTTCACTGAAGAAAGGGGTTCTGCAGTTTAATCTTTTGTGCAAGTTCAGAAACAGATTCAAACAGGTGAACAGACCTCGTTATTAAGTGTTGTAGGGTTGTTATCTTTAAATGCAAAGCTGCAGTTAAATGTTACAGTTCTTCTGTCAAAGGCTGATGGATTGATTCAACTTTATCATGCAACTTGCAGTCAGATGTCCAACCTGATGAATCAAGCAAGGCTGAAGGTCCTCAAGGCAAGGGATGACCTTATTGCAGTGAGTATCTCTGAAATAAACACACAGAGTCTCTGTTCCTACCATATGTTAGGAAATGGAACCATTCTCTAAAGAAAATACGATTTTTGATTGAGTGACATTTGCTTCAGCATACGAAAATGGCTTTCCAAGCTGCTTTGAAAAGGCCTTGAGGATTCAGTCCAGCTTTGCTAATCTCCTTATTTTCACAGTTTCCATTACCTGCTGTTTTAGGGAAATATTGGTCTGCCAGGAACATTGCAGGCAGCGTTGTATCTGTCATTTGCACAGTAGCTTGTTTCTTTAAAGAGCAGGAACTGTCTCTTGCACAGTTGGTAGAACTTTGAAGTTCTGTTTGCCTGAAGCAACGTTTATATGAAAAGCCCAGCATGGCATAAGCAAGGAGGCGTAAAACACCACCAGCTGGGATGTTTTGTGCCCTTCAGTGGCCCATAGTACATGAAAAGTTTTGCTTCTTGTTCTGGTAGGTGACCAGTGTGTGTGTGGACATAGAAGGTGAGTAATCATTCATCAGGGCAAGCTACGTTCAGGCTTGGTTTGGGTTTCCTGTGTTTATCTCTCTTTGCTGTGCTCTCCCACCCCATCTCAGAGACAGTTTGGGTGTTCCATGTTCTGCTAGATGGGGCTGTTGAGCCATTGGAAAAGCTTGAGAGACCCGTGGAAGTCAAAAATAAAAGATGGGATAAATGTTCAGGTTGATGCTACCGTGAAAAAGAGGAGTTAGCAGAAGAAAATCATCAGTTTATTGACTCTTTAAACTGAGTTTCAAACTTTAGGTTGTATTTCCAGAGAGGAGGAAGGTGGGTGGCTCAAGAGCTAACTCTGTTGTGGTAGTCTCTGCTGGGTAATCTCTTCCTCATTTATCTGCTGACTCAAGCTCATGCTTCTGAGTAATTCTAAACACTCTTCCTCATTTTAAGACATTTAAAGTCACATGCTGCTCACTCTTTGTTCCCTTATCAGATCTTTGGCTTCTTTCATGAAGAGAGATGAGCAGTTCCAGAAATGCGGTGTTACTCTAGGGATGACAGAATAACTGGGTTTGACCATGACAGTAAATTCTGATAGTTTTATATCCTCATACTGATTGTGTTACTGTGCACTCTTTTTCTAAACACCAGGAGGTAGGACAGGAAAGAAAAGTTTATACCAAATCATAGAGTTTCTTTATCTGAAGTATTTCTGATGGTTCGGTTTTAGGAGCTTTGAGTTGACTCAAATTTCTTTAAAAATTTCTTAAAAATTCAATCCCATCCAATACTGATTTGCTGAGTAAAAATAATCAAGATAGCTACTTCAAATTAAAAATAAGCTCTCTCTTTTAAATTTTGACTTGTATTTACTTGCAATTAAAGAATACCTAACCTGAATATTATTTCATGGAAAAATAGATTAGATTTCTTTGCTCAACTATAAAGCTGAAAAAAATTATTTGGACAACTGTATTATTTTACAGTAAGCAATTATTTACTACATATTTATTTTATCTAAGTTAGCATTCTAAGTACCATCCTTTTGCTCCTGAGCTCTCCCTTTTTCACACAAAAGGAATTGTTGTCAGGTTCTAATGAGTTCAGCTCAGGGCAGGAAGAAGGGAAGTGTTGGGCAGGGATAGCGTGCCATGCACCGAGATGGAGGTCTAGCTTGGATGAACACCAGCTGGAGTGTACATTTACGTGTTGGCAGGGTGTGAGAGCTATAATAGAAGTACAGAAAGTTGGTAGGCATGAAACCAAATGCCAAACAGATGGGCTCTGCTGATCTGATTTCTTCTGAATGTAGGATTTGCTGAATGAGGCCAAGCAGAGACTTGCCAAGGTGGTGAAGGATACTGCCAGGTACCAGACACTGCTGGACGGACTAGTTCTACAGGTAAATATTTAAATTGTAAAAAATGGATCACTGCTGCCCTAGCTCCCTAAGTTTCTCTTGTCAGAAATAGCCCACTGGAAGTAACAGTTGTGTTGGAGTCTGGATCAAATGCTGCTGGGTGGTCCTTGAGTTTTAAACATCACTTCAAGATCTTTGAGTCTTGGATTCTGAACAGAAGATATTTTGGCTTATTTTGAGGTGTAGAACCTGGTATACCAGCAGCAATTCCATTGTAGGAATAATTGCAGATGGGCACATACACGTTTTAGGGTGCACACATTAAGCTCCTGTAGTAATCAGTTGGATCAAGTGCACCTTTGGCAGAGGCTGTTTCTCCAAACCCACAAGTCAGTGGATACCTGCTTCGAAAATCTTTTTGGCATTTGAGACTTAATAAGTCCTGACAAATGTGACAAATTTACTGTAGTATGGAATGTGACTGTGACAGAAGCAGGCACAGAAAGCAGAAACCAGAGCTTTGCTTGCCTAGAAGCACATCCTCAAGCCCCAGAAATGAACTGCTGAAAGTCCAGTAAGCGTTGGCCAGCTCAGTCCTGTGATCTCTGGTGCCTTCTTCTGGCACGGACTGGTCCTGTTGCTGTGAACTCTCAGGAGCCACACACGAGCTCTCCTGTCACCCTTGGATGACAGTTTTCTCAGTAGTGTCTGCTGCCAGCTTGTGCCTCCAAGTGGGTGTTGTTTCTTTGTCACACTCAGGTGTGGTATTGCTGTACATCAAACAAACCTTTCTTGTTCTTGCAAATTGGCCAGGCTTGTCTTGGCTCGTTATGTTAGATCCAGTGAAGGATCTGTGCTCACAGCTGGACTAGATGAGCATTGTAGGTCCCTTCAGACTGGAATTAAACTTACTTTATTCTGTTCTAGTCTCAGGTATTACCACAGGAACTGCAAGGCAGGAGTTATTAGAACAGGCATCTGAAACTGCTACATGTCTTCAAGAGCTTGGTTCCACGCTCTGTCTACTTAGACAGCAGTGATCCTTATGTGTACATGAACATTAACTGGCCAGCACAATCCTGAGTTTCCATATGTTTAGTTTCACTTGAGTTCTAAACACATCATCCATATTTGGGCTCTTCCCCAAATATCAGTGCTGTCCTCTCAGAATGCCTGCGGGAGGTGAACTTGTGAGCAAAGAACTAAATAAAAGAGGCTGGTATTGCTAGGGCTTGGGTTTCAAATTGATCAGCTTCTTTCCTTTCTTGGGGTTAAATAATTGTGACAATGAAAATGTTGACTTGTGAAACTGAAATGGTTATTCCTTGCAGGGATTCTACCAGCTGCTTGAGCCCAGATTAGTTGTTCGGTGCAGGAAGCAGGATCTCCCCATGGTTAAGGTAAGACACCCTGGAATAGTTGGACAGTGCCCTGCTCACAGAGGCTGAGACCTGACTGCAAATATTTGCTGCTCAGATGCCCCTCTCTGTGTGATATGTAAACAAGCTTTGCTTGTTGCACTTGTGTTGCAGTTACAATGTGCTTCCAAAGTTGAGGATCATTTCCCTGCTTGGATATTACCTTGGAAACTTTAGATGTTGTTACTGTATTAAGAATAATAACTGAGTTTGGCTCAAGAGCCAAACTGAAATGCATTTGCTTAATTAAAAAAAAAAAAAAAGGGACCTCAATCCCTTCATTTTATTAGTACAAGTGATTGAGAGATCAAACCCGAGTGCTGCAGTAGCATTTGTCAGTGCTAACTGGAGGTTTATCTTGTGTCCTAGACTGCTGTACAGAAGAGCATTCCCGTCTACAAAAATGCCATAAAAAGGGATGTGGATGTTCATATTGACCAAGACAGCTTCCTGCCAGAAGATATGTAAGGAAAATGGGATTGTTTTATACAGGGCACTAACTTAATGTGACTTTCAAGCCACAGCTCATATTACAAGAGTCTCAGAAAATTAAGTGTGGAATGTCCTCAAAGTGGCTGCCGCTATTCTTGTGGAACTGGCACTTCTTTGTGTTTATCAGACACAGACTCTCCAGTTTTCTCCAGAGAAGCACTGTCTCCATCTAAAATGTCAGGAGAAGTTTTGTGCAACCTCCAGCCTGATTCATAGTACTGAAGTAGGGAATAACTGTGCTTAGGAATTGAACTGGTCTTTTAAAGAGAGAGAATATGGATGTAGCCATGCTTTCTGTCTCAAGATGAAGCAAATTGAGTCTTAAGGTGCTGCAGGATAATCACGTGATGGGGTTTGTGTCTGTTCTGTGTGCAAGGCTCTATTTCCACATGGTATCATAGAGATACCATATAAAAAGCTGTATATTCTGGTAGTGATCTTTATGTAAGGGCCAACAAACAATGCTTCTAGCACTTTTCCTCACTTTCCAAAATGTCGTAATAACACAGAGTCTGAAGCTGTTTTGAAGGGACGAATTGCAAAGCTCCACTTAAATTGAGATCATGCTAATGAGGACCCTTGCACATAGCTGTGGTCTCTGGTAACTCCAAAGATGCTTTGCACTACTGCTTCACTGGATCTCTTTGTGCTGATTCCTATTAAGACATGATCAAAAAGGTTGTTTTTTAAAAAAGAGAAATCTTACCCATGTATCTGACTTGCCCATAAATGCTCATTTGGGATATCATTGCCACATTCTGACTCTGACCCATGGATATCACTGAATTATTTCTTTTTTTGTTGTCCATCTTTAGTGCTGGAGGTGTTGAAATCTACAACAGTGATGGTAAAATTAAAGTTTCCAATACCCTGGAAAGTCGGCTGGACCTTGTAGCCCAGCAGGTGAGTTTCTCCAACAACCGAGGTAAACGAAATACAATTAACTAGTTTGTTCTTGTCATGAAATCCTTGTGTTTCCAAAGTGTCACAATAGTGCATGGGATCAGATTTCATTGGGAATGACAAGTAGGAAGTTATTTTTGAATGGAAAGAAGAAAATTACCTACTGTTTGTGCAGCAAGAAACTGTGGCTTTCCCCAGAATGATCCCTTTTGAATTAAGCTTAATCATAAACTCTATAAATTATGATACTGAAAGCCTTGGTTATGACTGCACTGCAAGTCAAGATGCTGAAATGCTGAGGCTAATTTGAATTACTGAAGCTAGCTTGAGTACAAACTTTGGCTGAGACCTATTACACCCAAGTGCAAAAACCCTAGCTCTGGCATCTCTTTCTTACACTGCAGTACAGGCAGTCCTTTCAGTGTATAGAGTAGCAGGCAATGTGTGATCAGAGAAAGGCTTCAGAAAGCTCAGATGAACTGACTTGTTAATTTTGAAGCCAACCTAACTATCCCACAGTGCCTGCAAGAAGAATATTTTATTGCCCATTTCACATAAGTGATGTGCTCTTTCTCCACAGATGATGCCAGAAATCAGAGTGGCTCTCTTTGGTGCTAATGCCAACAGGAAGTTTTTGGACTAAACCTCTATGAGAGAAGGTGGGATCTGTTCCACTGCCATACTGAAGGGGATGCAAAAGCATCTGCTAATTTAAAATCTTGAAATTTAACATTACTGTGTCATCCAGTATCTGTTCTTCAATCGAATAATTTTGCATACCTGCTGTGCTTAGCCTCTCTACTTGTGGTTAGAATGCATTGCTCAAAGGATGTGAAGACATACATATTCATCCAGAAGTGGCACTAGAAAGTGGAGGCACTTGGGCTCTTGGCTTTTCTTACACTGTTGTGACTCTATAAAGACAAGTGGTCCATTTAAGGTCACTCTCTTTGCTTTGGTCACATCTCTCTCAAGTTGTCTGATCTGTGAAGTAAATTACTATGCTGCTGATGGCAAATCCCCTTTCAGTTATGGTCTTCAGTGTTATAGAGGGCATGTATTCCTTCCCAAGGTTAGTAGTTTAATTCACGTTGCTTGGTCAGGCATTTCCTGTTCTGTATATGTGTTTAAAAAAAAAAAAAAAAGCCTGAGCCTGTAAAACTCTATTTATTAAAATAAAATGCGTGTGTGTATGGAGTTCCTTGTCACTTCTCTCTGGGGCATTGGCAGCAACCTTTGAAAAGTGGGATTGTTTGTGTAAGGACTTCAAGGACTTCCTGCCTGAGCTGTGTGTATGAACTGTTCTGTGAAGCTGGAATTCAAGTGCAAGGAATAGTGTCAGGCTATTTGCCTGACATAATGTTGGATTGTAGGCCAGGCTTTTGAATAGGACTCCAGGATTCTGGAGCATCATTCTCCTTGAAAAATGGGTCAGTAGTTTTGCTCCCTCAATCTTCTGTCGCAGGAGAGAACTACAGTGACACAACTGTGCTACTTAGATAAAACAAACACAATCCATTTCCAGTCACAAGTTTGTTGCTTCTGTGTAGGAGATCCAACCCATGCCCTGACTCTTCCTAATGGTCAATTCTGAGACTTCTTTTGTGAAAATAGGAGCTGATGAATTACTACTTAAATATGTTTTGAAATCATCTTCTCTAACTATTGCAGCGAATCAGGAACGGTAGGAATTTTACATTGTGCCATGAAGAGCACTTGCCAAGCTGCACCAACACTGCTTTATGCAGTGTTTTTAACCTGAGGCCCTTATCTATGTGCCCTTGTGTAAAGCAGTCTCTAAATGCTAGGTAAGCCTTTTGCTGCCTCACTTCTCTCAAATGGAGATTGACTGCTAAGAAAATCCTGATTCCAGGCTTATTTAATCTGTGTCTGGAAGAAATGCTTTAAATTTGCTCTTAGGAAATAAGATTATTTAGCAAGGTCGGGTTTTTTGGTTTTACTGGTCTTTGCTGTTGCATTTAGGTGCCAGCTCTTGTTTTCCACATAGATGTTTATGGTATTTATTTCTTTAGTGCTTTGCTTTTCAGCACGTTTCTGTGACTGGGCAGTAAGTGTGTCTGGATTAAAGTCCCCCTCTTTCTAGATTTTGGATACCTCTTACAGCTTTTGTCTTTGCAACAGTCACTGATCCAGCTTCCCAACTAAGCACTGGGCTCTGATTTTTGTGACATACATGTAGTGAAGGATGGGCATGCTTAGCTGTGTTGTTTCTTGGTTCAAAGAGTACTTTTTGAAGCAGATTTGTTTTGGTCCTTCCTGATGGTTTCATCCAGCTCATCAGTAAGCTATCTGCAGATGCTTGTCTGTGACAAAAGGAGATTCTTTGTACAGGATCTGATGGTCTGTTTCTTTCATGAAGGTAGCAAGACCTTCACAAATCCAGGTCTTGCATACTTTTGAAAAGCAAAATAATAACTAGCTAGGTGTTTGACTGTGATTCTCATACTGGAAGATGGAGTTACTTGCCATTTCTCTGTTAGTTTTGCATCTTCCTGCTCAGGAGAGAGGAAGAAATTTGTTACACTTGGATTCAAAGATTAGTGTCCTCCAGAATGTGTTCAGTGTTAGTCAATGACAGCAGTGATTCAAAGCAGGTCATTAAAAAGGGTCTGAGATTTATGTACATCACAGCTGAAGTCCAGGACTTGTGGTTTTGTACCCCCTACAGCTCCCCCCAAGCTGACTGAGGCATTATCTGAAACATCCTGGTCCTTTATTCCAGGTAACAGGAACTGTTACCAAGTTTTTTACCTTGGTGATGCAGAGAAAAATGGGATATCCTGTCCAGGTGTACCTAGTGTAGTTAGCAACCCTGTTATGTCTTCATCCAGACTTCCTTTGGACACAGATTTTTGCAAGTCAAATGTGAAACAAAAGCAGCATTTCAGGAGGATTTCGGAGTTCCTACTGGAGCATTGTTGCAGCACACTTTTATAAGTTGAACTGTACTGCTGAACGTGGCCTGATGACCTAGGGCACATCAATGAGAATATTGATCTTTATTCATCTTTGTATAAGCACGCATAATATTCCTGTTGGGCACAGTAAACAAGCCCTAAGCCAGATCAGCACATTAAGAAACTGGACAAATACAGGGAACAAAGGAGGCATTAAATCAGGAAGAAATTCTCTGTGAAGTTGTGATGGGAGAGGCCAGCACTGCAGATTAACAGTGAGATGGTTCAGTCTAATGGAAAAGGAGTCAGGGAAATGGATAATATTGCACTTGTTCTGCAGAGTTGGCAATGGAAAATTTAAGAGTGGGCTTGACACTAAGTGGTCACTCGAGGACTTGAAATGCTCCTGCACACCTGAATCACAACCCTGTTTTAGAAGGTAATTTTCACACCTAGGGGTATTAACATTAATCAGGGATATTAGGCTGTGTGAAGGATCCCTGGAAGTGCATGCAAGTGTCAAGAAGAGAAAAGGCTTGGAAGAAAACACCCAGAAGCTGGCAGAAGGAGGGTACCTTGCTTGTTGCACGCCCCTGTCCTGACCTGCTGATGCTAGCGAGCAGAACCTGCATCTCCTGGAAAACAGAAAAATGTAATCTCATACCTTGTACGGCCCAATAGCACACACACAGAACAGCCAGGCTGGGGCCACCTCCATGGACACAGCCTGTGCCTGAAAGAGCTGGGGAGGTTAAGAGAAAATTACCCATTTGTTCTTTTCCAAAGAAAGTGCAGTGAAGGAGGAATGGAAAAATTTGGAAATAAAAGCGAACCGCCCCAAGGGAAAATTCAAAGCAGAAAAATTTCTTTTGTGAACTGAACTCTGAGCTGTGATTCTGGGGAGCAAAGGCTTGATAGTGCAGTAAAGCAACTTGGCAAAAGGTGTTTAGCCCTAAGCAAGAGCCCAGACAGATTTCAGCGTGGTTTGGCTGGGTGTGCTGTTTGATACAGGCAGCTCAGAGAGGCAGGTGGGGGCCCCATCCTGCCTCTCAAACATGTTTGCAGGGAACAGGCCGTGACAAGAAGGCCCTTCCAGGGCTGGGAAGTTCCTGCTGCTCTCAGCCAAAGTAGAGCTGGCTGGGAAACCCCAAATCTGTCTTCCTAGGCATCTCATTCAGAGCATCCCATACTGTTTCTTTGGCTTTGCTTTAGAGAAAGCAAGAAAAACATCTGTACAGGAGCATTCTCGGGTTAAAATCATGCTCACAATGTGCCAAAAATGTCATTTCCCAGCCCTTGTTATATGCTGGAAATCAAAAGCTGTGGAAATCAAGGCTACCACGTTATTTTAGGTAGTTCAAGGCTGATCTGTTGGGAGAGACTGCAAAGAAACTATCAAGGGTGGTCCCCTCCAGCGTTTCTGGAGGCCTTTTTTCCTTCCTATGTCCAAGAGGGTTTGCAGGAGATAGCTCCTTTTCCCAGACAGCCCCTGACCCACATATCCATTGCCTGAACACCAGGTGAGTGCACAAACCCAAGCCCAGTGCAAACCTTGGGGCTGTTCAGCTCTGCATGGCTGCAGGGTACCAAATACAGAGGCAGCACCTTTACACGTGGCTGGAAGGGGGCAGGAGAAAAGAACAACTGTCTTAGCTGGAGAACTGAACACAAGTAAGGGAGAGAGGAACACACCGAAGTATTCCTGGTATTGGGAGGGGCAGTTATCTTTTGCAAAACTTCTTTCATCCACCCGTGCACAGTCTCCACCTCACTCCCTTGGGACCATTGCCTGCAGTGCCACTGTAACTCCTTTCTCCCAGCAAAGGCCACTTTTTCTCAGGGGATCACAGACAAAACCTTCTTGGAACATCTTCTGGAGAAAGGCTGGTGCTTCTCAGAGGGCTCCAGAAGGAGAGAGGACCCTCACTACCAGAAGAAAAATGCCAGAAGTTAGTCCCAAAGCAGTGCTTGGGTGGCAGCACAAAAAAATTATTAATGTCTAAAAAATTGAATTATGACTGTTTTTCCCATATGCACATGAAATAAAGCAGTTCAAACATAGCCAGTTGTTCCATGCTTCTGCTCTCAGCTCCAAATACTTTGAAGGAAGATGGCATCACTAGCCAGGGCTGGGACAGCAGGAATTGGGTGGCTCCTTTCACCTGCTGCCTGGGTGCCTTGCCAGGTGTCCTTGCCACCACCAGTGGGCTCTGTGGGGTAGGACTGCGGAGTCGCTGGACTTTGGGAATGGGCACATGAGAATTTTAACACTGAGGACATCCACACCCCACCTCTGTGTGGCAGGAAGTGCTGCTGTTCTGTGTGTGAGGGAACCATTCTTGACTAAGAGCATGAGCAGTTCATCACTCATGCTCTAAAATCCTGGCATTTGAAATGTCAATCCCAGCATAACAGTGACTGCAGCTGCAATGCAGGCTAAAGGTGATCACCTATTAAAAACCTTTAAAAATGTTACTTCTCCAGCTCTGTCAATGCCATTCTGCAGCAGGACATGGCTCGGTCTCCTCCGTGTTACGTTGGCAGGCACGAGCTGTTTGCTTTCATCCAAGCTGAAGCATTTGCCTTTCAGTTTCACTAAGTGACCTCTTGTGAAGTCATCTGGAGTTGTAAAGTAAATTGGATCAACCATCTGGCTTTTTTTCTGTTCCCCATTTAATATATTGCTACCATATCTCCATGCATCTGAATGGTTTTATTGCTCTGTGCTAACCATTCCTTTCTCATCCCGCGTTTCCCTTTTCCATGGAGCACCAGCTGCATTTGTGACTGGAAGGTCTCTGGCTGTGTTGTGCTAGGGGGAAAAAGAGGAGCGAGGCAAACCCTCAGAGCAGATCCTTGGATCTCACCAAAGCTTGGCTGCTTTATCTCCATAAAGAGGTGTCCATGCTGCTCAGTGGGTTTCTGGCATTCAGGCATCACCCTTTGCTTTGATTTCAACCTTTTGGCTTGTGATTTAGGCCAGCCCTTTTGGCTGTGCACCCATACTGGTAAAAGTAAAAAACATATACTAGGGGCATAGGCCCCAAATAAATACGTTGATTTATAGATTTTATGCAGGTACTACTGGACTAACTATATTATAAAGCATAACAAAACTAGAAATTAAAAAACAATTATATAAACATGAAATAAATATTTTTTATTTATTAATAGTGCAAACTGTATTTTCCTCCTGCACGCCAACAGTGTTTTCTTCTGCATGCAACTTTGGAGACCTCTGATGTACCAAAAAGGCTTTCCGTGCTGGTGATTAGTAGTAACCTCTGTGCTAGAGGTGTTGTGATACAACACACCCAGGGCATCTGCAGGGGTCTCAGGACTTCAGCAGAGGCTGGGAAACCCCCCGAGGACTATGAGGGGATAAGAAGGCTGCAGGAATTTGCAGGGGGCAAAGGCAGACCTCTCCAGGGCATTTCCTGGTCACTGTGGGAAGCTGTGACACTCCTCCCAGCTGTGTGGGGTGGGAGGTTCACGCAAAGCACCCCCTGAGTGACGGGTCCCTGTGCCTCCCACCCAAAAAGCACCAAATGCCAGAGGCAGGGAAGCAGGGTGGAAAACCCGTGAGGCATTCCAGGCTCACCCCCTGCCGCTGGATGTGGTTAGTGGGAGCAAAGGGTGCCTTTCCCTGCTGGCACGGCCCAGACTGCAGGGAGTGCCAAAGACGAAATGGGGGTTTGGAAAGCAAACAAAGGAAGAGAAGGAAAATATCTTGGAGAGAAGATAGAGAGCATTACAAGTCTCTTGGGAGGCGCAGGGGGGTGTGTGCACACACGTGAACAGAGGATGCAGTGAGCAGCCACTTTGATCTCCCAGAACATCTGGTCCGTGGGCACCCGCCTATGGGGCAGGCCCAGAGCCATGCGTGACTGGGAGAGGGGATGCAAACCCACAGCCAGAGACGCTGTTTCCCATGCTCCATGGCCCCTCTCCTTCAAAGGAGCTGGGCGGCATCAGCCCTGCAGAAAAGGCAGCTGCTTGTGGCTCCAGCCCCAGCTCCTCACCGTTCCCACACCCCCAGTGCCCGGGATAAGCGCTTTGGTGCCCAGCCCCAGCCCCTCAAACCTCTCTGAGCCACGTGGAGCTGTGGCCACAGCGTGGAGGGGTGACTGGGCTGCAGGGAGAGCAGCTAAAGCAGGGCCTGGGGAAAGGAGAGCGGCCTTTGGGGCTTTAGTTTCAGTGGGGCCTGAGAATGGGTGCTCTGAGCCCAGAGAACATGACATGCCCCCTGGGATGGGCATGGGGCACAGGGTGACAAGGGGGGCTGTGTTTAGCGTTTTGGTGGTGGCAGATGCTAAATGCTGACAGGCCTGGGGTCAACAGCCAGTGTACAAAGTCTCTGCACAATTGATCACGGTGTGAGGGGATGTCAAAGACATCAAACCCCAGTGCTGCTGGCTCAAGTGCACACAGACAAAGAGAGGTTTGGGTTTGGTGTGAATCAGGCAGCCAAAATACAGATGCAGAGGGAAGAACTACAGGGAAGTGGTGTGGGTATTCAGGCACACAGGCTATCAAGCATAGCAGTGATTGACATGGGAGCAGAGGATCATTCCTACTGAGGGTCTGGTTTGCCTTCTCCTGTCTTTCTGGGGGACTTGTGTGCCTCCCAGTCCAAGGAGCTACCTCACACAGCATAAGGTTCTCAGTTTGAGGTGTAAAAGGTCTTTCCCTTCTCTTCTCCTCCCCGAGTTGGACAGATCCTCATCAAACAAGGAAATAAGGAGCACATTTCTCTATATCATGGCCTGCTGTGCCTGGAAATGAGCACAGAAAAAACCACCCTGGTTGTCATGCAAGCAATGGGGCTGGAAAGGAAGGTCTGGGTGTTACAAGGCCATGCTTGGCATTACAAAGGGGACAGGTGAAACATTGCAACACTCCCTTGTGACCCCAAAACCTAGGGGCTCTCCAAGGGCCTGATCAGGGTGATAACTGACAGAGTAACTTCCCAAGGGAATCTGTGTTTAACAGCCAGGAAGTGCGGTAGGATGCATTTCCCTAGGGAAGCGGAGATCAGAGGGAGGGGAGACAGGAGCAGGCAGCCAAGGGAAGCAGAGCAGACTGGTATGCACCGGCTGCATTTCCTCAGGGGAGATTTGTTTCATATGCAGGTATGTCTTCAAAGGGGACACCGGGGTGCAGGGGAGCACGTGCTCCAGGGATGAACTGCCCCCCTGGGAACTCGAGTGGAGAGGCAGGTGTCTGTGGGAGCCAGCCATGTCCCAGGGGGCAGTTCTAGTTTGCTGCTGATTTTCCTAACAAAACACAGTCCTACGGGATCTTCCAAACGCCCGTGCAGCCTGGAAAAGCCAGGGACCAATAGCAGCTGGGACTTGGGAGGTTGTAAATCTACTGATATCTCCCATTTTGCCCAAGCTCCTGCTGGAATTACACTGCTGATGCAGCCGGCTGGTCTGCAGGGCTGGCTCCGGGCACAAGCTCTGCAACACATCTTTCCCCACTCTACTGATGCAGCAAATTGTAATCCAGTGTCCCTCTTGGGAAAGAAAATGAAAGCAAACACTCAAATCTCTCCTGTGGCCCGCACAGTGAAGTTTCCCTCACTGAATCCCACATCGGGAAGCCTGAGTTTCCAGCTGAGCCAGCAGCGAGGCATCCTCCTGCCTCCTCACCAAACCTGAGGGGCAAAGCTGTGTCCTTGTGCCCCCTGCCCCTCGTAAAGGCTCCCCCTTCTCCGCTCAGCCCTCTCCCCAGGCCAGGGTTTGATGGATTGCAATCCTCCTCTGCCATGGTCAAAACAAAGGTCACGGCCCGAGGAAATTGCTAACAACTTTTGCCCACCGGCCCCGGAAGACCGGGAGCATTCGTGACAAGGGGGTGAACTTTTTATGATCCCTCCACCCTGGCAGTCTCTTTGGAAAAGGAGTTTTAAAATGTGGCCAGGGAACATGAGGCTTCCGGGAGCTGACAGGAGAGGAGGGGGCAGCCCTGAAACGCTGCCCCAGCCCACGGCAAGCCCCTGCCACTGCCCCTTCCCACCTCCTCCCTCTCCTCCAGCAAAACCTCCCTGTCTCTTTGCTGCTGGGCAAAGAAAGGGCCCTTGGGAGTCCCCATTTGGGGGCTCTTCTTATGGTCCAGAGCAAGTTTACTTCTGTTTTAGCACTTAGGAGACCTTAATATTAGGTTTTTGAGTGTATAAATATCCAGGCACCAACACTGCACCTCAGACCAAGCTTATGGCTGGGAACAAGGGGTTCAGGTACATTCTCACCAGGCAGGGATGTGAACTGCCCCACCAGGCCAATGGCTTTGCTTTGCCCTCCTGTGCCTCTGACTTCTCCACCAAGCAAAAACTGGAGCTTTGAGGGTTGGAGGAGACACAGCAGGGTCCTACCCTTCAAGAGATCCCCGCCTGCTTGGAGAAGTTGCATTTTACATCTCAATGTTGAAAAAAAATCAAAATTTTGAACTTGTGAGTGCATTTATTTTTCCTAATACCTGTAACTGAACATTTCTGTGATTAGAAATAATTTGTTTCAGCCTAAAACTGAGTCTTCCTGAGCTATCCCAAATGCCCTAGTCCTGCCTTTCTGTGCAAGGTAGTCTCTGCCATGCTAAAGTGTGTTGACTAGCAGAAAAATTCAAGATGGGAACTTTACCTGCAAGATGCTTTATTTTTTTTTGAGAAATACACAAAACCAACCAAACCCCCTTTCCAAAAAAAAAGCCAAACCAAAAAACCACTGATGGTGCCAAAGACACTCTGGTTGTTCCCTCAGCATTAGGCATTTCCAAAAGATGTGTCATCCTCCAGCCGTAGCAAAGCCAGCCTGGAGTCAGAGCTTTCCCCAGGGTCTGCCTCATCATGGGGGTCAATGGCTGCCATTTATTTCCACACCCAAACTAGACACTGAACTGGTCCCTATTGAAACTGATTCATCAAATCCATCCCCAATTCAAGCCTACATGAACAAGTAAGTTGCTTTGAAATGGCTTTTTTCTTGAAAAAAAGCTGGGTTTGGGAAGCACCCCTGTTCTCAGGGAGAAGGAGGCTAGGGAGAGTTTAAAACCTCAATATATGAGCTCAGGAAAGCTCCCTTTGTACAAAGTGGTGGGAGTAGCTTTGCCAACCCACGGAAGTAAGGAAAGAGGAGAAGAATAAAGAATTGTGGATAGTAGTAGAAAAAAAAATAGAAAAAAATAAGGGGACACGTGGCTTGGTTTGACACCCCCTGTTACAGTCATGATAGCATCTTGTCAAGATTAGGACATGGCATTTCCTATAGCACAGATAAGCTTTGTCTTTGCCTGGGCTGCAAGGCAGCTCTATAAGGAGCAACTCTCCACCCGCCGCTTCCCCAGGACTGGTTCCAATTAGTGCTGACTCCACTCTGTGCTGGCTTAGCCCCAGGATTAAAAATCTCCCCGTGCCAATCCCCTCTGACCCAAACACTTCCTAGGACTGACAGGGCAACCAAATTCCTCCCCTTCCTAAATTGGACAGCTTGCTCTTGTCACCCCAAACTCTGGCCCCTGTGGAGGGGGATACATGACAGAGAGCAGCCCTTCATCCTCCCCAGGAACAAGGAGCCCAGGTCCTCAGAAGCCTTTGCAGGGCCTGGAGCTGCAGCCATGCTGGGAAAAGCCCTGCTAGGATGTTTAACTCCATCTGCCTGCCCTGGACAGCAGGGGCAGCTCTGGCACCCGGCTGGTGGGTTTGGGGTACTCAAGATGTCAGGGTGCAGCAGATCACCTCTCAGGCTGCTCCAAAGGCCCAGGATGGGAAGTTGCCTACGTGTGCTCCTGTGAGCTTCTCTGGCCAGAAAAGATGCTGGCCCCTGGCTTGGCCAGAGAGTATGGAGTCCTGCATCACAGACAAATGTTTCCTGGGCATCTCTTTGCAGAGGCAGCGCTGGTGCTGAGAGCCAGCAGAACGTGCTCAGCTTGGGAGCAGCCCCAGCCCCAGTGAGGATCCCACAGGAGGGGCAGATGGAGCCCATGGAGCACGCAGGCTACGCTGCAGGGCTGTTTTGGCAGGAGATGTGAGCGTCTGTTACCAGCCCTGGAGGAAACAGAGGGAGATTTCACTGGATAGAGCTGAGGAGGAGAGGGAGAGGGCTTGCAGCATGCACCTGGGAGCCTTCATGCCCCCAGCCTTCTGCTGTTCATCCCCACATGCCTCTGTTTGCTGGCACCAGCTTTTAAGGAAAATCACCTTAATTTTGTCCTGATGCAAAGCTGCTGAATCGGCAGAACTGAGCAAGTTATTTATTCAGGGAGCAGCTGAGCAATGGCCAAGTGCAAGGTGCCCCCATGCACCTACAGCAGGCACCTTCCAGCACCAAACAGTACGGCCGGTTCCTGGCTGTGATGCTGAAACCCCTGTGAGAAAGAGCTAAGCTGTCTTTAAACACCTCCCTAACGGGAGGGCTGCAACCCCTGCCCCATCTCACATGGGAGATTGAATAAACAGCAAACAGCAAGTGCCCTTTTGGGCCCAATATGGATTTGGACCACCACACATGGGCTCGAAGGCTTTCCATTCCTCTAACAGCCCCTGAGGGCCATCAATTAAATCAGCACAAAGGGGAATCGAAGAGGCTACATCAGCTCCTTCTTTGTAGCAGCATCACTCCATGGGCCTCACCCAGGGCAGTCACCACTTTTAAAGCTGAGAGGTTTCATGTGGGTGTGGGGGAACAGACTACCTGTGCCCCAAAAGCACGGGGTGTTTTGGGGAGAGAGGCAGGCTTCCAAGCACACCTGGGCTGCAGGAAAACCCTCAGCCCACCAGGGACTTTGGGGGAAAGCAGTGACACCATCTCATTTCCACAGCTGGGTTGTTCAGAGGCAGCCAGCTGTGCTTCTGAACGGGAAACGATCCCGATTAGCTTCCCAGGTGCTCTCTTGTAAATGGATTACAGGTGGTACCACGGTGTCTGACTGCAGTCCAGGGCTTTGTCTCTCTGAAAAAAAGCCCTTTGTGTTATCCTCCCGCCCCCATCCGCTTCCCCTTGCAAAGGAAGAGGGAGACCATCCAGGAGACAAGAAAACACACATACAGCAAGGGTGATTGCTATTTTAAGAATGTACTTTATACAAAATAACCAATTCATATGGAAATAAAATCTACAGACCTCCGAGGATCAAGATTTTAAAAAAGTTCTTTAAAAAAATTACCCAACACACAGTATTAAACTAACTATTGAGGTAACTGTCGCTCTTGGGGAACAAAGGTAATCAGCAGACCAAGACAAAATATACACAATATAAAAATAAATAGCATTCCCCTTTCCAGTACTGACCAGGAAAGTTCAGACAACTTTGCAGCAGCAGGAGAGAGAAGAGGATCCCTGACACTGTGCTCTACAGGATGGGGAGGGAGGCAGGGGCTCCTGGGCAGCAGGTGATGGAGAGGTGCAGCCCCTGAGGCCCTGCTGGGGACAGAAGTGCTGGGCTGAGCAGCTCCAGCATGAGCTCCTTCTTGAGCTGACAAACTGAGCCCATCCAGTCCAACCTTTCCTAAACAGCATGGGCAGCTGTTCAGCTCAGTTTCCAATTGAGCCCGAGTGTCACATCCCAGCACCCGGCAACACACACCAGTGCAGAGCCCCACTGCAGAGGTCAGATTTCCCCCACTGAGGGACACAGGCAGAGGCATTTTCACAGCTTGGTGTGGGAGGTCTCTGCTGCAGCCTCAGCTCACCCTCCTGTCACCCTGGGACAGCTGCAAGACATTGACAAGGGCCAGGCTTTTGCCCCCATGGCCACTAGACCCCTCCCTGTCCAACAACAAAAAGCACAGCAACATAAGAACAGCCTCACCCGAAAAGAGAAAGGCCCCCGTTTTCTCCTTGTGCCCCCAACAGACAGATTACATTCTTTACAAACTTACAATAATAAAAAAACAACCCCAACGTTACCCAACTTCAGAAAAATGAATGGACGTAGTGGCATAGGCTCCACCACTACTTCCCCAGCAATGCCAAGTGAAGCAGCAGTGGGTCACCCTCCTCCCCCAGAGGCATTAAATCAGTGGTCCACCCACCCCTCTTCCATGTACTCTGCTCTCTGGATGAGGCTCAACTTCACCCAGTTGCTCCCTTCCCTCTCTGCCTTCCCAAACACAGAAGCAGCAACCAGCTCTCTCATGGCTACCTAAATCAACCCACCAGTCTCTGGGAAAGCAGGAGCATGGCAGGATAAAATGCGGGGCCACAGAGAGCACCTTGCTTCCCACTGAAACTGTGAATCCCCCCCAGTGTGTTCTATAGCCACCTTAGCCCTAAAACGGTACAGGAAGGTCAAAGTTGCACTGCTGCACGTTATTATTGCTCAGGAAAAGATCAGGCAGCAGCATTCATTGAGCCATCAAGGAGGAGAGACAAGAGTTTTCACAGTTGTACACAGTATATGCACAGGCATTTTTAACCTAAACCCTCCTGGAGGTAGACATGCCAGGATCACGTGTGGGAGCCCTGCACTGGACCAGGAGCAAATCCACGTACTGGCAGATGGACAGACACCGCTGTGCCCGGGTGGCAAACCCCAGAGGCACACAAGAGAACACATGTGAACCACTGAGGACACCTTAATTTCATCAGGAGAGTAAATGTGCCCTCCCCACCTGCTGTCCGTGTGTGTGCAGAGGAGGCAGCTGACAAGGTCAGCCCTCTGCCCTTGTGCTCATATGGGCAGTGAGCTTTCATCTCTACACTTGACAGCCACCGACTGCAGCGAAGCCGGCAGAGGGAAAGAGACTTGAAAGCTGGGAAGCAAGGAGAGGGGAAGTGTTGGCATATGATACAAAAGGGGATCAGAGGACTTTCCAGTTGAGGCCTGAGCTCCTGTAGCTGCCTGTGGCTTCAGAGAGGGACACTGCTCCCCTGCAGTGCTCCAGTGTTTGAGTGCACCAGGTGGCTGAGGGCCTCTCACTCATTTGATGCCCAAAGGAGTCCGCGATGGCTCTCTGGTCTAACTGTTCACAACAAGGGAATTGTTTTCACACAGAGTCAGTTCTGCTTTCATTTAGAAGATATTCCACTTACCGCCCTTCTGCTAAGTGAGCCAAGTGTTTCCAAATAAAAGGGGCAAAGGACAGAGGGACTTGCTAGAGTTGGTGAAAATCCCAATTAAGTCTCAGTCCTAATTAATCCTTTGTCCCCTCTTTCCCAGGTGGACATAGCTCCTGCTCTCTCCTGGATGCACTGTTCACTTTGATATCCACGTTTCAAAAGGAGGAAGACCTTTGCCAAAAGAAATCTAGGCCACTGCTGCAAATGAAGGAAAAAAGCCCTCAGTCAGTGCAAGACCAGCAGTGTTAGATCTACAAAATGCTCCATGGTCTCTCAAATCCTGCATGTGAGCCAAGGCAAGACAGTAACCAAAAACGGAAGGGTACAACACAGCTCACTTCAAAGGTACACTTGGATGTTACTATCTAGTTTCAAATACATTAAACACTGTCCTGAATTTCCCTGCCTGGGGGTGGACTGAGCCTTTCCCTGGTTGTCCACAGGAGCTCCTACTGAGAGAGAACTGGAAATGGGTCCCTCCCCAGCTCTTTGTCAGAGCGGGATGTGGGAACTCTGCAAGAGCAAACTCCTCTATTCCTCCACTGATGCACCACAATAAAACTTTTTAGGGGGTTGCTCTGATTAAGTGCAGACCCAGTTGCGTGGTTGCTCTGCAGCAAGGGGAACCAGGACCAACTACATCATCACAGATTCCACTCTTGGTCTTCTCCAAGCCACCCTCTGAGATGACACTTCCCTGTCACTTCATTTCAGCACCTTCTCTGAAATTCCACAGAGCATCCAGCAACACAGTCTTCTCAGGAAAGGAAGCAGAACGAAGCCACCAAGAACAAAGAAACAACCCTGGCTGAATAGAGAGATGAACAAAAGCCTGACAGGGATCAGTGGAGAAAATAAAGAAAGGTTGTTTTCTAATTATACTTTCATTTTAAATGGAGAAGTGTTGGGGTGAGAACCTGCAGGGGAGCTGCCTCAGTCAGCAGAATGAAAGATAGCCTCTGTGACTTGCTTTCAGATAAGCCGTCATAAAGCTGATAGCTCTCCAAGACCCTGAGAAACCACACTTACAAAAATATACACAGGCGATTTGCTTCGGAAAGTCTGCATGGGAAAGGCATTTGGCAGACAAGAAAGAATCAGAAGCTTCCAAGAAAAGTGTCTCCGTGTACTTTAAAGTCACAAATCAAACCAGTTGGGCCTTGAAGCTTCAAATTTACTTTCCTCTTTTGTCCTCCTCATTGCAGGCTGGTGCCTTGGATTGCTACTGAGTGGTTTGGTGGGTCACACCATGGAATTTATAGACTGCAAACTTCTAAACACAGCTAAAAGTCACTGTGAAGCCTCAGTGACTGCCCATTCCAGTTGAATTGCCAGGGCCTGTACTACCCAAGATGCCCAAAGATTCAGAGTCTCAGAGGGAGTTTATACAAAGGCCTTTGCAAAGGCAACTTGACATCTTGGGAGCTTGGGAACACCACACACCACTCAGAAAGGAGGAAGTGGTGGGGAGAGCAAGAGCCCAAAAAGGTGGAGTAGCATACAGAGCTCTTCCAAGAATATTGGAAATTTTTGTCATGCTTGAGCATGGTCACCATCATAATTGTTCTATGGATTATATAACCTCGTTTAACATGAAATCCATAACTATAGCAAAACGCATCCTCCACAGGGGAAAAGTAATAGCTGCAGGAAATTTGGCAAAGTCACTAGTTCAGGATGCTTTCTGAAAAAGGACCACCTGGTAATATATTGTACTACAACAATGCTGGAGGATGCACTAGAGTTTCTCCGTATTGTGTTAAAAATTAAAGATAGTGGCACAAGTATGGCACTCAAAAGCCATGTTATTTTAACTGGCACTGCAAGCCAAGCCATGGCACAAAACACCACTCTGTACATACAGAGCTCAGATGTTACTCTTCTAAATCCCTCAAACCTCTCTTCTGCAAGATCTGCAAAGCAGCCCTGTGCAGCATGGGTTGGGAAATCATAAAATTCATGTTATCTGCTCCTGCTTACATTTCCACGGGTATTACAGCCCAGAAATCCTCTCCCAGGGCTGTACCCTCTGAGGGGAGCCAGTTTTCTGTGATTTGCTCAGATTGTGCCTAGCGAGATTAAGCTCTGATTTTGAGGGGATCCCTAGATATTATAAGAGGGGAAAAAAACCCAACCAAACCAATCCTCACTTATGAACAAAGCATTTGAAAGTCTGGAAACTCTGCTCTAAGATTCCACCAGCATCTCTCCACCTCAGCATGTCCTGTCCTCAGGAAAGCCCAGCCATAGCTCCCTGTATTCTATGTGAGTACTTTTCTAACAGAAACCATCTGTCCTCACAACAGCAGCTTGTTAGCCACTTCAATAAAAATTACTGACTACATCAAAAGCCATTTACCTAGAAACCCCCCCAGGAGGAGTCAGCTTCACTACTTGGTTTTGTCTGCCACGTGCAAGTCAAACCCTTCTCCCAGATTTGCCTCATGTCAGGTGAAGGTATCTATCACTGTCTGACACTCCACTGCTCTCCAGGCAGACCACAAGCAATTCTTGCCCTCCTTAGTTGTCTCCTGTTTTGATCCAGGCTTGGTACTCATCCAGAGACCATGACCACCAGAACCATGTTTTCAGTGCCAGTTTCAGCTGAAGTGTGCTTCAGCTTGCTTGGAGAGTTTTTACAGCTTCTAAAAATCTCCTGTTCCGCAATGTTCACAACGGGCTGAATGAAAGGCACTTCAAATATTCAGCTGTCTGTGATACAGAAGAGAGGCTGAAGTATGGCAGGGCTTCTTTGCAGAATCTACATTCACATTTCCAGAGTTTTCAATGCTTTGCTACAAGTTATATTTTCCAGTTCCTCTGTTTTAAAATCTATTTCCAATTATTTTTATAATTAGTGAACTAAAGATTGCTTTACAGGGAGAAGCAACTGTGTTTGTCCCAGGTTTGTTGTCTTAAGGAGGAGTTGTACTTGCACAATTTTTCATTAGAATCCACTACTGCTTCTGTAGCTCTGTTCAGTGAAGGCTCTAGACCTGCCTTTCGGAGCAGCTGGGGGACCTCTGAAAACCACTGCCAGCTGATGAGCCAGATTTGGGACAAATTTGGGAAGACATAACATAATGTTCTTGGCTGAGGAAAGCAGTTACCCATTTCTCAGTCAAAGGTCAACCTTCAGGATCATCTCTTCCAATTCAGATCAATCCACCAGTCACAATTGCTCCCTAACAGATGAATACAAATGAAAAAAACCCACACCAAAACCCCCACCTTCCTTTTCCTCATGTAATGGCATCTGTAGGTAGATACTGGAAGTAATTCACATTACATTGATAGATGTCCCAGGGAACTGACTGGCCTAAGCAGCCAGCAGCTACAGTTCACAGGCTGGCTGCAGCAGTGGGTAAGAACTGCATCTGGAAGCACACTTGTGCAATTGCATGAAGAATTTTAACTCCGGTTAGGCTTGGAAAATGCCTTGGCCCTACACAGCTCATCAGAGGCAAAAGTACTGTAGCAACAGAGCAATGAGGCTCACTGGGCACTAACGTGGCAGTCCTTCCTTTTTTTAACTATTTCAGGAAAGAATATTTCTCATCTTTTAGGCTTTTTGTTCTTCCAAAAGCTTAGGACAGAAGGAGTAATGGCTCAGTCAGATGCTACCTGCCATTTGCTTGCACAGCTTTGCCAGCTTGTGGTACATCTACGCAGAAGGATGAAGGCAGTACAGTCATGTATCCTGGTGCAATCCAGCTACAGATACGGGTGATGGCACCATCCAAGACAAGAAAGCAGCCAGAAAAATTCTCCAGAAACTGGAGACAATATCCCTCCTCTAGCTGGCAGCATAGACTAAAGGGCATGCTGCTCTGTCCTTCTCCTGCTGCCATACTCTGTCCGACTCCTTGGCAGATCCTCTTTTTAACCACTGTCCTCTCCCAGTGCAACCAGCAGCCTGCCCACAAGGACTACGCTCCCAGCAGCTCTTGCTGCCCAGCCCATAGCTTAACAACTCCCCTATTTTACTCCAGCTTCCCCAAGAATAATCAGCTGCTTGTTAGCTTAAAGACGTGAATAAATGCAGATGGAATTCCTACGGTACTCACTTGAATGGCAGTGGCTGTCCAAGCACTGGCACACAGGGTGTCCCAGTGCAGCACTGCCACTGGTGAAAGCCCCTGCAGCCTGTGCTCAGGGAAGCTGCCACCGGCCCTGTAGGAGCTGCTACTTGACAGCAAAGTTAAACCAACTCAACTCGAGCACACAGCCCTCTTGTCCCTCAGCTTCTGAGCCAATCGACCTCACCATCTAACTCTGAGTGAGTGCTTGAGTGCTTTCCAGTTCACCTGCAACTTGCAAACGCCAAATCCAACAAATGGCTCATACTGCAGTAATCCTACCATTCCCCCAAGGCAGCCTCTTGCTCTTCCTCCTCAGCAAGAGTGCTCAGGAAGCCTGTGGCACTTTCTGCTTCACTGCTGCTAAGAAGTGAATATAGCCCAGGGTCAGAGAAAGAGGTGGGGACTTGGCTCCTCTCCTTGGGCAGCAGGGCAGTATGGACTTGCACAAAATTTGTTCTATTGGATAGATGCTGCTCCACCCGCAGCTGCACTGGTTTCACCAAAATAAGTTTTAAGATGACTGGTTATGCCATTTTCTGTTTTCTAGAGCACACATTTCTTCCATCAGAAAGGCAGGGAGAAGGGTACTATACTAGCAGAAGGGACAATGCCATGGGTGTCCTGCCCTGGTTTCAATTCCTGGTCCTGGTTTCCTTGTTCCCCCATGATGACAGGAGCTGGAAGTGCACTCAGGCCGTGGAGGTGGGGGTGAGAGGGGAAGGAGGAAGAAGGCAAGAGGAAGAGGAGGACATGTTATGCTCCTGAGAAATTCCTGCTATAAAGTCAACCAGCTGTTGGGTCTTTTCTTGGTTGCAGAGGACAAGAAGGAGGACAGCAAGTCATCCATCACACATTTCCTCACCTCTCCCCAGTCCCCCCAAACCCTCACCCTGTCCTGAAAGATTTCAGTGTGATATGATTGTAAACAGTTAACGATTCCTCCAGTGCTAAGCCCACTACAAGCTGGGCCCACCCCCTCCCCCATTATGTACAATACATTCACCAACAACAGAAATTTATTTAGAAAGGCAACAGGTTAAATTCTGTAAACTGGATCCAGCTCCAAAACACACACGTTAATACTACAAGTAAAATTCCATCATCGTCCTCTTCCACCCTGAAAAATATACCTGAGTTTAGCAGTCAATNCCTCCCCACCCCAAAAATCCCTCAAACCCTGAATGAGACGCAGTCTCTGGTCACGGAAAGCCACTAGTTTGGGGTGCCCTGTGATGGGGAGCCAGCTGCCCGGCTGGCTGGGGCCCGGCACCGCTGCGGGTTTCCAACACAAAAGCCGGCACGGCACCGTGTTCCACAGACCCAGGAAGCTCCATGCTGCTCGGGCGAGGGGAGGGTGGGAGCAAGGCCTGCCCCTCCTCTCCGTTGTCCAAATCATGTGTGGCTTTCATCTTCGTGAAGTCCTTCCTTTCTTGGACTAGCTCTGGAAGAAGAAGAACAAGAGTTGGAGGCTTTAGCTGGCAGCTTTAGAAAGGAATAATCGCATGATTGCATGCAACCAGTTCAAAGCTAACACTATTGATCTGCCCAAATTCACAGCTTCCTCCAGTTCTTCCCACCCTCATCAAACACCTCAATCCTTTAACCATTGGGAAGAGAAAGACTTGCATTTCAGCTTTGCTCTCTCTAGCAGCCCTTACTTGATCCAGAGGCAACACTGATGGTTTTTGTGACGTCAGATCTTCCCGGGACATGGTTGCTGTAGGCATCTTCGGGAAAGGAACTTGAGCCTGATGCATTTGCATTCTGGAGTCAGGTTGAATGGAGAGAGTTTTAGCACATGAATGTCAGGAGCAAATCCCCACTCTTCGTCAAAACTACTTCACTGAAGGCATACGTACAACATTAGCGTACAAGCATTTGTCTTGTATATTCTGTCTGGCTTCCCCCCAAAACATAGCCCTCAACCCATGCCACTCCCCCAATGGCTTAGCTGTAAGCCAAGTTCCCTGAATACTAGAAGAAGGAAGGACTGTCATGCTGTGATGATGACAAAACAGTAACAGTTGAAGCACATTCATAAAAACTAAACAGGGAGTTTTTGGAGTAGCAGAATTTTCCACTTGGGAATAAAATGTGATATGCAGTCTCAGTGAGAAGTAACTTTGTGTGATGGAATTTGACACGGAGAGAAGGGGCAAAGCAGGAGGAGGGAAAAAGAGGGCAACGTTAGAGGTGTTCATAACAAGAGGCAAACTTCCACTTTAGTCAGTGACTCTGCCCCACTACGAGCAAGATGAAATAAAACACTTGCAAAGAAAATGGCAAAAGTCCGTGTGATTAAGAGATGCTCAACCCTGGATGACACATTAACAAAACACTGCCAGGTGAAACATAGCACTGGTGGTGGATGGATGGGGCAGGCTAACAGCTTCTCCATGACAGCGAGTGCTCCTTGTTTTAAGGAGAAGCAATGAGACTCTCTCTCCATCTTAGCAGCCCTCTTACTCCAAGAGTCCAAGAGCCACCTGTTAGCCTTTCAACTTCACTTGCCATCTCCTGTGACTTCAAGCCATATCCCTTTCAAGGGTATCCAACACTGATGGTCACCCAGGCATCACCCCCCTCCCACCTTGCCTTCTTGCAGAAAACACAATCTTACCCCGAGGGTCTATACAAGTCCTGGGGTGGCCCCCCCATGCCACCTCCACTGCCTCTCTGCTCCATCAGCAAGGCCTGAAAGTGACCCACGTTCTCCTCTCGGCAGCGGTACAGGGGGCCCTCCTGAGAGAGGCCATTGGCCTGGCCGGAGGCTGGATGATGAGACAGGTGAGCATTCATGGGCGATCCGTATGTCCTGGGCTGGAAGTGGCTGGCAGGATGCCGGGATCCATAAGGAGAGCCAGTCTGTAGCATCACCCCATGGGGAGGGAAAGCCGACGGGCCGAATCCCATCCCCGCACCCAGGTGCGGTGGGGGGGCTCCATAGAGGAACTCCCCCGCTGCCACCGAGCTCTGCCTCTTAGTGGCTGCATTGTGGTTGTCCAAATCAAGAAACTCTTTGGGACTCTCCGGTCTTTCCTGGGACTCCTCGGACTTCTCATCTTCAGGCCCCAGCTCCTGCCCGTCGCTTGGAGAAACCTCTTTGGCACTTGCTACGTCCATGCGGTTGGGAGAGGCCAGGGCGGCACTCAGTGCCTCGCAGCCCTGCAGGCTGCCGGCGGACCCCCGCTCTGGGAAAGGGGGCCTGGCCAGGGGCGGGTGGGCGCTGGGGTGCCCGCTGGGGCTGGCCTGGGGGTGGAGAGGTCTCTGCCAGTCCGAGTAGCCCTGTGGGCAGCCGTAGTAGGGTGGTCGCTGGTAGTGGTGGTAGGAGGGTTGAGGCTGCGGTTGGTAAGGATACGGCATTCCCTGGGGGGGCCGGTACCGTGGGAAGACGCCGGGGTGGGCGCTGCTTGGCTGGAAACCCCGTGGGGGAAAATGCTGCGGATGGGAGGCAGGAGGAGGTGGCTTCCCCCCCATCATGGGGCTGAACCCCTGCAGGCCTGGGTTGATGTGGTACCGCCCGGCTGAATTCGAGTATTCCAGACCGGACATGTAGAGAGGATGAAACTGGTTGGGGGCGGCCCCCATGGAGGTGGCATCCACACCAGGCAGGCCGGTGCCCTGTCCCATGCAAGGCACGGCTGCTTCGGGCAGAGCCTTTCCCCCACCACAGAGGGGCTTCTCCAGCAGGTTGGTAGCCAGCCCCTTCCCCTCGGGGCCGGCTGCTGGCCCCTCGCCCGCCGCCCCGTTCTGAGGCAGGGGACCCCCTCTTTCGGAGGTGGGCACCAGGTCCCTCACACAGCCCGGGTCGCCGGCGTAGCCGCTCTCTGCCGACCACGCGCCTTTGCCCTGCCCTGCCTTCAGGTCGCCCTTCACACTGGGGCCATCCCCCTCCCCATCCGGGGGCAAGGCGCGCCTCGTGCACTCCATGGGCAGCGGGGGCTTGGGATGAGGTAGGATTTTGGCGTAGGCCCCGTCGGGAATGCTGATGCACTGAGCCTTCTCGTCCATGCCTGCCGGTGTCTCCACTGAAAGAGAGGGAAGAAAGACAAACACGTCTAATTTCTCCAAATTTGGGTGACCTTTAATAGCTGCTTCTTTTAAAAGTGCTCTTTTAAAAACTGCTCATGAGGTTGCGTTTCCCTCTGAAAGATGGCACAGGTGGACACCACAGTTTGCAAGCCACTGCTAAGGCACAGCCCCCCTGGAGTAACATAGCACACATGTTTGGTCTGACACAGAGGTGTGCAGAGGCTGCCTAAAGGAGAGGCAGACTTGGGTCCATGTGACAGCAATATAAGGTGTTGGTGTAGTGGCAGCTTGATTTCAGGCTGCCTTACCCCTTCTGGTCATAGCATTATAGAATAGTTTGGGTTGGAAGGGACCTTAAAAATTATGTCGTTCCAACCCCCCCTGCTAAGGAAAGAGACACCTTCCACTAGGTCAGGTTGTTCATCCAGTCTGGTCTTGAACACTTCCAGGGATGGGGCATCCACAGCTTCTCTGGGCAATCTGTGTCAGTGCCTCACCACCCCCACAGTAAAGAATTTCTTCTTAACATTGAATTTAAGCCCACCCTCCACAAACCCCATTTGCCCACAGCTTGGGCAGAAGCACCACCAGATCCTGAGATGCTGCAAAACTGATCACAGTCATATTTTAACCAACCGTGGTTTGGAGATGCGACTACTCTGTCCTGCAATCACTCAACATTCTCCCCTGTCTCTGTTCTATATCCAGCAAGCTAAATTACGATGATAACTTTTAAGCAATGCCACACAAGGAAAGAGTTTCCTCTTAGCGCAAGGCACACAAGGGATTGATAAAAGATACAAGGGTTTTGATCTCTAGTTTACCAGCTAGAATTAATGAAAAAAAATTTTTTTGATCTCTGAATTTTTTTGATCTCTACTTCAGGTTTTATTTTTAAGGTTCTTTTTTTTTTTTTTTTAATTATCTGTAGTTTACCAGATAGAACAAATGAAATTCAACCAGAAAGAAACTGGTGAGGGCATGCATGACATGCTGCCATCCCACCTGAACTGATACAGCTGCTTTTGGGCAGTCCTGGCATGTGAAGATTTTAAGATGTTGAGAGCTCATAAGGCAGATGTGCATTTCAGAGGAGAAGCCATACTGACACACACTCAAAGGAGTATATTTGAGACATCTATTCACATAACATCTCCTGTCCTTATCTAACTCTCTGCAGATCCAATTTTTATATTAACTCCAGGTGAGCTCTAGAAGCATCACAGCCTATGCTTTGCATTTGCACCCTATGCCAAACTGATAACTTGCAGGTAAAGCTGGGACACAGGGGACCTCTGGCAGGCTACAGTGAAACAAAACAGTCCTAGAGAAATCTAAGCAGTGGCTAGAGTGGAAAATATATTTCAATTTAGATTAAAAAAACATAAATAGGTATAAAAACTGCGTTGCCCCCCAAGTACTTAATCAAGATTTGAATTATCTCCTGAGAGGTGGAGGCGACAGATGCAGGCAGGGAAGGTCGTTACCTTGGTTGCTGTCCATGTCCATGGTCTGGCCGGTTGGATCCTGCGAGCTCCCGTTCCCCATGACGGGTTTTGGGGGCTGGCCGCCAGCGGAGGCGGCGTGAGCCAGCTGGGGAAAGGGCCCGGGGAGGTGCGGCGGGGGCGGCTGGCGAGGGTGGTAAGGCACACCCGGCGGGCACACGCGGGAGGACAGCTGCTGCATGGCGATCATCTCCGGGCTGTCCAGCATGGAGTCCCCGCCCTGGCACCCTCGTTGAACCTGAGGTGGTCCCCCAAACAGAGCGGCCGGCGGCTGCGGCATCCTCTGCCCGGTGGCTTTCCCGGGCGGTCGGATATACCCTGAGGGAGGCACCCCGTGAGGTAGGAAATTCGATTGCTCGCTCCACTGGCTGGGAGGCAGCGGCGGCCTCATGGCCCGGGGGTCCATCATATGACCCAGGACACGGGGCTGGAGCGAGGGCCCCGGCCCCATGGGCGCCTTCTCCTCTGGCCCCACGGCAGCCTGGCCAGCGGGGCCGTGGCTGCCGTTCCACAGGGCCGGGTGCGCGCGGTTCAGGTACTTGTAGGGCCGGTACATGTGTCCTGGGGGTACCTCCGAGCCCTCCGGCGGCTTCACGGGGGGCCCGTTGTGCCGCGGCGGGAGGAAGCCCTGCTGGAACTGGGCTGGTGGGTAGACTGCATCGGGCGGGGGGCCGCCCACACGCCCCAGCTGCAGGGTGCCCGGCCGGGGGCCCAGCCCGTGGGCCACGTGGGCCGGTGCCGCGCACGCCTGCTTCTCCGGAGTGCCCAGCCGGTGCCCGCGGTGCTCGCTCAGTCCCACGGCCGGCTGCGGAGAGAGAGGGGGGTCTCAGTGAGAGCCATCACACCTGCGGGGCCTGGGGGGCTGCACCCCTCGGCAGGAGGGTCGTACCTGCATGGCAAAGTGCTGGTGCTGCTGGACCGGCTCTCCGGGATGGGGCTCGGGCACTCGCGGAGAGCCGTAGAGTTTTGTGGGGTCGGATCCACGCAAAGGACCAAACGTTCCTGGCACCGCCGGTCTCTGAGGGATGGGGAAGGGTGCAGGGGGGAGAAATAAAACAACTTGTGAAGTGCATAAAAGCAGCAGAAATACTGCAGGTGAGGGGAAGCCAAGGCTGGAGTAACCACACGGATGAGCAGCCGGACTGTTTTGGAGGTACCATGGAAAACTTGAACACTCTTTTCTGTGAGGTGACACAGCCTTATCAAAGCCTTATCAAAGCCACTCTCTCACACCTTATCCACTCATCCCTGCATTTACGGCTGCAATACACTCACCACCCAAATACTGGGGAGCAAGCAAGAAGACTGGAGGGGGCAGTGGTTTGCTTCAAGAAGAGGAATGGACCACAAGAGTATGGAAGCAGGAAGACAACAAGGAATGTGCTGGATTTCCTTCAGAATACTCAGTGCCTCCAGCTCTTCTACCGCCTCCCACTATCTGCAGCACAAGAATCACTCTAAAAACTTTGTATGATCTCTAGCTAAAAGGGCAAGGGATAGCCTAGATCTCAGGGGAACAGCAGATAGATCACACCACAAGCCATCACTGGCTAAAATGGAAAAGGCAGTGAAGGATGGGTGAGGAACAGCTCAGAAGGGAGGCAGAACAGGTGGGATTCAGAGAAGAAACGTTGGGCTAAAGATAGGTCACTGCTGCAGTCCAGGGTGGCCTTTGTTTGATTTAGTTTACTGCTTTTATAAATACTCAAGGCACGAAATGCAGTAGGTACACAGATGGCATGAAGTTACCAGGCATCTGTAAACAATTGAGACAAAAGAAGACCAGCTTGTTCAGCTTCATAAACTGTGGGGTAAGGGAAGAAGTGCTACAGCTTTCCATGCACACTGGGGTAACCCTCCAAGGAGAGGACAGAACTGAGGCAACCAGTTTGTGCAAGCCTACACTGGGACATGCCAGCCATGGGAAACATTAGGAGATTGATTCCACCTAGTGTGGCAAAGACTTAAATTGTACCAGTTTAAATCTAAGGGCTGAAAAGTTTCACTTGGAAGAACCATAACTCTGACCCTTTATCTCTGGGAAAAGGTTCCTGATATGCACTAAGGATTTCATGGTAGGAAGTTTCATTCCCCTTTACCTCCCTCCCTCCCTCGGCCTGATGGGCAAAGGACAGTAGGAACTGCTCCTTACCATCTGTCCAGGATGTGGCACAGGGCTGGGCATGCCGCCGTACTGCAGGGAGCGGGGGAAGCCTCGCCCATTGGAAGGGCCCACTTCTCGAGTAGTCTGCATTGAGTTGCCACTTGGGTCATCTACAGAGGATGAGGAGAAGGAGGAGGAAGAGGAAGAGGAGGAAGAAGCAGGAGCCCTGGAAGTAGCTCGATATGGTGGAGGTTTTCCTCCATTTTCCAGGCGTTGCTGTCTCTTGCCAGGCCCATCTGGGTCTCGTGACCGAGTCCAGACACTGCCCGTGCCGGAGCGGCCACTCCGCCGGCTCCTCTTCTCTCGTCTCCCATCCTCTCTGATCCAAAACTCCTCATCCGTGTCTCCATCTTCCCCAGGGAAGTGCTTCATCATTGCTCGGTGGAAACACCTCTCCAAGTTGTAAGCCATCTTTGTATATTCTGCAGTCAAAAACCCCCAAGAACGTCAGAGCCTCATAGAGAGAAACAATTATGCAACATCAGATAAATCATCTCCCCTCTGCCAAGTTTCTCCGAGGAAGACTTTTGTTTCTAACTAGTTGGCTTTGGTTCCTAAACTCCATAAGCAACACAGCATCAGTTCTGTTCAGTAAGCCCACCAGAGGACAGGCACACAGCCATGACAAAGTACCACTGGCGGCAGGGCCTGCAGAGTCAGCATTAACTCAGTGCTCCAGCCTAGTGCCAAGAATTACATTAGGAGGAGCACCACCTCAGCTCGCAGAGATGTGTGACCTGCACAGTTAGCAAGCAAGAGTGCTGAGAGAAGAAATGTGAACTTCCAGTAATGCTATTTGATTACATTCAGAGGCTTTTCTTGGACTCGTTCAAATCTCTGCCGTGGGCCACGAGACGGAGGAAAATCAGCAAACACATTTATCCGTGTAGTTTCCAAAGCACTTGCTGACCCTGACACAAAAGCTATTGCCAACACCAGTGTCCCCACTGCATCATTTCCACTGGACAGTTCTGCTGAGATGAGCTTTTACTTTTTGTTGAGTGGATAGGAAGGAAAAGACATGTGAGAGGTGTTGGTGACAAGGCCTTGAAGCAAGTGACTTTCCAGTTGTTTCCACTAAACTAACCCTGAAGTTCCTTGGGGAACACAGCTCTCCCAGTGGCAGTGAAGGTATACTTTTTCTTGCAGCCAACAGCAGCAAGCTGATTTGTTCTTAATGTTCTCCCTTTCTCACCAGGTGTTGCTGGTGAGACAGTCTACAGTGAAGACCCACCATATGGGAACTGATTTCTTATCTAAGCAACACATAGAATTTTAATTCTATGTAATTTAATTTATGTAATTTAATAAATTAATTAATTTAATTGCATGGCAATTAAACCCAGGATTTCCCATTTGCACACTCACATTGTTCCTTCAATAGCCAAGGAACCTAAAAACTACATTTTCCATCCAAAGGACAGGCCTGGTTCACTCCTCACTTTCCTGTGGTACTTGACAAACACTGGGAGTTAACCAGACTCCAATGCTTTTCCAAGCCTGTATTAGTTACTATGAGAAAAAGGGGCACACGGGCACACATAAGCACACGAAGGAATGAGCTCAGAAAGAAACACTCTCCTCTCTTTGCATGTTCTGCCTTCACCATCCACCAACATGGCAGTCCTTAGTATGCCATGCCCCAATTCAGCATGACCAAACTGTGCTAAAAGCCTCACTAAAACCCAGTGCAGGTCTCAGTAGCTACTACCCTTTCATCCGGTCTCCCAAAAATATTCTGAAAGAGAAGAAGCACAAATCAAGTACTGGTGAGGAGGAAGAGGGCACTGCTTGCTTTGGCTGAGCACTGCAAATAAACAAATTTAGCATCTTACTACTCTTACCACTGCCTTCACCGTTGTACTTAAGACAGTTCCTGAACATGGTCTTCATATCACCCACAAATTCTTCCTTGGTGCAGTACTGACCTCCATTCAACTTCTTCTCCATGCTAGAGATATCCATGGGGGCCTGGAATACAACCGAACTTCCCTTCAGTTACAGCAAGCATAGTGGGGCTTACAAAGCTGCACTCACAGAGGGCAGGGGCAGCAGAGGATGCTCTCCAGAGAGGCAGCCATCCATCTTTGGTTTTTTTGACTTGTAAGGCTAGAAGGGACTGCCAGAATCATGGAGTTCGACTGTGAGAGCCCAAACTTCAAAACACTTCCAAAAAACTGCATGCCAGTCAACAAAGTGCATCAGTCAAGATGGCTGGGCCACCTTCCATACCTTAATGATCTGGTAGTAGTTGGGAGCATAGGATTCATCAACAGGCTCCAAGAAGGGCCAAGAGTCCTTGTGAGCCTTCACCACATCTAGAACTGGCAGTAGCAAGACAAAGGTGAATGGTTACACACACACAGACACACACAGAGAAGTATTTCACTTGGAGGAAGTCACGCAAAGGGGGAAAGCTCGGGTGGGACTAACCTTTGTACATGGCTGTGAACTCATCATCCAGTTCAAAGCTGTAACGGGAAGCACCACAGTGAATATGCAGACTGAGGACAGATGAGACATGCTCTGTACTTCATCTTCTCTTCCACCCATGCAGTGCCATAATGCTGGCAAATAGGCCTCATCACAAACACTCCTCTCACATGGACCAAACCCAGATGTTTCCCAGCTTACTCCTCTCACTGTTCTCCAACCTCACTTCTCCCTCTGCATCCCTGTGAATGATCACACTCCTCTCCTTGCCATACTCACTGCTTCAGCACACTTGTGTGCTGCAATGCCCCACTGTATACTCACATGTCCTTGGTCCTTCGCTCTTCCCTGGTAGGGGAACTGGGATCCAAGTGGGAAAGCTCAGGGGGGAGCTCCTTCCCCTGTGCCAGCAGCCAGGCCCGCTCTTCACGAAGTTTCCGCCTCCTGGCCCGTTCTGCAGTGGGAAGACATAAAAAAACCATTCAGCACTCCTTGCCCACACCTTGCAGGGAAACAGAACGTGCTCCTGCAGCTCTCCAGAACTCCAGTGAGATGGTCTTGTTCTTTCAGCAAGAGCAGCAACAGCACAGGAGCAGGTGAGGTGAGCATACAGTGCACCATCAACATGCCTCATCATCCTCCCTTGGTTACAATCACCGATTTTGAAGCACCACTGTGACACAGATGCTCCTTAGGCAGCTTCCAGAAGTGGTGTGGTACATAGAGGGAAGTTCAATACCCAGCCCTAGGCACAGCTGAGCACTATGGAAAGAGCTGGCTTGTTGTTATCTTCCTTTAGGGGCTTCACCTCAGGCAGGTGAACTTGAGGCAGCTGGCTTTGTGTGAATGGGATGAAGAGCAGTGCCGAGGGAAGGGTGAAGTTCTACCAGGTGAGTGGCAATGAGTAACTGGGGTCATCATTATCCTCCATGGCTGGCTTTGGGAAGGTTGCTCAGGTAGGTCTTCATGGCCAGCAGCCAGAGCAAGCAAGCTGCCACACACGAGGGCCACTGGGACAGCTTTCGTTTAAAGAGGTGAGACACAGGAAGAAGCAATGCTGGTAATATAACCTGTGGTTTGCAACCAGACAGCTGGCTAACAGATTGCTTCATAATAGAAAGTTTATGGGCTCTTATGAACCTCATTTCCTTTTTCTTATAGGAAACCCGAATTCATTTGACTTGCAAAACACCTGCGGTTGGACCAACCTTCTGTAAGAGCAGAATTCTGTGAAAGTAATGTTCAGGGAGAGATGTCACAGGAACAGGCCACATCAGGGAACACCCAGAGTGAAAGAAAGATGAGGGAGACTTGGCTAACACCCTCTAGCAGAGGCTCTGCCTTTGGAAAATGCCAACTACTCAAGAGGTACCAGCTCTGCTAGAAAAATATTTATTTAATGTCCTAATCTGTCAGTCAAAACCAAATTTGGGATGGGGCTTGAGAGCACAAGAAAAGTAGGAATAGCTACAAGGTGAGTGTTTGTAGGGACATCCATGGCCAGATATGTCAAAGACTGGTAAAAAAAGCCCAAATTTCCTGTTAGAAGACTCAGGGTAGCACTGAAGTTGGGAGTATAGGACTTGCATCTAAGGCGTCCTACAGAATCTAACAGCACCTCTTACAACATTGCATGACCA
Organism: Falcunculus frontatus; assembly: GCA_013398115.1. NCBI lineage: Eukaryota > Metazoa > Chordata > Aves > Passeriformes > Falcunculus > Falcunculus frontatus. The sequence continues at coordinate 355,870 of VZRV01010647.1, read as the reverse complement.
GAAGTCCAACACCCAATTGCAGGAAACAGAGAATATCTGAGTCTGTCCAAGCACTGTTCAGAATTCATGCTTCTTTCATAAAATGAGCAATCCTTAGATGGCATTGCAGTGGATGCCTAAGTGAGAAAGCTGAGGAGAACAGGAAGTGATTATTTGGGCAGCAAATGGAAAATCTCATGACAACAGCAGCCAAGAGGTAAAGATTGTGTAGATTTTAGAAATCCACCACCATCTGCCAAGGATCTGACCTGGTAAACCGACAGGAATCAAAGAGTGCTACCCTGGTACCAGACTGGATCTCAGTTAGGATTAACAGCAGGAACCTCTACCACAGCTAGTGTTCAAGATCACTGGCAGAGCTCATTCTCATACTGTTGGCCTGGGTCGAGTCCTACCCAGCAGCTTTCAAAATCTAAATAATGCCCTAAAAAGTATCTCAACCTTCTAGAAAGTCATATACGTGAGAGATTACGTTGAAGCAGCATCTGGAAAGAGAACTGGGAAACTCTAACCAGCTGTCGTGGTAGAAATCTAGAAAGCTGCCTTAACTTATAAATTCAGGAGAGTACAGATGGGTCCAGAAGGAAACTTGCTACCTGGGGTTGTGTTGGAGTTGAGGGAAGTGTAATCTCAGGCTGGAAACTGGAATGCGATGTAAAAACAGGAATACCATCCAAAACTGAGAAGAAGGTGAAATTTATCAGAGAGCAGATATTTCACCCCATATTTCACATCCCCCCTCTACAGAAGACCATATAAAATTAGTATTATATTCCAAACAGACTGAAAATTAGAAGAAAATCTTTTTTACCCTAAAATTTCTGTTGATGGATGTCCAGTTTTAACAGGTCTGAACCAAGTACAACAAATGACATCATTTTCAAATCACTACCTCTCCATCATAAGAACTGTCATGACAGCAAATGCTAGTGGTGGGTGTGCTTGGCACTACAAAAAGCTCATTAAGAAGCCAGTTTTACCTGGATAGCTGCTGGTTCTAGGGATAAAAAAATACTGTAGTGATTTAACCGAACAAGTCAACGTAACCTCTGCAAACAGCTTTTGTACCAGCTTAAAAGGAGACTTCTCCTGGCTAAGCCTAAGTGGACTAGGGAAGAGTTTAAACTAAACTGAAAGGAACAGCACAAAACAAAGTAAAAGCATCTCTGCCAATAAAAGCATGAATATATGCTAACTTGGCTTAAAAGAGGCTAGAGCTCAACCCCATGCCAGCTTCTTTGAGTGGCTCTGGTACCTTTGAATCAGATGATGTAATGATTGCATTTATCCAGAAAAGGAAGTGGCTTATACCAAAACAAAACCATTTTACAGGAACATTTATCTCTGCACCTCTTGTGGAACTTCAAGACTAATTTTGTCTATAGAAATGAAGCATTAAACCACAGAGAATATGCAATTTGCCAAAGGAAACAGATATCTGTGGCAGAGATGGAAGCTGGATGAGTCTCAGTTTAAAGCACCTGATTAGCTAGGGCTAGCAACCAGGAATACATGAAGGCCAAGGAAGTAATTGGATTTTTCAAAGGTTAGAAAGGTAAGCAGGTAAAAGAAGCTATTCTTAGACAACATCTGGCCTCCTACCAAACATCTGGTAGCAAACTGTTTCATTTTGGAAAGTTTACAAGGTTTGCATGAACTTAATATTTTTTTTTCCTTTTCTGATTCTTTCTCCACTTCGGGACTCATGATACTGATACTACCACATATTGCCACAGTTTTCTGAGGATGTTCAGCCTTTCCCTAGAACTACAAAAGCCCAGTCAGTCACTGTGGCTAAAGCAGCAGCTAAAGGAATCCCCCATAAGGGAGGCCAACAGAGAGAAAGAAGGTGGTCAGAAATTGCTCTGACCCCACACCTACATGTATACTGGCTGACTGCCTGCTGCCTGTGCCTTGATCTGATTTATTAAACATAACACGGCTGTTTGTTCCAGAACAGCTTAAATCAGAATTTAATTCATAACCACAAACATTTTAGACCAGCACCTGAAATTGCCACCTCTGGTGCTCTGTGTAGCCTCGTCCCTTCATCTTTAGTTCTCCAATTGATAAGGCCAGTAGCAATATAAAACACTACTCTTGCTACTCCCGTGTCATCCCAATTCCCTTTTGCCTCAAAGGGAATTCTTTCATCATGCATTGGGCCAAAAGAACCAAATGCTATTCAGTGAGAGCAAAGCCAGCTAATCCTGCACACCTGAGGAGGCAAGTGGGGACACAGAACCAAGGAACAACATGAATAGCAGGAGAAAAAAATGGACAGCTGGGGCAAGGAAGAAAATGAGCACGATTTGAAGAAGACAACACAATCGAAAGGTGCCCTAGAGAACAGCCACCAACACCGAGAGGACAGACGAGGATAAAGAAGCTACAGTCAAACCAATTTAACAGAGGTAAGTGCAAGAAAAGATTCTCATTAGCAAGCCTGGCAGGGGAGGAATGCAAATGGGAGACTTTAATTCAAGCCCTCAGTCTTGGCTTTGAAAGCTTCCACTCCTGCTCCACAGTGGCCGCACGTTACCTTCCACCGCTTTGACCTTCTCCTCCATCTCCCTCTTCCTCTCCTCCTTTAGCAGCTGTTCCTGCTCCCTCTTCTGCACTGCTATAAGGATCTGGCGCTCCTCCTCTTCCTCTCTGCGCCTCTGCTTCTCCATCGAGCTCAGCACACTCGGGTTTACCTGCAACAGAATGATGCACCAAAAACTGTAACGCACTGACTTACTGAAAGCTGAGCAGAGGCAGGTTTACTTTGAGAAAGTATTAAAGCACACCTACAATGAATGACTGGGAGGAAAAAAAAGGGGAAAAAAAAAGGATTTGTATGTATGAATTCCTAGATGAAAAGCAACATGGAAAGGGAAGTTATTTGCAAGCAATGAAATCCTACTGATACAAGGACAATGGAGGGAGAAGTGATGGGTTAGACAAGCTGCCATTCTGTCAGGGATGCACCGTGTGCATTTCTCTTCCCTTCTGGGCAAAGGATTCAGGCTGTTGACACCCTTACACAACACCTCTACCTCTTCCAGCTAGCAGAGCTCTGAGTGCAAGTGTGAGAAGAAAGGACTACTTTGCCAAACCTGTCTCTGCTGTAAAACACAGAATACTTCAATAAGGAAAGCGTCTGGTACAGCTTTGCATCAAGGTATCATTAGGAATGTTTTCCTTTCCTGTTCAAAATTTCTGTGTGCTAATCTCCCCTGAACTGGCTCTCGTCTGTTTGTTTGGACAGTTTTCCTGCTGGGTCCCAAAACCGGTTCTCTCATTCAAGGACACCTGGCTCTTTATTGCCCCACTTTCTCACCTCCCCACTGCCAGCAGGCTGCAAGGCTGTGTTTGATCCTACTTAAGACAGACCAGGGACTGCCTGCTCCTATTTCTCCAATAAAGTATGAGGTATGTATATGGAAGTGTGGCATTATCTTTATTACCTTAATTTAATTATAAGACAAATGTATCAGTCATCCACCAGCCACTCCTACCCCTGTGACCAAGATATGTGTGCTTTATCAGCAGGGAATATCAACCAGAAAAGAACAATGTACACACAGTTTGCTCCAACTTCATTTTCAGGGAATAACCAGCAACCACCACTTAGGCAGAAGGCATTTCCTGAGGATTAGCAATCAGCCGGGGTCCATCGGCTGCTTCTCAGGCCATCAACTTCTCCAGGCCCATTATTAATCCCCAGGTAAAAAAAACCCCAAATCTGGCACCAGGATTACTATTTTGTCCTTGTTTCATTGCCCAGGAATGGAACCTGGGGGTGTTTTGATGAACGCCTAGAAATGTTGTCTGGTTTCACTGTACATTTATTCCTACTCTGCCTCCCCTTTCCCTGCACAGCCCTGTGCTGCCCTACAAACTCCCACTCCAGTTCTCTGTAGATGAGCACCCTGCATCATCTCCCTGTCTCTAGCGGCAATAATACATCAAGAGAATTATGCTTCAACCACCAGCAGTCACGGAGAAGTGTCCAAGAGAGGGTGGGGATGGGACTCTTAAGAAAATTAGGACCATATCCTGCATTTAGGGACAGATCGGGTAACAAAAAACAGCTATTCTGTGCTGATCTTTTAAGGTGAAACCCAGAGCTTCATCTCACCACAAGGGAACCCTACCTATCTTCTTTTCCATTTTATATCTTTGTCAAAATGTTATCACTTTATTCTTCTATTGCTTACCTAGGGAAATCATTCTGTGAGTTCAGTTGCCTTGAGATTAGCCCACTTCTCCTCACAGTCAGTCTGAAGTTTGTTTCTCAACCCCTCATTCTGCCCAATGATTCCTAGTTATGCTCTTCCGGGTGAACACAAATTCTCCTCTTCTTCAGTCACATTCCAGCCTTTACCTTAGGGACTTCCTCAGACACTTACACAACACTCCCACATTTCTACAGTTAGACTGAATGTTTTCTTATAAAGCAATCCTTTCAGCTCCCTGGAATGATTATTCCAGTTGTCTCTCAGAACTTTCCTCCCTGATCAATATACAAACACCAGGATGCCCAGGATTGTACTTTGACAAGTACAAGAGGTCAAGAACCTAGAGAACTGGGTTCTACATTTCCACTTTTGATTCTTTTTATACTCCTTTCTCAAAAGCTCTACCATCTGATTTGCTAGTCATGAGCTGCAAACAACTTCCTTTTAGAACTGATCCTGACCACTTTCAAACAGTTTTACTCTAACCTTCTTGATAAATCTTTAAATTGCAGTAGGAACCAAAAGAGTCAGGTTCTGCAGTACAAGAAAGAGGTGAGCAGGAACCAGCCACCAAACTTGGTATGCCAAGATATTTTAATGAGGATGTGACCATCAGCCTTTACATTCTCCAACCCATAGATCTAAGCCAGCCTGGCATGACATGTTGATTTCTTTTGATTGTTGGTACACAGGTGAGACCTTCCCTTTCCCTGGATTAATACAACTTCCACCTTTCATGTCCAAAGGAAACAGGAACACAACATCCAAGCTGCAGGGCTCACACCAGGACCTCTCCAAGCCTGCAGGGCACATTCAGCACCCTGTGCTTTAATGGCATGACACAGGATCCACAGCACGCTCCAGATCAACCCACCACAAATATGGCATCAACAAAGCAAGGTGACACGTTTAAATGAAGGAGAGGGTGTCATCCTACCAGGTCTAGAAAGCAGAGAAAAGGGAAAAGCAGAAACCACAAACACAGCATAGCGAGCCCCAAGGACTGCAGCAGACACCCACAACTGCACTTGCTCCCTGCAGCACTTGCAGGGCAGCAACAGTGCTGCCTGGGCTCTTTGAGACACTTCAGACACAGGAACAACCTGATTTTCAGAGGGACCCTCTGCCCGGTGTCCCACCTAAGTCCATTGGGGATGAGTGTGCTCAACTCAGGGTTAAAAAACCACGCAAACATGAGCCAGTAAACTCCTACTGGATTGGTGGGAGCAGACGCTTATTGGAACGGTAAAAGCAAGAATCAAACAAGTTAAACTTCCTTCCTGACCACGGAGGTGGCAAAAGGACGTTTCTCCAGCTTCCTCCCCACTCGGAGGGTAAAAACCACTGCGACCAAGGGATCACCGCCTCTTTCCCTCCGGCAGAGAGCACTCCAGGACCCAACATCACCGCTGTCCCCTGGCCCTGGGACTCTGAAAGGGCCAAACTTCTGCCTTTAGCTTTGCTCTCCAGACAGTGGGTATCAGACTTCAGGGGCAGAAGGCCAGAAGGCGACGGGTGCCCTGAGTGCCCTGGCCCCTCGTCCGCCAAACCTTCCCTGCTCAGGTTTCCTCAGCGCTCTCCTAATGAGGGTGCTGCTCAGGCGGCTCTTAATGAGGAGCTAATCTGAACCACCTGTTGAGAAATCCCCCGCAGGATCAGGAGCCCATGGAGCAGTTACATCTCGCACTCAAGCAGCAGCCAGGAGAAAGGGCTCACGGGCACCGGGCTGAGGTTTGTTCCCCCAGGCTCACCTGCTGCCCACTGTCGCTTGACGAACAAGCCATCAGACACGCTGGCACCTTCCCTGGCCCCCCCACGGCGGGGATGACTGCCACATCCTGCTGGGGAGCAGTGGGAGCATCACCACTTTGGCGCTGGCTGGCTCCCTGTGTCCCGGCGCAGCGGGTGCCAGGAGGGCCCCCTGCTCGCTGGAAACGTTTCAGTGGCCCACAGGCAGCAATTAACAGCCCTCTGCCACTGCAGACCTGGAGCACCTGCGGTACTGATTAGCATCATTCAGGCTCCATGTGTTTCCCACTCCCCTCCTCCTCTGGGATTTCTGCTGCCTGTGAACAAACACGTGTCCCCATGCTTCCTCTGCACGGTGGGTTTTGCAGAGAGCAATTCTGGCCCCAAACTGACCATCGCTGGGGTCTTATCTTCCTCTCGGCAGGCTTTTATCTGCCGCATGATGAGAGGTTCTTCCTTCCTTTTATTCATCTGTTCTAAGTAATTACGTTTATTGCAGAGGGAACTGTACTTTCTCCTTTGTTTTGGGGAACCCCTGACTCTGGCTCACGTGGCATATTCCCTGCAGCCTAATTTCCCAGGGTTTGACAAAACACCAGGTAACTACATTTCCATTACATCTACAGCAAGACATTATGCCATAACCTGATAGAAATGAGACAATTTTTTCCTCCAAAGCTAATCCTGTGTTGTCTGACCGATTGCTTTGGGTAGCAGTTGCCAGTTCAAAGACCCCCCATCTCCACGGCCCCGTGTCCCCGGCTGTGCTGGCGTGACTGTTAGGGGCTGTGTGGTGAACGGGATTGGAAAACTGATCTACGTTAAAAATAACCCCGACCAAAGAAAAAGGTTATATTTAACTCCAGTCATTTTCCTGGGTCTGGTTCACTGCACAGACCCGCAAGGAGCAGCAGTGCTGTTACACTGATGGGTGGAGAGGAGATGAGGGTGAGGAGGCACGGAAAGCGCCGTTTGAGCCCACAAGGCTGCAGTTTGATAAGCATTTCTTTAAGCAGCCTAAATTGTGACTTCGATTTCCAGCTGACCCCCTCCTAGCTCAGCTCCATACTGCATCAGTCATTCTCTCCCTCGGCGCTATCTGCACCCTCATGTGTTTGCAGCCTCACGTTTTCCCCTTGGCTGAATTTCTGTCATTTCCCTTTGTAAGCCGGTTCTTCTAGCCCTCTCATCCTTCTTCAACTTTTCTTTGAACTGCCTCGAATGTGCCAGCACTTTCATTGAAGTGGAATTCCCCAGACTGAGCGCAGATTTCCATATGCAGCTGCAGCGGGGTCTGCGGCGAGGCCGGTTACCTCTGCGATCCAGAGGGCAGCACCTCCCTGCTCGCCATAGAAACCCCGGGTGTCAGCCTGCCTTTGACGGGCATTACCACCCATCTCTCTTTCAGCACAAGCACTTTCAAGCGACTCCTTCCCACTGAATAGCGATGCTGCGGTTTATTTTTTCCCCCAGGAGGCATCTGCTCTCGCCTCCCTCTGTCGTCCTCCCCCTCGCACCCCCCCTCACCTCCTGCTTGATTGGTTTGATGGGCTGATGGTCAGACATCCACCTGGGAGAAAACTCTGTCCGCTGCAGACGCTTCTCCTGAAACAGGGTTGAGAATTGAGGGAAAAGGAAAAAGAGAGTGGAGGAAATTAGGGCACATCGGTGACACTGGCAGGAGAAACTCTGAGGGCTAGAAGTGACCATGAAATCCCTATTAGCTTGACAAGGGTAGCAAACAAGCAAACTGAACTCAGTCCAAGAACATCACGCTGACTGCAGAGCCTGTTTCGTGAAGCCATCTAGCTGAAGGATCCCTTTCCAGATCTGTCCCACCTGAAAACATTCAGCTGATGGACAATACCCTTCAGAGTTTTGGGGCTCTGACACATCAGCTCAGAGCAGACTTACTTAGGACAGCTAAGCAGCCAGTGCCCCTTCAGCAGAGGCAGCAGAGAAACAGCAGTAAAAGTGGAATCACAGGCAGTTTGCATAGAAAAGCCAGGCTGTAAATCGCAGCAGTTCAAAAGCACAGAGATCCCCTGCTAGCAGGAAAGGGACACAGAACGTGGCTGAAGACAGTAACCCCTTCAGCCATCCTACCCACGCTGCTGTGCCATCACGAACCAGATCCTCGAGCACCGACTCCAGCCCTGGCACAGCATGGGGGAGAGCCTTTCCCCCATTCACAAGCTCAACAGCCCCCACATCCGTGACGCCTGCAGGCTGTAGGTGGAGGGAGCAGAACGGGGTGACAGGCTGCTTGGATTTAGCTCTCCTTCACTCAGCAAGCGTCCACGCTCTTGGAAGCGGTCAGACAGAGGTAAACAGGATGTCATGTCTCCTCACCTTCTGTGCAATCATGTTGCAGATCTCTGGCAGGAAGTCTTCACTCAAGAGCTTGTAGAGCTGCCTCTCTCTAAGGGAAGTCCTCTCTCTGAAGCTCTCTGTGACCTGCCTCCACTCCTCTTCCGTCTGGCACAGCAACCACCATGTCCCACGGCCAGGCCCTTGGGACCCTTCAAAAACATGAAAGGATGTTATCTCCATAGCAGTTATGACTAACAGCTCTTCCCAATCCCTCCTCTTCTCAGGGCTCAGGAAGAGCAAAAGACACTGGCAGTGGCCACTGTTATGGAAAACATTCCCTTTGCCATAGACCCAAAGCTCTCTTCATGCACCAGAAGCACTGCTGCCTCCCCTAGTGACAACTGAGTGATGCCAAGACACGGAGGAAGCACACAGGTGAAGAAATAATGGTGCCACGTGGCAACACACGGGTAGTGTGACACCCCTGTAGCAAGCCCACATTCCAGTTATGGCAGACTGGAGAAAAGTTTCTTGTAGCGGCGGCTGTCAGGAGCAGGACATAGGGAAATGCAAATGTCTGATTTGGTCTGGCAGCAGAATAAAGCCACTGAGAAATAATGTAATTTGAAATAAACCTTTTTTTTTTTTAAAGCACTGCAAACCATTTCTGCAGTGAAAAAAAAAAATCCTCCTGTTCCCTGCAAATGAAACATTTTGTTTGCAGGCACTTGAAAGAGCAGAAGAGGAAGTGAAGGACAGGGTTCATCGGGCTGCCAGATGAGGGGGAAGTTCCAAAAGTTCACATCCCATCCCTGCCCGATCCAGAGTGGGATTGAAGCAGATCACCCACCGCTCTGAAGCATGTCCCAACCACCAAGACACTTTGAGAGCTGTTCCACCTTGTGTGAAACACTTGAATAATAATTGCAAAGGAAGGGCTCTCTTGCACTGTGGTTGGAACACCCACCTGGAGAGGGGGAATGTGGTTCCTGCTCCACAAATGTTTACACAGAGCAGGGAAGCCTCATGGGTTACAACTTGTATGCTTTTGCCCCAGGATGCTCTCTAAGCAAAAAAAGGTTGTGCCCTTTTTTTTCTTTTTTTGGAGTGAGGAAAGTCTTGGATCAAACACCTTCAGGCTGAGGGGTTTCTCAGCTCCCTCTGGACTTTTCTAGGGCTAACCACTGGCTCCCAGAAAGAAAGCAATCGTCATCAGCACCACTGGCAGATGTCATGCACCTTCTGACCACATTTTCAAGCAAACTAACAATGAAAAACATAAAGTAAAAAACCTGAACCTGACTCTGGGCCCTTTGTGGATCTGAGCTGTGAGTGGCTCTGACACGCAAGGTGTAAGGCTGTCCTAGGAAGACCAGAAAGCCGCAGGCTCCCTCCAGCACCTGCCCTCTCTCTGTGCCTGGGTGCAGCAGCAGTGGCACAGAGTGAGGGTGTGCTAGCCCCAGGTCACAGGCCAGCCTGGAGCTCAGCCTGCCCTCAAGTGACTGCCCTGGGGACTGGTAACTGGGACAGCAAAGGCCCAGCCATGTGCTGGTTCTGCAGCTCTGGCCACACAAAGCCATCCCTTGCCCACCTGCAGCAGGGAGCTTACCTGCATCCTGCTCCCAGAGCCCCTATCCTTGTTTCTCATTCCCTTGCCAGCTGCCTACGGACGACTCATTTCAATAGCAAACAGGACTAAGGCACTGCTTTGTGCCAACAGAAGATTACTCTGCAGCTGAAGTGACACAATTTGCCGGGAGACAATGATCTGATAAAACCCCCAGTGCCTCACGCGCATCGCTCTGGCTCTGCTGCCCGGTTCCAGAGCAGCCGGAGTGGCCGCCAGGAAATCTGAAGACAAAGGGCAAAGGGAAGGAGGCATGGGAAAGACAATGCCACCCTTGCCTTTTATTGTGAGGCAACAGGCAGGCTGAGTCCCTGGGTTTTGTGGGAGCCAGTGGATACACGTGTATGACAAATGAGTCCCAGCTCCCTTGAACTCACTTTCACATCATGTTGCTAACTCGCTTTTTGCCTCATTAACCCTTAGGTGGGTACTCCCAAGACATCATTTAGCACTTTTCCGTCACCCACTGGCCAAGAGGAAGGAAAAGTGAGGAGGATCAGAAAGGTTCTTCCTTCCGTGTCTTGGCATCACTGACTCCATTCTCTTCTCCATCCGAAAAAACACACCTGCTAACAAGAGGGGTGTGTTTTTACCTCACCCCTGGAAGACTGAGGACCACTCACAACCTGCTTTTTTAGGTGAGCCCTCACATTCTAGTGAATCCCAGTGGGTTAGGTTTCTTCATCCCAAACTCAGCCACGATAAAACAGGAAGCCTGCAGGTACCCAGACTCCCAGCTGCCAGGCAGTCTGTAACACAAACCCCTCCTTCCAAACTTGGCCCCAACCACCAGCAGAAAGACTCTGACTTTCCTGAGAAAACCTGGGTTGTCTCTCAGGCATCTCTCTGGGTTCTGATAATTTAAGAGCCTTATTAGCTAGTGGTATCAACCCTGATACTGCAAAATCTCTTTACCATTTCTTATCTGAGTCTCGTGGATAAGCAAGTTTTCTTCTGCCTTCTCCCTACCAAAAAAGAAAGAGACGGAGTGATACAATAAGTACGTTACTTCACATCACTGAAATGCAGCTGTTTCTGAGAAGAATAGGGAACACTGCAATTATTCAATGCAGAGCAAAACCATGAAAAGAACACTGCAGAACACACGTCTGATATACATTTTCACATATATATTTATCATAGCTTTGTAAAGTTTTTATAAGTGAAGGGTGCAGGCTGAAGTTTGTCCAGTACAGTATTTCAGTTCTTATGGAAAGCATCCCAAAATCTATATGGACTCAAGTGGCCAGGATTTCTGGCTTCAAGCCACACAATGAAAGTATTCTTTATCAGGAGCAAATTCCCCAGCACTCCACGGTGGAACTGCATTTGAAGTGAGGCGGTTAGAAGAGTGATGCCCACTGTTTCACCAAACTTCCAGCTCAGTCAGAATTTGCTTTGGAGAGTGATCAAAGCATCCACCAAGTCTGAGCTTGCTTCACTTCTGAGTTGCAGAAATTATGGTTGCATGGTATATACATACTTATAGGGGGAACCCCAGAAATACATTATACTTCCCTCTGGGAATGTATGTATTTTATGTCTGCTGCAGGAAGAACCCTTTCATACCTCAGCAAATTTTCCTCCAGTAGTTTTTTCCGCTTTGGAGGTCGCCCTCGTCTCTTGCCTGTTTTCCCAGGAACATTTGGGGTGTTTGTCTGCCCCCCACATCCCCTGAAAAACGGCAAAACCACCATGAAATATCTGCCAAGCAAGGGAACCGAGGCTGGCAGGATGGGAGAAGGGCACGGAAATCGCAACAGCTGCTAGGAACCCAACCAAAGGAGGGATTAAATCAGAGCAGCAACAGGACGGGGAGGGGAGAGGAGGGATTCCCACTGGCTGGGAGCCTGATCTGGGAGCCGCCGGCACGGCACGGAACGGTGCAGGGCAGACAGGCAGGAATGCGGTGGGGCAGGCAGCATCACTCCCACAGCAGGCTCTCCCGGTGCCACAAAGGCTGCAGGCGACACAAAGCGCAGCGCGGGGCAGCTCCCAGTCTGCTTGGCAACTCCGGTCCCGCCCGCGCTGCCCCTCTCCAGGCCCCCCTGCCCGCTCCCCCCGGCACAACAGCAGTCAGGCGGAGCCCCCTCCAGCCGGGCTGGCTGGGGGCTGGCTGGGCTGTGCCCCCCTTGCCCCTGCACCCAGATACGGGGAGGGGGATGTGCGTGGGCCGTTACCTGTCTGGAGCCAGCTCTCCGTTGGTTTTGCCCTGCACTGGGTCCTCCTTGTACATCCGCGTGCCGTAGAAGTACCAGTACAGGGCACCGCTGCTGTCCTCGCCCAGCGGCTCCACGCGGAGGCTGTCGGCGTCCAAGCCCTGCGCCCACCGGGAGCCCCCCGCCAGACGGTGACAAGTTGAAAAGCGGCCACATTGTCACACAAAACATGATGACACCCCTCCGTAAACACCTCCCTCCCTCCCCTCCTTCCCTCCCACCATGCCACAGCAGCAGTACAGCTGCTCCTCCCGGCAGAGCTGGGAAAATGTTACTCCAGGGGGAAGGCGACGGTTTGCTCTCTGTCCAGGGAGGGATTTAGATTGGCATCTCTAATTTGAATGGCCTCTCTCGTTTTAACATTTCATCTCTGGTGCTCCTGACAGGGAAGGTCTAATTAGTGCTGGCGACAGTCACGCACAGCCCTGAGAAGCTCCCTCCCCCTCTTCCCTCCTCTACCCTCCCCCAGCTCCCCCAGTATACTTCATCCCCATCCTTTCATCTCACAGCATCCCTCAGCAAAGCAGCAGGCTCGGCTCTCATAGCCCTGCCATTACCATTAAAGCATCTCCAAATCCACTCTTTGCAGAAGGAGCAGCCAATGAAGCCAATTCACTTAGCAACTCCCATGTTATGAATACATCCACACAGGACAAGGGCCCGAGTCCTGAGCAAGCCAATGAAAGGCAGAGGAGGGGAAAGGGAACTGCTGACCCACTGCGACCCCTTCTCGTCCCAGGAAGATTCTGATCTGGCCCAGCTCCTGTGGCCACACAGTTTCCCACATCCCTGCTGCCCAAAGCACCTTGAGGAGGTCGAAGACATCATCTGCATCGAGGCGGTAGTCACAGAGGCGGTGCAGGATCTCCACCCGTGTGCGCAGGGGCAGCTCCTGGAAAGTGGACTCCCGCAAAGGGTTGGGTTTCCCTTCCTCCAGCTCCCAGCGGTAGTTGATGATGTCCTCCAGGTAGCTGTGAAACGTCTGGGATCTAACCAAGCAAGAAAAAGTCACACACACTTACTGTAGCTTGCCGTGTCCAGAAACACTTGGTGCACCAAGCAACTCCAACAAACACAACACAGAGACAGATAGCACCTGAAGGAAAGCTATCAGCTATGGTTGGGTGCAGTTCCGTCATTCACATTCCCAAAACACAGCAATCTCATTGCAACACCACAGGATTTCATGTTATACACAGACAGCCTTTTATACACAGACTGTTATTTCATTCTAAGCTGAAAGAATGAGCCAAACGTGGTAGCAACTCATCCCCTTTCTCTCCCAGTGGGCAGTGCCTTGTGCTAGCACCAATAGCCACCCTTTACTAAAATAGGATACAACAAAACTTATAAGCCTGGTCCCCTTCCAACTCTTCCCATTTGACGTGGAGACCATTTTCTTCAGATTCCCCTTTGCCCCTCACATCTGTCATCGCCAAGCCCTGCTCCCCTCTACTTCTAAAGAAGTTTTCCACACCCTGGGTTCAGTGCCTCGAGACTTTGCATAGCTGATCACTTTCTCCCCACTTTGCTGCTGTATGCTTCTCATACTCCTGTTGGGTCCCCTGTCTCCTCTCCCTCCATCCCCAAAGGTGCTGCCACTTTCTGCCTGTTCCTCCATCGGTGGCTCTGGCAGGACATCAGCACAGCCCATCTCACACACGTGGCTTGGACCCCGCCACACAACAAGGCTCATCCCCAACAGGAGTGCACCTCCCAAAAAGGAGTCAGGACAGAGGAGTCCTCTCTCTGTACTCTCCCAGATGATCAAGCTGAACACCTGAGCTCTTCATAAACATTACTACTAAAATGATCTTTCTCATTTTCTAGCTGGGTCACATTAAGTCCTACTTTCACTGCCAGCAGTTCATCATAAAACCCAAGGAAGCAGATATTTCTTACCCTCATCTAGCACTGAATGTCCCCATCTGACATGTATAAGACCACTGATGGAGCTCAAGGCTAAAAGAACTCCTCTCTGTATTTTAATGAGACTTAAGCCTTCACTCTGGATGCTCAGAATTTCAGGGGAGGGAATGAAAAAGGGCTGGGGAGGCCATGTGTCCCTAAATATAAAACCTTCTGAAGATCTGTCCATATGACTTTGAGTCCTGAGACTTGCCAGGCTCGCTCAGGCTGCTTGAGTTGTGTACTCCGAGCACAGCAAAAGGGGACCCCCCCATGCCCCAGCCATTCTTGCACACACGGGAAGTCCATATGCCAGCAAGAACACCACTGGGTACACATTCCCACCAGCTCTCAAAAAGGCAGCTCCACTTGATAGGTTTTTGGCACAAGCAGATTACTCTATATGATTAATGGAACGGCGCCAGCACTACAGAATTGCATTTCCCTGAGAAATTGCTAACTTCTACAAAAGCTATTATATTTTAACAAAGAGGTAGAGGAGTGTGATCCAGCTGAAGACAGATCATTAAAACTCAACAAGAAGTTAGCTATTAGACAGGGGTCTTCACACACTTGGTAAAGACCGGACTTCTTTGCAAGGACCATGACTGGACAGTGACTGCGAGAACGAAGGAACAGATGCCTCAAGCCATGTCCACCTGGCAGCATTTCCCTTCCTCCGTGAGTAGAGAGAAGTTGATGCTACCACCCTGCAGATCACTCCTCACCAGCCTGCTTCTCTCTGACGTCAAACACAAGCTGACCTCCCAGAGATCTCTCCCCTCTGGTTGTATTTAACAACAGATGCTTGAGTGTACCTGGACCTGGGGCCCTCTGTAACCTGGAGTTTGCTCCTTTCTGCATGACACAAGCAAAGCATCAGCGTTCCCAAGCACCTTTGTTTCACCCCCACTAATACCAGCAATCAGACGAATGTAACTCAAAAGAGTCCCCTGCCCTGACAAAGTTCAGTCAGAAAGGGAGGACTGACTTTTATGAAATGCCTCAGAACTGCCTCAAGCAGTAATTTCAGGGTAAAAACTACAGCAAATATCCTTTTTTAAACTGAGATATTCAGTACACAGTACACCTACTTGAAGTAGCTGTGCATTCCTGCAGTGTCTTTCTCAAATTTTTAAGACCTAACTTCCAACAAGGACTTCGATTTGGGAAAGAGGGCAATAATAGATTCCCTTTACAGACTTTTTAAGAGTGCTATTTGATCACACACCTTAAATGTCATATATTTACAGAAGCCATTAGATTAAAACAAAAAAAAAAAAAAGGAAGAAAGGCAGCGTTGATTGTCTTCCAGAACAGAAATAGTGATGAGAACATTTTTTCCTGAAAGCAGGAAAGCATCGCTTGTATTTGGATGCTTAGTCCAGAAACGGAAGGGAAATGCCTGCAAGCTCTCAGACAGCACTTGAGTTTCAGCCCCCCAAGCTCAGTTCTTCAGCTCCGTCAGAGCTCAAGGCAGAAGACTGTTTCATCAAATCTGATATAGAGGTTCTGGCTATTTCCAATAAAATTGACTGAAAAAGCAGTTTCCCTAGGATCCTGAATAACTAGTGGATGAAAAGCATTGCCAGGAAGAAACCACAAAAGTAAAAGGGTTTTATCTGCTCCTATTTTTTTTTTCTACCTAAAAAAAAAGCAAGGCATGGATCAGACAGCTACTTTTACCACTTGCATGAGTTCACTTATCTTGCTCTATCATTTTGGCTGCTCTCAAAGAAAACTGATCCAGGAAGCCGTTTAATTCCAGAAGATCATTTGAAATCTTTGCCTATGTAACTGCCTTTCCCCCTAGGGACTGGCTCTGTTGATTTAACCAATTTGGTTTTAGTTTGACTTTCACCTAAGTGGCTAACACTAGAAATTTCCGCCATCCACCCGGTGTTCAGTGCATTACAAGCTCTGTTCTTAAGAGTACTTTTGAGTTCCTATCCCCATCAATTTTCAAAGACAGCTACTGTGCATTTGTCGCTTTGAATAAGGATAGAAATGAGAACCAGAGATGGGAAACAGATGTCTCAAGGCATTCCCAATCATTCTCAATCTTACCCAATTTATATTTTCCCTCTTAATGGGAACAGACCTCTTTTCTCTAGACAAATGACAGGTGCTCGTCTTCACCCTGTCTGCCATATCTACACGTAGTTCCACCTATCCCATATCTCTATTCTATTTCCCTTTGAAAAAGTTTCTGAAACAGCTCCCTTGGTTTGGAGAAGAAAATCTTCAGGGAGCACAGCAATCTATGAGAACCCTGCCCTTGGGGTTCTTCCCTGTGCAAAGCAGAAGTGCCCAGGAATAACTGTTTAGAAATACCCGTAAAATTCAAACCCAAGAATCAAAGAGACTGGATCCAGGAATGGAATGACCTGGATAGAGTCTGTTAAATACCCTTTTTTCAAGCTCAGACGTAGGACAGCAATACACTTGCAAGTCCTACAGAGTCTCTGCTGCAGCTGAGAACCTCCAAAAACCCTTTTGTAAGTGGGAAGAAGGCAGGAAGGAAATCACTGAGCTGAGGAGACAGATGTATCTCTTCTCCAGAGGTTCTCAGCACCACTGAGAAGAATACTCGACCAGTGGAGGCAGTGTTAGGTCAGTCATGTCCTTTCCTCTACAAACTGGAGCTTTCCCAAGGAGGTTGAACTGGTACATGGGCACATTCTGTCTCATGGCGTGTATCCAAAGAAAAACCAACCCTCTTCTGAAAGTAAATTGGGAGTCCTAGAAACAATTTACAAAAAAAAAGTAAGAGACCACAGGCCACGACTCTCACCATGTCTCAACCACTTCCTGATGTAGAGCACAAGCAGCTTCCATACAGCTCATTAACCAAGGGAAAGTACTACAGAAATCAACTGTAACAGATCAGAAAAAGTACCTCAAAGAACTCTGCAACTGTAAAACTTCTCCCATGCCAACTTGACCAGCACCATTAATATTTCATAAAACTGAGATAAAGTTTCCCTCACTTGTCAAAACATCCCTTGCTTTGCAGTTGCCCCCCGATGTGCAAAGCTATTTGGATAGCTGTAGTGGGGCAGTGGTGGCATGGTTCACACATATCTATGTGGTACATCCCACATGGATGCAGATGATTTTTCGACAGCCCGGTGCAATTCTTAATCTCATCCCTGGCTACGCTCTGAAACCACAGGGTTGTTGTCAGAGGTCCCTATCTTTTTTTGTAAAGATTAGAAAGGAGGTCAAAGCTGAATTGCAACTGTGGTTGAAAGTTTTAATCGTAGGTTGCATGTACAAAAGGAAATCTGGGGCACAGGGAAGGACACGACCTAGCACATCCGTGTCAAAGGGGAGGAACAGCGTCAGACAATCCTCAAGAGCACCACTGAGGCTGCAGCTCAAGTTGCCTGTGATCTTTAGTAGCAGCTGCAAAAAAATCAGGGCATAAAGAAGATGGAGCAAGTTGAGGGAGGGGCTCCTCTCCACCATGGGTATCAGCACCCAGAGCAGCCAGAGAAATGATACACCCCTGACAGCTCAGCGCCGCAGCCCGGCCATCTGCTGCCCGGCTGCCTCCCAAAGAGGGAGCTTTCTCTGTGCTCCAGGAGCGGGGAGCTGAGGACTCCTCCCCCTGCCTGGCGATCCCAGTGTTTTCCCCTGCTCAAAGGAGAAGCACCCTTCCCATCGCCCGGGCTTTTATAATGCGTGGGGTCATGCTCTGCTGTCAGAAAAAGAAGCTTGGCCACTGCTCTCGTCACCGTGCCCGGCTTCCTACAGGGGCTCCTTTGGAGACCTCAGGAAGAGAGGGTGAGAATTTCACAGAGTTGACAGGATATATGGAAAAATTTGGTTGGAGCTTCTGGTGTGCACACTTGGGAGGGAACAGCTGCACCTAGAGACCCCAGCCCCACAGAGACCCTGTAGGAGCAAACTCAACGTGAAATTCCTTCTGAGCAAACCGGGGCTGGAATTATGTGTACAGACACACATGCTTATTTTTTTTATCCTCATGCCCAAAGGAAGCGGAGTCGCTTGTGCTTTTAGTTTTAAAGACTCCAAAGTAAATCAAATCTTGGCTGGAAAACTGTAAACAAAATCAAGCCAAACAAACAAAAGCTAAACCAAACACTGATTCAGTGAGAGAGTCCCCGTGTCAATCTGCGCTTCCCGCAGGCAGCATGCCATGGCCCAAGTGTGGAATTACTGTCACAGCACATTGCCCTATCTGGTCTACTGCTGCCAATTTTTTTACAAGCCCTCCCCCCACACACATGTCTTAAAAAGACCCCCTAAAACCCACTCCTCACAAAATCTCTGGTCCTATGGGAGTAAATATTGGATTAAAGGAAACATTAGGGTAAGGAGTTGAAATATCGGAGACAAAAACTTACCAACGATGCTTGGACACTGCTGGCACACACAAATAAGCCTTCTGAAAGTTCAGATGCCAAATAATTGCCTGGACCCACTAGCTAGAATATCTATCATGTTGACAGTGTTTTAAGTCTCTTGTTTCATTTAATTTACAAAATGTAATGGAAGAGTAAAAACTGGCATACTCTTGAGCTAAACTGCTGGGAAAAGGGCAAGCCTGACCTCCATCTAATCCCAGACAGTATATTGTTCTTGAGATTAAAACCAAGAACCCTGACAAAACCAGAGGATGACAGAGAGCAGGAACAATAGACGTCTTCCAACTCCTGCCCAAGAGTTGTATGTGTGTCGGAGGAATGTGGAAAACAAGACTGGGAGAGCCCAGCCTTTCTACCAAAGACAATTTATACATAAATGTAATTACTCTTGAAGTTCCTATTACAGAGTTAGCCACTAAGGAAATAAAAGAGGTGATACTTCTCTCTGGTAAAGGCTTTAAAGCTGAAAAAGACCCGGATACATTCAGCCACCCAGCACAAGTGTTGCTTTTAGGAGGTTCTGGGTACTAAATGGAAATAGACTTCTCGGACATCTAATTCACAGCACACAAGAGAACTGGCTTTGCCTCTGTGATCTCTCTAGTTAAAAGAAACAACAACAACAATCTAGGTCTTATCAGAACAGACGTTTTATAATGGAATTAATTTTATGGACTGAAGATATTTCACCTTATGGGCTGGCACCTTTTAAGTTCTGAATTGGCAAAAAGGCACCAGCTTGGTGTTGGGAGTCACTCAGGTGTTAATGAGAGCATTAACTGACAGATGGCATTCAAGATATTTCTCGCCTCTCCAATGAAGGCAGCTTCTTTGCTACAGCAGAGATCAGGAAAGCTTAATTCTTAACAAGCAGACAATGCTTTGGCACAAAGGCAAGCCCTCTGGAAGGTAATGGGAAGGATTCAGGGTTTGCTGGGATGACCTCAGTCAAACATCATTAACAGGGTCAGGAGAAGCAAAGCCTATTTCAGAAGAAAAAAAATAATGTAAGGGCCCCCATGATCAATCTATCGTGGCTTGTCAGAAGGAGAAAGCTTAGGCTGACCTTAGAAGCAATATGAGTTACTACTACCAGCCTGACCTTGAGCTCTCATGTAACAATGGAGACCTTTTTTTTACTGTATTAATGAGCCTTCTTATCTGAGGTGGGGGAGGAAGCTTTATGGACCAGCTTGTACTTCACCTTCAATTTATCCTACCGAGAAACTAAGTCAAGTATGATGCAGGGGGAAAAAGACACTACCCCATCCTTCAGGGGAAAAAGAGGGCTGGAGAGGAATCCCTCCACCAAGCCCTGTGTGTGCAGCTGGCTCAGAAGGCACAGGGAGCACGTATTCCTCAGACCAACCTGTCATCAGGGTGACCAAACTGCCAGAGGCCCAAGGGCCACGAGCACCCTGAAGGGTCTCTCCACAAAAAGCTTCATTGCAGCAGAGCAAAAGGACCAAGAAGCTGGAGATCCAGGAATGATGACCTTAGGCTCTAATAGCCACATTTAGCAGTGCCACTAGCTGCACCACTGATGGGGACAGACTTCAAAAATTCCAGCCAAGGACAGTCTAGAGGGAGCAGTAACTCCACACCACACTTGTGACAGATCTCAGCAAGGTCCAACCCTGGCAGAGCTCTTGTGATGAAGGAAACAAACACCCAGGTACATCCTGCTTTTCAGGGCCTGTTTTGAATCATGCCTGGAGAAAACCTGATGGCCTACTAGTGGCTGTGAACAAAAGGAGGACAGTTGACATTAATGGACCCTGAATGAGATCAAAAAGTGGGGGGAAAAAAAATTCAAATTACACTGATCAGACCTCCAGAGTGAAGTTTCTCCTCCCAGAGTTGTAAGGAGGAGCACAAGACCATCACAAGGCATGTACATGTCTGCCTTTTGTCCTCCCATGGCAAGCCAGACCTAGTTTTTTGAATGCAGACATTGCCCAAACCTCAGTAATTCTGTGGCTTACCTGTGTGGCCACCAGGAGCACTGGCAGTGAAGGGGAAGAGAAAGACATCTGAAGAGTTAAGCAGGTGGATGGCACTGGGCTCTACACACAAGGACATTTGTCTTCACCACTGCTGAACAAGGGAATACAATCTTTCTACATTAGAACCATTGTTTAGTTTCAAGACAGAAGGACAAAAGATTACCTAGTTAGCAAATGTTAAGTAGCAGCAGCTCTTCCCTAAAACAGTCTGGCCTAACTCTGGGATTTGCAATCTGAAATATGAGCAATTGGAGGTTTCCACATCCATGAAAGATGCACCCATGTGTTCCACAAAAGTAAAGGACAGCAGAGTAATTTCAGCGCCCTACCAACTCCTGCTCCCTGTTCCTCATTTGTCCATCCCATAACTCACTTCCAGAACTCAAATGCGGCAGAGACCAGAGACCACCCCAAGAATATGCTGGAGCGATGCTTAGAGAAGACATCAGGGTTCTGGATTTTCCTTCAACATGGTAACACCAAGCTAGGACAGGAGGCTCACCAGCAGAAGGGCCACACAATCCTGCTAAAGAAATCTAATTTATATGGTTGGATGCTGTGGACTTCCCACCTGAACTCCAAAAGTGTTCGTCTTTAGGAGAGGGGGAAAAAATCATCTATGAAAACCCACGGCTGCCAGCAGCTAAGAACACTCCTACTCCTTGTCTTCCTCCATGTTACCCTGAGCGATCTTCCCTGCAATCAAACCTGGGGAAGCTGGGAGGGGAGCTGGCAGACATGCTGCATCCCACAGAGAAGCAGAATAGGAACAGCTATGGAGCGAGGCGCTGTCTCCGGGGAGGCAGGGAGAATGGAGAGCTGATGTGGGCTGTCTAGTCTAATAAGGGATCACACCACAGGAGCATGTGTTGGCTTGACAGAAGCAAGTGCAGCCACTTAACCTGGGTATGACAGCTGAAGTGGGAGCGTTGCTTTGCTACCCCCAAAAATGGGGGAGTATGAAGGAAGAGAGGGGAAAGCACGAGGTCACCACAGCTGCCCACCCTTCAGGAACATTCCAGGTCTGCTTGTCCAGATTTCTCACCCCAACCACAGCCTGAGAAACCGTGGAAGTGTCCGGCTTGGGCTCCTCAGCACTACTAGACCATGCTCAGCAAGTCTTGAACTAGCTGGAGATGCCCTTTTATCTCCCCCGAGCTGGTATGTGCTGCCTTCCACCCCTTTTCCCCCACACGAAGGACAGGAGGCAGCAAGCCCACTCCTCCCAAAGAGGAACTGAAGTCATCTCACACACCAGTGTGGCAAAAGGGCACGCTCTGATCATCCCCAGCTGCCTGTGGCCCACGCTTCTCCAGTGATTTGGCTCTTATCTAGCAACAGCCCTACAAACCACACAGCTGCTGGGGGTGCCTTGTTTGTTATTTTGCTGAGAAAAGGCAGAAAAGCAGCAGAGATATCAGCACAGATACAGCACCATCCTGCACTGGTCTCTTCTGGAAAGGCTCTTTTCTTAGGCTGGCAAATGCCAGGGACAGGCAGGAGTGCTGAGATAAGTGTCTATTTGATCTTTTTTCCCCCATTCACCCTGGGTTTTTCACTGCTTTATGTTCACAAAACGCCAAGGCAGCTAATCAGTGCTCTGTGACCCCTGTTAATTGGGCTGTGTGAGAGAAAGGCAGCATTGGCAGGAGAAATCACACATACCTGTTACTTTGAACTGTCCTGTCATATTCCCTCTCCCTGCTCGCAGGAGCTCTGAGCACCCTTCTGTGAGCCAGGGCTGCTCTATTTTCATCACCACCCCCAGGATCAGCGGGAGGGGCCACAAGTGTTTCGTGCTGTGGCCCTGCCTCTAACACCTCAAAGTACAGGGAGGCAACAAAGAGGCATATTGTTGTTCCTCCTTCCGTGTGAGAAGGTGAAAGTAATTTTAGGTGAAGGAAACACAACCCAAAGGCACTGATGGCCCTTCTTTTGCCCGTGCCCAGCTGCTCCTCACTGCCCTTATCTGCCTTGCTGTTTTCTCCCTCACCTTCCCCACCACAACGCCAGGAAGAAGTGAGCAGATGCCCAGCATCCATCTCCCCATCCCAAGAGACCAGCAGCCTACGTGGCCAAGTGAGCCAGGGAACGAAAGCGATTGGTTGTGAAGATGTGAAACGCTGGAGGAAAAAGGGGTTGGATTTGCCAAGCCTGGTGGATTATGCAGTTCTTGGAGGATGAGGAAGACACATATGGTTAACTAGATGCATGCTGGGTGCAGGGGCCTGCATATGTTTTTTAGGTAGGAGCAAGGGCTGGTTTTGTGGTTTTGTTGCTTGATTAAGGAAAGGAAGAAATAAGAATATGAGTCTCAATGAAACCAGAGCAGCCAGACACATCCCAAACAACAGCTGAAGGTGCATGGTACCACAGGAAGAGAAAATCTTGGGGACAAAGGGGATAAGCAGGATACACTGCCCAGACAGATTCAGGAAATATTTATGGGATTAAGATAAAACATAAATTGTGATGACCACCTATTTGTCTTTCAATGCTAATTCAACTCCTCTTTCAAACTCAGTGAGTCTCTGCACAATCTCCATCAAGGGATGCCTTGTGCTCTCAATACGTGCAGGATTTTGGACAGAGGAGCAGGAACTCCGTCCCCCACTCCTGATGCTGCAATTTGACTGAAAACTGATAATGACAAATCAATGAGTTGGATAACTGGATTAAAATGGGAAAAATCATTCTGCTAAAAGATTCTGAAAAATCATTATGTTGAGCAAAAAGTGTTGTTATATATATTTGTGAAAACATGAATTAATGTAGCATTAGATGAACAGAAAGGATTATTTACCTTGAATGAACAGAAAGAAGAGACAATTTGAGACAGTTTTAAAAACAGTCTTGTTCTTTAATTACACCTGCATAAATACAATAAATTAAGAGCGATGATGCTATTTTCCATGGGCATTGTTGTTTTTGACTCAGGGTGAGCATGTTCACACCAAAGGTGTATTTAAACACACTAACCCCACAGATACTCTGTACTTCACAGTTTATCCCATTTTACCTTTAGGGTACTACCCTGAAACCACTAGTCACAGGGTGCAGTAACAAATCGGTTGCATTCAATGTGATACACAGCCCATGAAAGCAGCAAGGGTAGCTTTAATCTCCAAGAGGAAAACAGCTCTGCCATCAGTCACCGACACGCATTTTCAACCATTACGCTGAAACTTGCACTACAGCTCCAGCATGGAGGAAGGCTTGGAAATAGAGACCTCAGTTTCTTGAGATATGGCTGAAATGGTAAAATACTGTGCATGTGGAAATATATAGGAACTTCCAGAAAACTCCTGGTGAGATGGTTGGTCAGACATCCTGCCTGTCTGAATGGGAAGAAGACTTCAGGCTCTGTCAAGAAGTAAGAGGTTTCTGCTTCTTTAGTGGGGTTGCACTGAACAGTTCAGCAGCCAAAGAGGAGACAAGCTGAGTGTCCCCAGAAGGTTCAGCTACTCTTTTCCCAACTTGAGGAATCAATCTGCTGAGCCAAGGGAGCCCATGAAAGAGGCAATATCGGTTCCTAAAGCTTTACCCAGCAAGGGACGCGCAGCAGGTACTAGAACAGAGTGGTTCTAGTCCTGATGCCATCACATTTTATGTCTGAGGTGCAAAGGACCAAGGAAAGAAGTTATCTTACACCACCTATGATAAATTAACAATAGAACTGAAAATGCCTGTTACACCTAAAAAACTTTGCTGTCAGGCTGTCACATGATTCTGTAAGAACACACAAGGGAGATGTCTAAGTGTAGGCATCTCTTGCCATGTGATGACATTGATCTTGGCTGGGGAAGGCCAGGGAAAACAGCTTTCATTAAGCAATAAATTCCCTGGCATGCTAGTGAATAGGCTTGGAGAGCTGAGGAGAGCTGGAGCCCAACATTTCCCTATCCAGCGAGATCTATCACTGCAGCTAGACTGGGAATATGAATTTTTCTGTCAGAGAATGTTCAGAACAAGAGAAAAAGAACCTCCCGAGACACTGAGGTGCAGAGAACTCTGTCATGTTCAAAATCAGAAAGTGGGTGACAGAGACCAGTGACCAAGGCAGAATGGCAGGAGGCAGAAACGAGGTCCTGAGTCCCAGAGCCAACAGCAGTCTCTGTGCTAAAGGCACAGGACAAACACTGGTACTAAAGGATGGGAAGATAATGGCAAAGAGATGTTGTCATGATGTCAGCGGTACTGCTGCACAAGACAGAGGTGCAGAGTAAGACTGAAGGAAGAATGCTCTGACCCATGGAGCTCAGCTGGTCCCCTGGTGAAGCTTAAGATCACCAAGAGGAGATTAAGCCATGCTGATGCCAAACTGGAGATTTTACAGGCACATCAGGTGGATGACACCAACAGACTTAATGGTATCAGTAAATTATGCCACTTTTTGGATGCAACAGAAAAACAAAGAACCTGGGTTCTCCACAGAGCAGTGCAGTAAATCCAAGACATGGCAGTTCCTAGGGTCAGTTTTAGAGCTCAAAAAGCAATTCCTGGGCCTGAGCCCAAAACCATCTGACCTGGACATTTCTGCAAACAACTTAGCAAAGCAAGATGCCTTTCTCCCCAACAGACAGGTAGGAACCAGATTTTTTTGTCAGCCTTGTGAAGAAAGTCAAAGGCAGGAGTGTCCCTTGGCAGTGTGAAATGCTGAATCTGAAAGGCCCTGGTCAGCAGGTGGACATCCTCCAGTCCCCACATGGACGGATGCCTCCCAGCACCCTCAGGAATTCGGAGTGCTGCATTCTTTTCCTATTTCTTCCCCAAGGCTTATCGGACACTGAGGATGGGAATTGCTCACAGGCATAATGATCACACAGCCAGGACAGCGTTTGAAGCCCGGGGGCTTCTGCACTGCTTCTGTGTCAAGTACCTTCGGCTTTGAATAACAAAAGGCAATCTCTTGAAGGATCAAAACAGAAAACAAAAAGAACCAGTGTCAGAACTATTAACTAACCCAAAAAGTAGTTACAGGTNAAAGAAGGGGGGGGGGAGAGAGATCTGAGTGCTCAAAAAGGAATGAAGAAGTTCCTTTGGGGAAGATGACTGGGGGGGATTTGGGTTACACTGGTGAGGGGTGAGAGGCCTGGCAGGATGCAGGCTGCTGGCTACTGCTTTGAGGGGTTCTGCTGAGGGACACTTGGGTACACAGCCAGCACATGCTGATCTGACCTGGCAAAGTGCAGGGAGGGATGCTGGTGGCCACATAGACAAATGAAGAGTGAGAACGGCTGCTGCACTCCCCACTTGTGCCATACGCTGCTTCTTGTGCACACCTGTGACTTTTAAAGCATGGATTTTTTCCCCCCTTGTTTAGTGTCCTGCTCTGTGTGACCTCGACAACCAACCACACCAGGTATGCCCCAACAAGAAGCCACTCTGGACATGATGAAGTGAAGACCAAGCCATAGTAGTCCCTGTCTCAGGAGGGATGAACACGGTCTTCTGGGTGGCCCAGAATAAAGGAACGTACCTACAGCCCAAATTTCACCTTGTGACTGAACAGAAAGGGCTTTGGTTTTCCTGCTATGACAATTCACTTCTCCCATCAATGACCTTCACCTGCATCTAGCCAGGCTTCAACACGTACTTGCCAATTTTAATTCACACGCTTCTTTCTTTCTACTGCCGTTATTTGATTCTTTTTGAGGCGAAGCAGATCAACCCTTGGGAGCTGGAGCTGATTAACTTACAAAAGACCCAAATACATCTCCTATATTCTGAAGGAGCAAATATGAATGGGGCTTACCGTGCTCCACATTCAGACTGGAAGAGGATCATTACTTACTATTCATTCCTGGATCCTTGAAGAACAAGTGAAGCCAGCCTAATGCTGCATTGTTCATTCCTAGTGCCCATCAACAGAAAGCATGCTCCCAATTCATTGCCACAAGGAAAGACAACAGTATTGCTGTGCCATAAGCACTTCTGATTGTTTGGGGGCTGCAGAGAGGACCTTAGGGTATTGCAGTGATGATGAGCACTGTGGGGAAGAAGCTGGAGTTATTGTCTTGATGATGATGGGGAAATAGGACACATGCGTGTATTACAGCACAAATCCATATGAAACAAGCCCTTATGTGCCTTGCTGCTCATAGAAAAATACACTTAATGTCAGAGAAAAGAGTCCCCTGTGAGGCACAAAATACCTAGCATGGGGTTGTCTTGAAGCAAATGAGCTTAGCAAATTCATTTCTTAGAAGCAGCCCCACACCCTATAAGTTTCTGGAGACCACGGATAAACCCAAGTTTTTACAGATAAATAGGTCCTAAAGAATCCCTTTTGGGATTTGTTTCAGAACAGGTCTTTCATCTTCTTTTCTCTAAAGTTGAAACCGCAACCACTACACTGGTTGAGCCAAAAAGAAACCGAGGAAGGCTGGAAGGTAAAATGGGAGAAAAAGTAAAAGCAAAGGTGACTTAGAAGAGAGACTGACATGATACACCGCATTATCACAGCAGCCATCCCAGCTGTTCATCAAGCCCACTGAGGCTAAAAGGCTCCAAAAAAATTACTTCAGATCTTCTCCAATATTCACCCTTGGACTAAACATTGGTTTCTGAGCTTGGACGAGGTGCTGGGAAGGGGCCTGCGAAACCAACTGTGCTGGAGCAAAAATCCTGCACCAGTGTTTTGGAGCATCACTGCAAGTCTCAAAAGTGAGGGCAAAGGTTTCACATCGGGCAAACTTCCACACCCCATCTGTCTCTCTCCACAATTCTTGGCCTTCTTCCTTGAAAGGAGAAGATATTTTCACTTGCCTTCTCAGTTTCTTTTTTCATCATTGCTTTCTTCCTCCTCTCCAGAGTACTTGGTTTGCAACATCAAGAACTTATAAATACAGCTGTCCCTTTCATATTTCATGCTCTGACATTGGCATGATGACATCACTGCAGCCTCCAAGACCCTTCGCTGACTGTTCTCTATTCCTCCTTTGAAGTTTAGCCACCTATTCCTCCCTGTCAATGTTTTGCATAACTCCCTCTCCCCAGCAATCCAATCTGTTTGTCTCTCATCCATCTGCCCTGACAATAACAGCACAGCTTTTCCTCTTTTTCTTCCACTGTTTTCAGTCCTTATCCTCCCCTACATCTATGGAATAGCACTTCCAGAACATGCTACCAACTTTTCTTCAAATTCTTCTTTAAAGATTCATTTTATCCATCTGAGAATCAAAGACATTTACTTAGCTTTAGTTATATTTCAACTCTATAATTTTATTCCACTGTGCTTCTCATTAATCTCTGAATGACCGTGTTATTTTACTGCTGTAATCTCATCCTTCCTTTCCCAACACCTGCCAGCTGCTTCATTTTCACTTTTTACCCTTTAAAAGGCTCACCTTGCATGGCTTGGCTATTATTATAATAAATATTAAAATTAGATTCAAGATGAGCAATGCAGCCACTTCATCTCCCCTGCCCCCTCACGGTATCTCCTGTGCCGACGATACCGGGTTGATTCCAGAGGCCGTCCACCAATATCCATGATGTATGCAAGGCAGCACTTGTTAAAAGCCAGACTGTAAATAATGCTGATCTTGTTGATATTCACTTGGCATTCATGAATATGATTCTGAGTTAGTGAGGTGCTTCATGGCTGGGCCATGGAAGCAGTTGTTATAGCCAAGGTCACCGGCAAAACTGCAAAAGCCGGCTGTTAAAACTCTTTCCAAAGGAGGTGGGCACCAGCTCTGCTGTGACTGAGCCTAGGCTGGCTGTCCCAGAGGTTATGGCATGGACTGAAGTGGTGAATTCATTCAGATCAAGTCTTAGTACCTCGGCTTAGCTATTCCCACAGCCTAGCTCACACAGCGTTCACGAGACCGAAATCTCAGCACTGGTTTGCCAGCTATTCCTGTTGACCTGCCACTTCATCCCCTAGACCAGAGTGACAAACAGCAGCTCTGGAAGGACACAGCTCACGTAGGCACACGCACAAGGGTGATTTCAAGATGTTAAGCTTTTTACTGAGGTCTCTTTTAACAAAATATGAGAGCTGGGGTAACCCCCCAAAGGACTTGTAAGGACACAGTCCACACAGAATAAATGACAAGGATGGGCAAAAGTGACAAAGCAGAAGGAAGAAGCAAAATATCCAGAACTATTAAACACAGTCCTCAGAAACAGGTATTGTGCCTCAGTAGGTTAGATTTCAGATTACCTCTCTCTTTCTGATGAAAGCTCAAATAAGTGATTACAGAACAAATGTTAGAAAATACACACAACAGACACAGGACTCTTGACTGGCAGCTCAATAAGCAGGAAATACAGATCTTCAGATGCCATGCAGTGAGTGTTTCCCAACACCACCACTAAGGATAGGAAAGAAACAATTAAGACAGTTGTGGGGAAGGGGAGTTAAGGAGTATCCTCTTATTATCCCTGTTAGAACAAACCAGGTGCAAACTACAAGCCAAAGACTCCAAGGATAGTTTATAGATCCCAAAAGAGCTTAAGGTGGGTGCAAAACCAATGATCTGCTTGGGAAGAAAAAAAATTCCAATGCATTAGGGAAGAAATAACAAGAAAAAAACAACTGAGGTTCCTAAGGAAGCAAATCCCCTCTGGGGCCACAGAAGTCAGTTAGAGAGTTTTCAGCCACAGTGATGGACCAACCTCCTGAGGTGTAAAAAAAAGAAAAGGATCTCATGGGGCATAGAAAAAAAACAAAACTGGAGATATTTTCTTCCTCCTCACATTGTGGCCTTTGTGCATGTTGAAAAAATAAAACATAAGAAAAAGCAGCTAAGATATTTTTTGAGACAAAGTAGCAGCACACAAAATGCCTCCCAAGAAGAAATATGATATAGTTACTGAAACTTTTTATGCCATCATATTAGAAAAATAGCAAAAGTGCAATAACAGAGCACTGAAGAATGAGTTTCACCCAAAGAAAAGCTGAACAGCGGGAGCTTTTCTGGAATATTTTAGTTGAGTGTACACATCCATGTCACACCATCACTTCTTACTTAAAAACAGCTGCAGAAGGCTCCTGCTGCGGCCGCTGCCGTTAGCTGAAGCTCTGATCTTCCTGTCTTCATACAAGTCATCAAGTCACATTTCCTGCTGGAATTAAAGCGGCAACCCCTAGGGACTATGCAGCTACCCAATTTATATCAGCGAGAACCTGAAGCAAGCACCAGGATTTTTTCAAACTGCTTAATTTTAATTTATTTTTTTTGTAACCCCCGAATTCTAATAAGAGTTTTTCCAGGCATTTGCCTTTCGAAGCAATTAAAAGAAAACATAGACATTTTAAAACCTGTGCAAAAAAGCTGGGAGCGGGAAAAACCTGTGGGCAATCTCACTGGCAACCAAACCAAGGCATGCCTTAGATACCTATTGCACCCACAGTAGTTACATACAGATGGTACAGATGGTATATGCAGACTATGAGGGGTATTTATAAAACAACAAAAGCTGCAGATCCTGACACACAAGTATTTTGGCTCAGAGTAAAAAAGAGGAGAGCAATGGGCGCAAACCCCCTGGTGCCAGGCAAGGACAGCTACAGGGTCATTGCTAAAGATGCAGAAGTGCAGGAAAACGGTTTTTGTTCTGTACTTCTACAGTATTTAACACAGCAAGAACTAGGTCAATGGAGTGTGCCTAACAGCTACGATAGGTTATGATAAATAAGAGTTTGGAGAAGATCATGTAGCATCCCATTAAGTAGTCTCTGTAGTTAAACACAGATATCCATAACTCAAAGAAAGTCTTACGTTACCAGACATTCAACACTCCTTAGCCATCAAGCAGGGTAAAAAGCAGTCTTTTTCCTGTATGTGATTTTTTTTTTTAAAAAGTCTGTCATAAATAATATCAAAACCAAGGTGAAGTTGCTCTACTTCAAAACCAAGGATCACAGAACCCTACAAAAATATTAATCTCTTTTTTTTTATTCAAAGAATGGAAAGCAAATCAAACTAGAGCATGTTAAATTGAGCATTAGAAGGGCTCTCAGCCACTTCCAAAATTACTTGAGAGCGCATTATAATTAGCAAAGGTATGTGACAGTTTTATACCCCTCTATGATGCATGATTAAAGCCAGGCAGCCCAGCTCTGCCGTAAGTCCTGCGCGCCGTCAAAACAGATGTGACAAGCACTGCAAGCTGCTCCCAGACAGACTGTGAGAAAGCAGAGGCAGATAACATTTTGGCCATCAAAGATGTAAGACCCAATATATAACTAATTAAACCTCGAAACCCCTCAGAGAGGTAGGCAAACTGAGGTTTTATGAAGCATCCTGTGCTTGAGCCGCAGTGCCCCAGCCCGAGAACAAGCATGAGAACAAGCTCCTGCTTTTCTCTCTGAGGTGCAACAGGGAACAAAAGTTTACAGCCTTGATATTAACAGCTCACAGCCTCAGCATGAGGATGCAGGGCACAAATGACTGGAGAGATGCTGCAGTAACACCACCAGGATGATCTGCGACACTGCTGATTTTTCCCACCCAAGACAGATATCTCTTATCTGTCTGCAACAGAGAAATACGGAGTCCTGGGCCACTGTGAAAAGCCAAGTCTAAACTCCACACAAATTCTGCTTCTTACATTTGCATGTTTTTGTCTGCTGAGCACTCAAGAAATCGATTAGAGGCTCAGCTCCTTACCACTAACTGTGGAAAAACAAGGTACAGCAGGGAAGCTGTCCATCAGCCAAGACCTATGCCTCTTGAACTGGGGTTAGAGAGAAAAAGGTGTTGGAAGGCAACATTTAAGGAACCTGGAGAATTTTAGGCTTTTGGATGAATATTCCACAGTTGGTTTTACATATGAAACAGTGTGGCAAGTTGGTTTCTGAGAAGTATATCCAAGCCATCATGTTTATTCTTATTTACCTACATATTTTCATATTTAGACTACATCCTAATGCTTGCTTCTTCCTTCATGACATCCCTCTGCATGCAGCACCTTTCCCTCTGTTTCCAGGTAGCCTCCCCCATTGCTTCCTCTGCAGTGCTTCAGAGCTCACCTCTCTAACATCCCAGCAGCTTCAGGCAGTTTTCCTGATATATTCCCTAAGCCATTCCCACTGCACTGCTCCTGTTGTGCCCTCTTCCCCATCTCCTCTGCAGAAATTTCTTTTCTCGTTATCCCCATGCCCACGAGGTAAGTCACTTCTACAGGAGGTGTTGCAGAAATGGTGCAGCTGGTTTCTCCTTCGGGCGCCCCACGCTTTCCCCAGCACAACTGTTTGGGTGAGATGTAAGCTCTCACAGCTTCACTTCATGGCTTCACACTCCTGCGTCTCCCAGGGCACCTCTGGTGTGTGGAGGGACACACAGCTCTGTAGGTACCTGCCTGTGCTGCATGTGCACCCTGGCCAGGCTGCCAGAGCCATCCTTGGGGGTTACCAGCTCTTCCTCCTGTGGCAGCATTACCTCCTGGCAGATTTTGCATCTCAAAGACACCCAAAGCTGTCTTTACACAGGCACAAGCCTGGACCTACCCGCAATGCTGAACAACTACACACTGTTCAGCTGCCATGGACACGTGTGACCTTCCCCAGAGAGACAGACAGACAGACAGATAACTTGCCAGTGCCCAGCGACTCACCCATGATTCATCCCTGAATTTTCTTAGTTAAAAGAGTTGCAAACGGAGAGGCAATTACACAGTGCAATCACTAAGTGGACACTCTAAGATCTGGAGAGTTTTGGAGAACCTCACAATGCAGAATTAATGAATTTTAACAAAGACCAATCTGCTGCTGCTACAAGGGTGAGCTGGTTTAGGTGGGCAGAACACTTAAGCCACTACTTTCTGATGGCTTTGGTATGAAGAAATACACTTGCTGCATGTCTACAAGCAGGCATATATCGCTCTGTGGCTATTTTGATGAAGAAGATACACATGACAGCAGTCCCTTTACAATCAATCTTCTCATCACATCAGTTTCATTTGGAGGCTGTAAATGCAGTGCAGCTGCCTGGTTCAGGTCCTGATACCCACTGATGCTGAATGTCGATGCAGCAATGCAAGAGAACTTAATTAAGTAGCATATATATACACATTAACTATATAAATTCTGTTGAACATAGTCAGTTAATTAGAAATAGAGCTTTCAATGCAAGCACCTGTGGTTATGCCTATGCACCAGCCTAAGCCTCTCCACAACAGGGGGATCTCAGGGAGCAGGATTGCTTCCAAGTGACTGCATGTGTTGCCAAGCTGTCTTTGTCCCCACAATTATGCCTTGCTATTAACACGATTCACAAAAGAACAAATAAAACACACTGCAACAAGCCTTCACTATCACTGGGTGCACATTTTGCTGTGCGAGTGGCAGTCTAAAGAAGGGTGTTCTGCAGAGGTCTCCATTTGGGAGGCTGCTTTAGTGGACACTGACGAAGTGTCTCTGGATGTCAAAACTTCAAGAGAACATGTCAAATCACTTTCCAACATCCTGCAGCTGAAGTGATTCCAATACTCCTTTTATTTCTAAGAAAATAATCAAAATTGCCCCTGTGTAAAGCTACGGGATCTTTCATGCCAGTGTGAGGTGTGTGCAGAGCAGCAAGTTTTATGCTAGGCAGTCTATATAAATGTTGAAAACATATGTGATGATTTAATATCACTAATTTGACCAAGAAGAGTGCAGAGCACACAGATATGAATGTTCACTGTGTGCACTAGTGCTACAGCAGAGCATCACACACAGTTTTGCATGGCATCTGAACAAAGGAGTTTGCTTAACGGGTCTGTACAATTAAAAGCCTCCAACTCAACCCAAGAGAACTGGAATTCCCTTCCACTCGGTGAAGCATCTGGCCTGATTGCTGGTGGCTGCTGATCACTGCCATGTCATCACTCTAAAGCCGTGAAACATCCCCGCCACCGCGTTAATTAGCTCCCCTTGCAAAGTGCTTAAGCCATAGAGCGAGGTTACTCACGTGATGTCTCTGCGCTGATAGCAACCTTGAAGAAGGCAAGCGATCAGGTCGCTGATAAACTCCACATCATCCCTGTGAAGAGCAGCTTCCAGTTCCTAATGAGCAGAAAGGAGAGAGAAAAAAATATCCAACCATTAAACTAATTCCTTAGAATGTCCTGCTAGCTCATCAGCACCAAAAGGACCCAAACAGCCTCACGTATGTGTACAGCAGCAGAGCACACACGGGGTGAACCGACCTTCCTCATCATTAAAAACACTGCTTCTACTACCTCTTCATTGCACGAGTTTATGGGAAGACCTTGAAAGGCTTTTACAGAATGTCACTCTCCAGCCAGAAGACTAATGCTTTTGTCTGGATGCAGAAAAATAGAGTTCAGTGAGGTTGAGATACACTACAGCCTAATAAGAACGGCATGATTTCTCCCATGTTCACCTGATGGACAGGAATCAGCAGTTTCATTCTCCTGCTTTACTTCCACTCACTAAGGCTGGTGAGCTCAATTTAAAAGGTGTGCTCAGAAAGCAGGGCCCTAAAAGCCACTTACACCCAGAAGTAGTTTCAGATGGATTGCCAGAAATGACTGAAAGCCAGCAAGCAAATGCCTCAAAGAAATGCAGGCATTTTGATTATTTAACTTACTTCTCTTTGCGTCACTTTTTTTTCCAGCTCCAGTAAAAGAGAAAGAAAGGATGGAGGGATGTCAGACTTTGTGACCCAAAATCTCAATCCTCCGTGGAGAGTATCATGGCTTGTTTCAGCACAGTGGAGTTCACAAAGATGTGAAGCAGAAACTGATCCACAAAAAGGATAAACTCCTAAAATTTAGTTATGATGAATTTTGCACATATTGTGAGAAATATCGTTTTCTTCAGCTAGCAGTTTCAAGCTTTGTTTTCCAAATATTATTTAGTTAATTATAGTTTTATTTGTATGCCAGAAAATCATTCACAGTAAGAAAAATCCACTTTCTATACGACTTATCATCACTAGCATACAGCACTTAACAAGATTTAATATGGATAAACAATATAGGCATAAGAAGCTATTCTTTTTGGGTCTCAGAGTAAATAATGGGTTGAATACAAATTCCTACTTGAATGTTACTCAACAGACTGTTACACAAATAGCTAAGCTAATGGCTACAGAATAAAGGTTAATGGCCAGAGAATAAAGGATAAACGTTTTGGCACTTACCCAATAAAGAAGAGAAAGTGCTTTTTTATTAGACCGCAGTAACTGCAGTAATAAAATTATTGATAACAGATTGCAGCTTAAACGCCGCTTGTAGTTTTTTATTGGAAATGTATTAATGGCATATTTTCATTATCAACACTGCTCTTATTTACCTCTTGTGCAACGTCCAAAGTGCTTCAGGAGCGGAAGCCTGACACCTGCCCTGTGAAGAATGTACTAAAGACATCTATTATACGTGGAAACTGGAGGTAAGGAAAGGGCAGTGTGCAGCCAAAGCCTGACGCAGTGTCCCTGCCACGGAGCTAGGGAAAGAACCAGGAATCTCTGTCCTTTGGCTCTAGATGAGCACCCTGCTTAATGACAAATTAATACAAAAACTACAATTGCTGCTTGCTATCCCTTGGAGAGAGTGATATTATTGTTGTATAAATAGCAATCACGCTATATAAATAGTAATTACCGAGTGAATCCACTTAGAATCATGGAATGTCCTGAGTTGGGAGGGACCCACAAGGACTGAGTCCAGCTCCTGGCCCTACTTACCACTTGATAAGTGCCTAGTATTTTAGAGGTGTTGACTTACTTTATTTGTAAAATATTTTCATGGACATATGCCTTCCATAAGTATCCCTGGGGGAGAGGGGAGGAGGGAGCACCTCTAGTATGTGACACGCTAAACCATCCCAGGTGTGTTACCACATTACCACAATAAACTTGCAGCTTGTGAAAAACGACATGTTAGAACACAGAACGATGGGCAGGGGGAAAGTCAGCCTCCAGGATGCCTCCCTGCATCCAGCCTCTCCCTCATCCACATACACTTGTGCATTAAAGCTGTCAGTCAGCAGTCTGCCCCTGCTAGGATGTGACAGCCTTTTGTATGAAGGAATATTTAAACTGCTTCCCGTGAGCCTTTTCAGCCTGCTGTTTGCCTAACACTCCTTAGGCAGTGGCCACAACTGCCTCAGATAGCCCCTATCTGCTGCCATTGTTTTCCAGGCCCCAGAGTGACCTTTACATTTTCGGAGTTGGTGGGTCACCTCAGGAGCGAGGGGACATTCCTGGAGCACTGGGCAAGATGCCATCTCCTGGGCAGGGACTAAAACACCTGGATGGGTTGGTTCCCCCCCTCTCCTGCTGCTTTCTCTGTCCCAGATGGGTGCTCCTTGTCCTTGTCTTCACGGCAGCTGTAGCACCAATTTGGGGACCCGGCCCAGACCCAGACGGATCTCACAGCCACTGGGTAAAGGGGGCTCTGGGCACGCAGACCAGCGTGGGGCTGGGTGCAGAGTCCCAGTGCCACGCTGGGTTAAGGGACTCTGGAACAAGCCAAGATTAATCAGCACACACATAGCATGAGGCCAGTGAAGGTCCATCCCCGACAGGCGTGAGGATGTCGGTGCTTCTGTAGAAAGACTCTTGCACCGTGCTCCCCAATGCCGTGGGTGCTTCCTGGAGCCCATCCTGATCCTCTGGTCCTTGCTAACAGTAACACTCGGTGCCAGAATGTTACAATAAAGGCACAGTCCAAGTATTACCATGGTAATTTGTCTTGGAAAAAAGATACTGACGTTGTCCTGTAATGCTTCTGTTTACATTTTTACTATTGCTGCTTGTGACAGAAGTGTAAGAGCAGTGAGAGGGACTTGATGAATGAAAACAGGGCTTGAACAATGAACCCAGGGTTGGGTCAATTGGCCCCGTTTAACTGAATGTCATAATTTTCTATCCCACTGGATTCTCTAGCTTCCTGTCCCCAAACACCTAAATCCTAGACTCTTCCCACACACCCAGCGTGCTGTGGGAATGACAGACACACCAGGAGGATGTGATGCAAATCTTAACATCTCAGGAATGCGAACAAAGAGTTAATACCCCCTCAAGTTTTCACCTAATGCTTCAGCCCACATTCTGCAGGAGGATTTTTCCAGTCCTCTCCTCCAACAAGGGACAGCCAGCAAAGCAGCACAGTGCTCAAGCAGCACATCTAAACAGAGGGAGGGCTGAAGTGATGCCAGGGACTCTCAGGAGAAAGAGGCCACTAAAACCCCCCTGGTGCTAAGGGCAAACCCTGCCCCAGCCACCCATCCCCACACTCCTCCAGCCTGGCCAGGACAAGCGGCTCAGCTTCCTCCCCGCCACCATCCTCCCCACGCCTCCAATCCTTTTGTTTTTCCCCTTTTCTCTTTGAGCACTGAGCTGTGAGCACAGAAATCTGAACCTTGCCAAAACGCTTTGGGGACAGCACAGAAAGGAAACAGAAGAGGCAGCAAATCAGCAGAGGAAAAGGGGGGGACACACATCTCCTCCTCCTCTAGCTGGAGAGAGCAACAGACAGGAGAAAAGCAGGATTCTCCCCCTCTCCAGCTGGCGTCACACCTCATTAGGGAAAAGCCTGTTTAACGTCTTTCCCTCCCCCCAGCCCGGTACTAAATCCCCCCTGAGTCAGGCAAGGACTGTTGGGAAGAGGCAGTCGCCAGAGCAAGGGTTGGGAGCAAGAGTGACCACCTCTCCCAGGAGGAGCAGTGGCCCAAAGCAGGGGTAGCAGGGCAGGAGAGAGGCACCAACCCGTCCCTCCCCACTCGCTGGGAAAGTGGGCTGGGGCAGAAGGTCCCGGTACCCCATGCCTGCTGCTGGCCCCACACCCAGCACTGGG
This sequence comes from Falcunculus frontatus, assembly GCA_013398115.1. NCBI lineage: Eukaryota > Metazoa > Chordata > Aves > Passeriformes > Falcunculus > Falcunculus frontatus. The sequence continues at coordinate 318,670 of VZRV01010647.1, read as the reverse complement.
GCAGGTATGGCTAACCCCACCGGCTAGGGGCCTGAAACAAATGGTGCTTTGGATGCCTTTTTGATATCTGCCCAGATTTTTGAGAGGGAGGATGGTCAGCTTTCCCCATCAATGTAAACAAATGAGTCCACAACAGCGACACCACTGTCACCAAGCCAGCGTGGGGTGACCGCGGGGCTGCTGCACGCACTGCTTTTCGAGCTGTGGAAAGCAGCCAGCCAGCCTCCAGCTCCTGCTCCAGCAAGCTGTCTGCGCAGAGGGCAGCCTCACAAAGCTTGGGGCCTTCACTTCAGAACACAGACTCCTCCAAACCTGCAAGAGCCCACTGTGAGCAGGCTGGGTGCTGAGGTACAGGACTACAGTTTAGAGGTTTCTTCTGTGCTGGAGCTGAACCATCTATAACTGAATCTGATGGACATAACCAGTTTAAGCATAGCTAAGCCTCGTCCAAGTTAGCCATCAGTTTAAAAACCCCAATCCCTTCAGCTCTATTTCCATACCACTGCCGTTATCAGCTTTCCATTGCAATGCTCCAAAGTGACTCAACAGGCTTTTGCAGAGGCTTTAGGAGATCACCAAAAGCTACCAGCAGGACGTGCTGAGCTGAGCCAGCCCCAACCCATGCTCAACCCATTTCAATGCCGTCACTGAGTCAAGTCAGGATGTTCTTTTGCCCTCACAGATAATTAATGACAACAGGCATCCGGGCAAAAGTTTGGCAAACTCCTGCCAAAGAGTACTGGGATTGGGCAGGAAGATGGAAAGTCAACTGCAGGCCTGAAATGCTTCCAAGAAGCACCATTTATCCCTGCCTGTGTGAAGCCAGTGTGCGTACTTCACATCCCTGACTAGGAGCTCCTGCTGTCCTCCCCACCAAAGAGCCTGCTGTCCCAGATGATGCTGAGACTTGGGGAGGGACCACTGCTCCTCCCAACACATCCCGGAGGGGAAAGTGTAGCAACCTCCTTTTGGCCACATCAGACACCCAGCCAATTCCCAGCAGCTGCAGGTCACTGGAACGAGTAGCAGTGTTCCCTGGACACGCTCTCGGAGCTGAGGCGGCGAGATCCAGCTACACCATGAGCCAGCTGCTCCGCCAACCCCCATGGCTCAGTCTGTTGGTGTGCTCAGCCCCTAGGGCCTTCTCAGAATGCCTGAGAGAGCCAAGCCCCCACCCAGCACCCAGCATGCTGCCTGCAGCCCAGTGCCACGCTCTCCCTGATTGGTATCCCTGCCATCATATGGAAATAGTTTCCAAAACACGAAGCCTACTGAGAGTGCCGTGTTCTGTGGGACAAGCCAGGAGGGCACTGCAGGGCATTCCGGGTGTTCCTAGGGCCACGGTACCCTACAAGGGCAAACAGCAGTGGGTTTAGCTGGCTGCCATAAATTCAGAAAGAAGTTATGGCTCCTGGTCCTGATGGAGTCCCCCAGACATGCCATCTTAATTTTAAGTGGCCAGTTGGAAACACTATGTGTTATCCAAGTCTGCAGCTGGATGCACCTCTCCCAGCTTCCCCACAGTCCTACAGGAGCCTGCATGCTGCCCACTCTCTCTATGATCCTCCAGGGCTTTAAGGCTTCCTAAGCTAAAAGGATCCCCAATTTCTCCGCTCTGCCTTTCCACAGCAAGGAAAATGGGTGCTAAATGCCCTCCCTGTGCTCCTGGCAGTGGGGATGAAGTCAGCAGCTGCCTCAAGGAAACATCATCATCTTCACCTCACCCTTGGGACCACAAGCTCAGAGGGAGCCAAGCTGGCCCAAGCAGGTTTGGGGTAGGCTACCACAGAGGTAAAGAGCTTAATGACACTCATCACCACAGTGGTCCCAGCTCCTCTCTGAGCCTCCGTTCTGGTGTGTGCGAGGTCAAGGGATGAAGAGCAAAATACCTGAGGGAGGAAAAGCTATCCTGTCAGAAGGGAACTATCATTTGGGGATGGGGACAAAACAAGGGCAGCAAAGGCATTCCCTTTTCCTGTTTCTTCAGGTTCCCCCATAATGTCTATCAGTGCCTTTTGAGATGTCCACCTTCCTCGACTTTCTGAGGGCAGACTTTAAAGGCTATTTTGAACACATTGTAAATAGGAGCATAATGTTACTCCAGGGCTAGGCAGAGGTGTGAGATGACAGCTTTGTATGAGGGAGGTTGGCTATAAACAGAAAGCCAGGGAGAATTTGTCGTGTTGCCTCCACATCATGGCTGTTTGCAAGGAACAAATCCCACGTGCTCCCGGCCGGTGCCAGCAGCACGAGGGGTAATATCAGCCATCCTCTCCTCCAGCAGCTCCCTCCAGCTATCAAAGGGGATGCAACAAACATTGAATTCTGCTCAGTTCAGCCTAAGTAGGTTTGCAAATGCAAACTGTTTGCCATGCCCATGGACATTTTGGTCAGGCTAGAATTTCCCAGGCTTGGTTTATAGGCAAACTTATATTTTGTCTTCCTTCACCCCCTCTGTCAGGATGCTTAAAACTCTGAGACCACCGTGCTCGATCTACCACCTATCCCACTTACCGAAACAGCTGGAGTTCTCCACCCACATTAACCTGCTGCCTGATCTCTCCCTTGGGACAGGGACCCTCCCCTATTTGCACAGCACGCCGCTCCTTGCTCTCTGAGCGGAATTTTTCACTGCTGTGTAATACAAACAAAAACGAGCAGCTCACGCTGGGTGGCTAAACTGTACTGAAAAGAGATTTCAGACTGATCAATCCAGTCTCCCTCATGCCCCATAGCCATGTACCAGTGCTAATAATGCTTTCTTCTCCTAGCTCATCTTGCCTGCAGTGCAAGGTTGGGAGGGACCCACAAGGATTCCATCTGTGACAAGAACTACATTTTTTACAAATGTACACACTGTCAGCACTTTAAAGATGTAAAACTGCTACTCATTCCGTTCCTTCCTCCTGGCAAAGTACCTTTTCAGATGGACAGGGCGCATCTGAAGCTCCGAAGTAACAAGTGATTAGTTTCTGTTTAGTAGCTAGATATTAGTACTTTATGCCTCTAGAGCAGCTGCCATCCCAGAGCATCAAAGCATTTAAACAACATTCACTAAGCCTTGTAGCACCTATGAAGAAAGGGGAGGCACACACCCACACGAAGAGCAATTTTACAGACAGCCCAACTAAAACAAGCCCCAGCATCCACACCATGGGCATGCTTCACTCAGTGCTGGGGCTGAGGCCGTAAGGCTTGACACTTGATGCCACTGCAATCATCTTTCTTTTTCCGCAGTTTTATGAGCAGCCAAAGCCTTTGGAGATCATGCTATTTCCCTCCAAAGGATAATTTCTCCCTTTCAAAATAATCCCCTCTTCCTTCAGTGCAGATAATCTACGCCGTTTACCATAAGCCAGTTATGCTGGCTGAGGGGCAAGCATCGCACTGGGCACTGAGCTGGCTTTACAGGAAATTTCAGGCTCAGCAGAACCTCCAGCCTGTGGTTTGCAGACCTCTTGCAGACCACGTGGAAGACTTCCAAGAGGCCTGTGAAGGGCATATAAGAAAAGCAAGCCTAACACCAGTCTGCTTAAATTTCTAATCACGGGTCTATGCCTTTATGGAAAAAGTATTGGCACTGTGGTCTTAAAAAAAAACCCCAAACCAGAACACTGCCCTCCTCCCCACCACCCCAAAGTGGCTGACTACTATTGTCCAAGCCAGAAGTTCAACTCCTCCAGCTGAAAATAACCTCCAAACACAACAGTGTGAGAGGAAACACAGTCTGTTTGAATTGCATCCTGTTTGCCTCACCCTCAAAAGGTATCATTTATTATTGCCTAGAAAGGCCCTCTCCCAATAGCTGCGCTTGTATGGAGTATCAGAAATATTCAGATCATTAAACTACTTGTAGATTGCGCTGGTTTAGGATTTTGTTTTTTGTTTTCTTCTGGGAAGAAAGGGTGAGGAAAGTGGTGAGCAGACAGCTAGAGATTGGCATCATTCTGAAATTAACCCAAAATATTGTATAGATTACATATCATAAAGCTCTTGAAGTCCCATGCCAGCAGTGCCTTGCTGGTAAAACCCAACCAAAACAACCCCAAACTCGCTCTCTCCACACACGCTGGATTTAGCATTCCCATTTATGGGCTAAGTACTACCAGCAGTTAAACACTAAAAATTTTAGCAAGTGTTTCACACAGCACATTGGGTGAGCACAGTGCTGTTGGTGGAAAACAGCATCAGCTCTACCTGTTTAGAGGTTGTTTCTGGAAACAACACCAGTGGGTTAGCGATGGTCCCTCCCAGACAATTCAGCTGCACGATAAATAAAGAACAGCTGATCCTGCCGTGTCACCATCTCCTGCGGTAAGAGGCTTCCTGGGTACCTAGTGGGAGTTCTGCTAAGCTTTTAAGCCCATTGGCAACGTGGGGAACAGTCTGTAGCTCCAAAGCCAAGAGGCTCGAAGTAATAATCCGATTTCAAAGCTCCTCCTCCTCTCCAGCCAAAGGCAGCAAGGGAGGATGAGATCAGACTGTAGATGCTCTTCATTTTAGGTCTGGCCATTGCACTCATCTGCTCAGCATGAGCACTGGGAAGGGGAAGGATGAGTGCCAAAATCCGGAATGGCTTGCTTGGCCAAAGTTTCTGCAAAGATTTCAAAACTTACTGGGAAAATAATTTTTTAAAGGGAATTTTCACTGCTTTTGATACAGCTGGACTGGTCTACCTAAGCAACGTCCACTTTTCTAGTTCATGCACTGGCCAAAACTCTTGGGGGATTTACTCCCTGCCATCAGGCACTCCTGAGGCAGCAGGAGGGCATCCGAGCTGTGCAGCTGGTTTGTGCTCTCCCCACAAAACTTCTCCTGTAACAGCAACAAGTGCTGCTCCTCTGGCATTTACATCGCTCCCCCACCTCCAGGATGTTATTAGCTGCCAGGTGATATGCAAGCCATGAAACAACTTACCTCCATGAGCCTCAAGATAAACAGAAAGTCCAGATCATCCCTTAAGGAGTCAGGTGATTTCTTCACATCCCTTCTGCCCCTCAAACAAAAACAACAACCCGGCTTTTGAACGGAGGAAGACAGGTCCCTGCTCACCACTACCTGAAAAAGCAGGGTGAACCAGTAAAACATATTAAGGTAGAAACAGGCTGTAAGGCCTCGCTTTTTCCCTTTAATCTGACCTCCACACCAGCCATTCTTCTGCCTCCCCTTGGATGCTGTGCGGAGTGCAGCCCACAGCATTTCCACTGCAAACAAACCCTGGCTGGGGCTCAGTGGGGAGAGTGGCCTGAAAGTGCTGCTGGCACTGAAAACTCTTCCTTGCTCCACGTGGGACAAAAGGAAAGCCACCGAGAGAGAGAGGGAGCCAGCAGCCACACACAGGTACCAGTACCCCACACGTTTCTGCCACTGCCAAGATGAAAGGTGGGCGAATTCCACCGCAGTGCCACGGTGAAATCCAAGTTCCAGCACCTTTTTTTTTCTTCTAATTTAGCAAAGGAGGATTTGAAAAAGTATGACAGAGCTGCCTACTGCTATCAAGCCTGATGGATCAGCCAGCCAGCTACCTGGATGTGTGAGCTGCCCTGTTTGCAACAGGCTTAGTCTCAAGCCTAAGAATAAGTTTTAAAAACACACATCTATTCCATGGCATAACAGTTGCTAGAACTAGAGCTAATAGGCCTTTTCCATACTCTTAGATCAGCGTCTGCTCTACTCTGGATAGCCAAAAGCATCATCTTGTTTATTTATCAGACTTTCTGAACTTATTCCAAGCTTATACAGTCCAGACATACTCCAATACAAAAATTAATGGCTTTTATACTTTTTTTTTTAATTATTACAACAAACACAGATGCTACCACCTTAATGAGATGTATATGCACTAAGGCATAGGCTTGAAATAGGAAATGGTGTTTCAAGCCAGTTGAATATTGTAACGCGAGTCACACAGAGCTGGCTTCCTAAGGCATGTCACTGCAGGATCCAATGTCAAAATAAATACAAGAAGTTATTTCTTCCGACTCACACGCTATCTTCAGCCCTGTCCAAAAAGATCTGTATTTCATTGGACATGTGGGAAAGACTCCCCTGCCACAGCTTTTAAAGCCTGGTGGGGGCTCAGAGCCTCTACCCCAGTGACTGCTACCTATTACACCTTCCCCACCTGGTGCTTGTTCCAATGTCCTGTGGAACACGCGGTGCTGCCCTAATGAAAACCCAAACAGGACCCAACAGGGTTGCCTGGTGATCGAGGCAACTGCTCTTGGGGCTGGGAGCAGCCACGAGCCCCATGGGAATTCCCATTCCCTTCCCCGGAACTGGGGAAAGGCAGAGGGGAGAAGGAGGTGCTCCAAAAAACAAAGCAAAAAGCTGGCAGTCCCAGGGTTCTGAGTCTAAGTAAAGTGCAAAAACTCAGGAGCTGCTTCTTGCAGCATGCTGCAAGTAACTCAACATTCTCCCCAAGGCCCGAGGTGGCCATGAACCGCCATCCACTTCCACTCCCATCTGGAAGGAACTCAGCTCACACGTGTGTTTGCCAAGGCAAGCAACACAGAGCCCTTTGCGTGCTTAGGAGACACGCTCCGCGTTTTATTCCACATCTGGCAAGGCTGCTCCATAAAAAAGGTGATGGAGTGCTTGTGGCTCTCCTTCCAGAGCACGGGATGAAAATCTTCTTCGACACACATGCCATGAAGGAATTCTTCTCTGGCTTAATTTAAAGCTGTCTTTATAGCCAATAAATTTGCAGATTGCTACAAACACTTGGCTATTTACACAGTAATAGTTATAACTGCCAGAAACGGCAAATAATTATTATTATGATGTTCATAAATGTTAATGCTAACTACGCTCTTAAAACGCTTATTATAAAAAGCATCGTAATTTGAGAGAAGGGGAGTAAATTATTGCCCAGACACAGAGGAAACCAGCTCTAATGCTATGACACTTATTCTACAGACATTAGTTGGAGTACGTTTTTCTTCTAAGTTTTCCTGACATCCAGAATATGAAAAAAAGAAAAAAAACCCAGACTTGTTTCATTACTTGTTTCATTATATTTAAAAACAAACAAAAAACCGACCCAAAAGTCTGTTACATCTCATAAACTGTAATAGCCAGTTTTGTTTCTGCAATTCCGTGCAGAACTGATGACACTGGATTACCCAAAGATCCGTGCAAAATGCTTTGGTTGGATGAAATAGCTGATCTGCCTGAAGTGGGGGAAAAAGGCTCACGATAACAGATAATTATATAACCAGCTTGTAAAAGTGTTATTAGTAGGGCATGGGATCAGGAAAGGCCTGGCTTTTATTCTCACTTCATGCGTTCACAGTGATGAGAGCTAAATCTCTGTCCATCTCTCCCTCCTCCCCCACCCAAATGTTAAATAATTTTTAGCCAACCCTGTAAAACACTTGCAATCTTTGAGTAAAACCAAGGCTGAGGTTAATGTACTGCTGCTTCTCTAATATTCAGATGCTGTGTTCCACCTTGATAACAGAAGAAAACTGGAAAAAAAAATTCCTCTGCTGTTCAGATAAGGTAGCTTGAGGACTCAGGGGTAAACTCTAAAGTTCAACATTTTAGTTTGAAAGGACATTTCCAGTCATTGGCTACTGGAATTCAGATCTTGAGATCCTGACTAAGTGATAAAATGCAATAAAAAAAGACAGCTTTGCCAGAAGGTCTCTCTCAAGGAAGGAATGGGAACATTAGGCATTCTATACACTAACTGAGCATAGGAAAAACCCTTGCATGGACCTTGTTCTCAGTTATCCACAACAGGATGTCTCTGGAAATCTTTCCTCAGCAGCACAGTTTTGCTCCTCCTTTCTCAGGAACAACAGAGTTGAATCCAAGCAGGAGAAAAATTAAACTGGTGGCAACGAACCTTGAAGGTCTGACAGTGACCTGCAGCACCAAGGTCTCTGGAACTGCTTTCATTTGCCAGAACATAAATTAGATTCCTCACTAGGTATGGCACCAGGGTTAATGGGAGCTTTATAAAGCCTTCTTTGAACATACAGATTATCCTTTTCAAAAAAGACTAATCTTGTGGTTTAAAGTACAGTACTGTGAGCCAGGAAACCTATTCCCAGCTCTGCCAGGCTGGGTGACTTCAGGCAACCCGCTTGACTATTCTCTGCTCTTTCTCAATATATGCAGCAGAGACAAATACCTACATCTCCCACGAGGCATAATATTTGTGAGACAACGAGAACCAGCTTAACTTTTCATGGACCCCTCCAAGCAGATGATGTCCAGCCATTCCATACAGCAGGGTTGCTCAAACTTCTCCAAACAGAAGGTCCCACAGATACCAGAAAAGGACACCTGCACTGGGCACTTCATATGGGCAAGGATCTTGAGCCACAACATTACCATCTACTTTTTTTTCAGCAGTGAAGGAAATGTCTCATCCTGTCTGGCATTACTGTCCAAAGGAGGTGCTCAAAAGGAGCAAAACTGAGAAATTAGGAAAAATTTAAGTTTCGGAAAAGCCATGCTGCTGCCTGGGCAACTCAACAAACAGCTTTCCTCCGCAGGATCTGATTTCACGGCAAGAATGTTAAAAACAACTTCAAAAGACAACAAAATAAATTCAATTAAAAGAATAACCATGCATTTCAAAAGTACAATACAAAAAATACCAAAAGTGTGAGATGACACAGAACATTCAGTACTAGGAACAAGGATCACTACTTTCCTTCCTAACAAATTCATCTCAGGCATCTCCACTGTGAAACCCAATAGTGGCTTAGAGTCTCCTTTCAGGAGGTGCCTGCCATCCCTCCCAAACTGTCATAGTTACATACTCCTCATATTTTAGTGTCCCCATAGCAGTTCCCTTCAAGCTTTCAAATAAAATGTGCATAAAACATTTGAGCATAAACCAATCCTGCGATTTCCAAAGCTCCTTAAAAGAGAGCACGGAGAGCCCTACTCGTGCTCTGCACTGCAACATTTCAGACTCACATCTTCCAAGACTGAGCACAGCTCTTTTCTGCACACCCCTGCTCTTAGATCACTGCGTTCACATGCTGCTACCATTTGAAAAACCTACTTGCCTATGAGTTCAGGTGATTCTGACCTGGTCACTCCCAGAGAACTCAGTCCCACTGTGTTGATGTCTGGCAACATTTCCTCTGACTCAGCCTTGCTAATAAAGCTTCAGTAAGAGGAACTCCAAAGACTGTTTCCCAAGTCATTCCCTTCTAGCACGCAGAAATCTCAGGAAGTCGTTTGAACTCAATAACCTCCACACCATTTCCACTAGTCAAAATAGAAGAAGAAAAGGCAAACAAAAAAAAAAGAAACCCCACCACATCCTACTCTGCAGCCTACAAAATCTGCTCATTCCAGGGTTTCTTGCACAGTAGACAGTTGAGCAACCACAACAAAGTAACATCACTTCCTTTTCCTCCAAAATACATTTTAGTGTTGAAAAAGTCCACCTGTTCATACTGTGGGCAGCCTCAGTCAACACAGGAGCACATTCACAGCCAGCAGTCAAGGAACAGCATTCAGGACTATCTTTGTATTGATTTCCAGCTGGGGTCCAAAGTTAGGAATTTCCTTCCCCCCTCCTTCCCAGCTGTCCATTGATCCGAGAAGAAAGAAAAAATGTTCAGACTCACTTTTGTATAAACTGGGATATCTTAATTATTTTTCAAACAAAACCAAATGATGATATTTTCCTAAGAGCACTTGCAAAAGATCTAGAGCAGTGTGATCCATTGCCATTCATTCCTTCGGACACAGATCCAATCTTTCAGTCACTCTGTGCTTACTGGCTGCATGGAAGGTAGAGCAGCAAGGAGCACCAAAGGATTAATTCTCACAATAGTGGGAAGCAGGAGTCCCAGCTCTTGGGGGGGTGAGTGGGGGAGAAGGGAAAAAGATGAGTGTGTAGGCTGCATCCCCGGTCTTCGGACTTCCTTGCTGTGATTTCATCTTCTGCCTAAAGTTACCTTAAAAGGGAGCTAGCATGGAAAGAGTGCCCCAATGATTTAAACGTAAAAAGCATTAAGGGAATTTTGCTTTAAACCTGCAAAGACTACGAGAAGGGGTTATATCTGAGATAACTCATGGCAGAGCTCAGCAGGGAAGAGAATAGCTAAGGCACAAACAGTTCGTACTCTATTTGTTGTGAGTCACACAGCAGCTGAACAGATTTATGATTCAGATGTTTTAGTGTTGGTTATCAGCGATTAGCTCAAACTCTTAGAAAAACAGAGAGAAAGAGAAAGATTAAGCTTTTGTCTGCTCCAGCCCTCATCCTTCCTTTGCCTGGCAGCGGGGGTTACTGATTGTTTCTCTCCCTTTTTTAACATCAGAATGGCTCTGAGCCACACTCACTGCAGAAGCAGATCACACTGCCCATATCGCCATCAGCATTAGATTCACCAGTGATCACTGAAGTGCGACATCATTTGTTCAGGTATATAGGCAAGTGTATTTGTGAAATCTGATTATATGGCAACTTTAAAGTGTGGGGTTTTTTCCAACCATAGAAATCATTTGGGACACAGAAAGGGCTGATGAAGAAGGACTGGTTTTGCTAACTTTATCTTCAAACTCTGTATAAGCCCAGTAATGCACACACACAAGAAGACTTTATGCATCCTTATGGCATTTAACATCACAACACCCATGAGGGCTTCTCACAGACAAGCTGAGTGACTTGCTCAAGATCACACAGGAAGCCAAACGCAGAGCACTAAAACTGAGCACAACAACTCTCAGGCTAGACCCTTGGCCATTGCAGCATTAATCCATTTCTAATTTAGTTTAATTGAACTTAATGCTCAGCTAACAGATTTCTGCCAACCCGCTATTACGTGGTGTGGAGTTACACCTTAGAGATCTGGGCTTTTCTGTGAATTACATCTTTACATGTAAATGTAATGATGCAGCCTAAAGGACAGAGCTATCCTCAGCACCTCCACATCCAGGGGACCTGAAATGCTGCTGGCCTTCAAAACCACATTGCAGCTAAACTCTGTGGCTGTGGAGGAGAGGGGAAAGGAGGACACTGTTCCTTGATCACTGCATCCACAGGATGATGTACATCCTTGTCACAGATCAAGGTCCAAAGTCCAAATGGGAGCAACTGAACATAACACCCAACTCTTCAAATGCTCGGAGCCCATAACAATGCCTTTCTGGAAGAGGCTCTACACTCTTAGGGCCTCAGGAAGCAGGGAATTTTAGAGATTTAGAGAGGGAATCAGGGTAATTTAAGCATCTGCAATGTTGATATAGCAACTGTGGGTTATGCTGCTATACAAACAGAGTTCCCCCACAATACCTTGGTCATGGTTAAAGCTCACAGCAATATTAGGACTTGCACCTGACGGCAGATTCCTCTCCTACAGGTCCAGCCAGCACCACTAATCCAAGGCAAATCTGGACAAACGCTTACGTGCTGACCCAGTGTTCAGCATAAGCAACAAACACGATGCTCTTGGTATGTGTCCAACCTCACACGTGCGTGATCCCTGATCACAGAGTCCGTCTGTGTGCAATCCAACATGCCTGGGACACAAACAGGCTGCACATCTGCACATCAGTGGTGCGGCGGGTCCAGCACAGAAAAGGAACATCAGGCTAATTATTAGGCAGAAGTTACACGGATCATGTGAGTGATTTCTATCCAAAAGCTCCCAGACAGGAATAGGAGGCCCCAGACTTCCCTGGACCGCTTCTTAAAATCAGAGCTGCTTTCCTTGAGATGCTGTGCACGGTGTGAGTAGATTAAGCTCTATTAGCATGAGAGACTTTTGAACAGTACAAACTAGAACTAAACTTGGAATTAACTGGACTGGTGTAAAATTATACCTTAATGCCCACAGAAACCAGATTAGAAGACAGATGGTGAAGAGGAAAGAAGAAAAAAGAAGAGTGGATTGGATATACATATGTGGATTTACATTCTGTGAGCTTGGCACACATCTTAGAGACATTTTTTATTTCCAGCATAATAGAAAGTTGCCTGACAGTGCTGGTAGACTAGATAAGGAGGGGAAAAAAAGAGCAGATGCTTTTGAAGGGCTTTGTAGTATGACTCTTCGACAGAAATTTAGAGATCAAGGTAGGTAGGAGCACTGGAAGAAAAAAGCCCTTTCAGATATGGTGGGAGCATAAAAAGGGAAAAAAAACAGAGAAAGGAAAATTCAGGTGAAGCAAGAGTAACTGTCAGGGTCCAGATCACAAGCAAAAGTGCAAGAAGCAGAGGTGCAGCTTGGGCACCAGTGTGCAGAACCCTGAAAGTAGAAGCAATATAGTGGAAGCTGTCAAAAATGAAATAATAATAGTAGGCAAGCTGAGAAAAGGAACATAAAACAACAATATATCTCTGTATGAATGCAGAGTGAATCTACACCACAAGCACTACACACAGTTCTGGATCCCAGATTTGGGGAAAGAGAAGACACAGAGGAACTGAAAAGCTGGAGGAGGACAACAACAGTAATTAAATGCATAAAACAGCATCTGCAGGAAAAACAATTATGCAAAACAATAAAAAGCCAGAAATGGCATGGAGAATGAATGAGTGCTTGTAGCCCCTTCTGCAAAAAGAATGGACAGACAGCAAATTAAATTATCAGGCCAGAAACAACAAAAAGGAGACAATTCCTTGCACAAGCAATAATTCTTCTGTCTCTTGGCCACGGAATATTATGGATGCTATAAGAGTACATGGATTCACAGAAGAAAGGCAAGTTAACAGAAGGGGGGAAAAAAAAAAATCTATCAACAGCTGTTAAGTACAAAATGAAGTTTTTGAGCTGCAAATGAGCCAGAGAGTGGTAGCACAGTCTAGGGAAGTATCATTGCTTGATTGCCCTGAACTGATACTCTTCCCTGGGTATCTGCTGTACAAGAGACAGGATGCTGGGCTAGGGGGACCTTTGATCTAACCCTGTACATCCATTTTTGTGTACAAGGCAGAAATAGGGTTTGTATTCCGTGCTGAATCAGGCTGGGGATACTAAAATTTGACCAGGAAAGAACGTGACTCAGATGCCAAATGCAGAAAATACTGGTTGCCTAGAGTTGAATGTCATAGACGAAGGAAATTGTGAGGGTCCTAAAAAAAAAAAAAAAATCTTGTTACAGCATTGAAACGGAGGGCAGAGATTAAACTTTTGATGGCAAGTACGTGCATGAATACAGAAAACTGCATTTCAGATGTAGAAGGGAATAGAGACTTGATTTCACACGACTTGAGATGTAAGAAGGGAGGCAAAAAAAGAGGGGATAAAAGAGCAGTACTGAAGAAGACTCCCAACGTGTAAAAACTCCACTCTCCTCCAGTGCCTCAAGCTACAAGCAGAGTCTAGAGAAAAGAATGAAAAATGCAGTTTGACATGCTCGTTCAACTTCAGCAGATGAATCTGAGATGAGGCAGTAGAGGTGATCACATAATCGAGGTACTGGACAGACACGTGGAGATCAGAGTTCATCCCCCAGCTGCGCCACACACTTCCTTCATGCTGCTGGGCATTTCACTTTGTTGTTCCATAAAACTGAGAAAATACTTTCTTAATGCACAGGAAAACCATGAGGCTGAACTCTTTAAACATCCGAGATGCCCTGTGGGGCCCGAAGAAGCACGGTTAGGACAGCAAACACCCGGCACTCCCATGCCAAGGGCCACGTCTTATGGGCTGCTGGGACCAGATACAGCGTGGGATGAAACCACAGCGGCAGGGACAGGGCAAAGAATTCCATCACAGGAAATCAGCTCAGGGAAATTAAACCCAAGAAGGTGTGAAGGGAACAGGTTTCAAAGCCAGTCAAAATATAAGATGCAGGAAGCATGCTTAAGGAGCTGGCAAGTTTGCAATGCCTCTGAAGGACAATGCTGCAAACTATAGGAAAGAAATCAGCCTGACACTAACAGGAGGGGAGAGAAATGGGATAATTTGGTACAATGTACCAAGTACTGCAATGTCTGTCTACAGCCAAGATGCACTTGAGTACTCAGAAATAAAGAAACAAAGCTTAGCCTAATGTTTTCAATGCTTTCTACTGACTTTTTTCCTCCCCGCTCTCAGGAATACAAACCTTAAATCATTTGAATATTAAGTATATCACTAAAGCGGATATAAACAGGAGATATAAACTTGGAATACCAGCACAAAGTCTACAAGAACAGCAGTACAGGCTGTTTGGATCCTCTGCTTTACTCTTAAATGCTTGAGATACACTAATACCTTTAAAACTCATTTAATGGTAAATTTGAAATTACTCTAACCAGTAAGCACTGAAGCTTTCCCTGACTTTTCATCCATCACTTCAATTATACTTAGAAACTCCCAAACCAAATATTTGCCAAGAGGTGTAAAACAACTCCCAGACTGAACTGGCAGAAAACACAGAAGAGCCCAGAATAGACCTTACTGATAGGATAAATTGAGCCTTGACATGTGTGGAGCCCATCTGCGAGCGACGAGGAGTACGCGCTTCATTTCTGTTTATTCCCTCCACTCCGGATGAAATTTCAGGGGTAACTTTATAACAACACTTCCAGGCTGCTGCCCAGCTCCTCCACCTGCGTGACCCCTGTGCTTGCTCACAGCCCTGGGCACCACCGATGGCCAGGCTACAGGGAGGTTTTAAGGTTTTTAATCCTAAAACTGATTATCGGCTGAGTTTTCTTTGGTGTGTTATTCTGCAGTGGATCAGCCTTTCTCTGCCCGTCTCACAGTGCCCCTGGCTGCTGCCAAGCATCTCCCTACAACCTGATCACAGACCTGAGTGCTCAGGGGAGTGTGAGATGCTGAGATGGGCCATGGAGAACCTAAAGATTGGAAACCGACCAGAACAGCTGGCTAACTGCAGTAAATCAGGTTTAGGTGCTAAGCACCTCATTTAACACAATGGAATTCATCATTCCATTGATAAACTTCATCATGAAACCAATTTTACAAAGTTTCGATGCATTTTTTAACTCAATTTTTTAAACCAAAAGTACTTTAATACAGGTCAAAAGCAAATAGTTCATCCTGCAAACAGGAAGAAACATTATGGTTTTGTAACTTAAGACATTAAAACAAATTCAAGCAAATGTACATTAAAGCCATAAATTGCTCAGACATGTACAGAAGAAAACACTGACTTGAATGTAAAGACTTAATTTGGCTGTAAACCTCCAGATCACAGCAAGATCCAGAAATAATCCAACTTCAACTAACATAAAAGACAAAAACTATTAAAATCATACTCAACTGATGCTCTATTGCTTGCTTGTTAGAATTAAAAAAATAAAATCTCCAGTTTTAACGAACCTGGTTAAGTTTCCCAGAACTTTGAGGGTAAGGAGTCGTCAAGATATTTGGAAGAGCTTTTCAAAGAACATCTCCAGAGTGAGAGGCTGGGCTGGCTACACCAAACAGGTTGGTATAGGAGAGGTCTAGGAGGGGTATGGGAAGGCTTTAAGAGCAGAGCCCTGCAGGGGCCCTTGGTGGGCGCCAGTAACGAGCAGTTCAAGAGCAGGCGCTGTAAAAACCCAGGGCAGCCTGCCACTGATGCCTGGAGTCACATAAAATTAATTTAAATTGGAAACAAACTGGCCCAGGTAGCGCTCGCCCGAGTTTCAAACAATGTTAAGAGCTAAGTGGCGCATTACACATTTTGCTGGCAGCTATTGATCATTAAAATTAAATAGGAAGTGGCAAAGCTGCAGGGCAGGTGATGCCGTGGAGTTGCGTATAAAAAGCAACAGTGAACTTGGGAATTACAGACACTTGTAAACCTTACTTTAGTACCTGCTAAAATGGCTCAACTAGGTAGTTATGAAAGTTAGATTAATGCCATCCAGCAGGCCCAGATTAGCATGATATTTCCATAAGAAAAATGGGCACATCCGTATTTTCTATAAGGAGTGCCAAGACAGTGGTTAAAGAAAAATTGGTAGATACAATTAATTTGAATTTTCAAACAGCCTTTGGTAATATTAATCACCACAGTCTATTAGGGAAACTAGTCATGGGGTGAGAGGTAAACATCTGTCAATAGATTAAAGCTAATTTAGAAAAAACGAACAGCATGAATAAATGGCCAGTTTTCAAGAAGGTTAATGGGGGAAGTCCCAGGGGTGGATACTATGATCAACATTCAATACATTAAATGATCTGGAAAGGGGCATATACAATGTGAAATAGGGGGAAAAATTGTTGATGATACTGTTCTATAAATGAAATAAAACCAAGAACTAAGAGTATGAATCTGAAGGATCCACCCAAGTTACAGCAAATAAATGTTACTGCACACAAGTGCAAGGTTATGCAAATTGGCAAGGAGAGTTTGAACTAATTGTAGACACGGATGGGTTTCACATTAATTGTAACCATTTGGAGAAAGATCTAAGTGGCCTTGTGGACAGCACAGGGAAAACATCTGCTTAGTTTCCAGTCATCGTCAAAACCACAAACCAGATGTGGAGCTTTGTATTAGAGAGAGATAAAGAACAATATGGAAAGCACAGCTTCCCTCTCGAACACTGTGTTCAGCCCGTTTGCCTTTGTAACAAAACAAAACTTCAGAAACTTAGAAGTCCAGAAAAGAACTGACATAAATTTACAGCCCCAGGAAGATGCTCATCTAAGAACCCAGTTACGAAACACACACATTACAAAACTCGAGACTCATTGAACCCTTGTTAGCATGACTTTGGATGGCCTACAGTCCATTAAAAAGTCTGGTGAATAGGAACTTTAATGGTTTTCAAATTTCTGGGCTACGTTCAAGGGGCGGTAAGTAAGAGGTGAAACAGTCCAAGCAGATGATAACATAAAACAGGCAGAGAAAGCCATCTGGATGCACTTATTCTCCATTCCCACCCTCTTTTTCTCCCAATAGGACAGGAGCAAGGAGTTGTCCAACTAAATGAAAGACAATAGATTTAGAAGTGATGAAAGAAAATATTGCTGCACCCACACTTAGAAAAGTAACCCACAGAACTCTTCTCTGCAAGGTATTTATTGAAGCAATAATACTAATAAGATTAAAAACCACAAAACATCAACAGTGTCAGCAATTGGAGTCAAGAGAATTCCGCAGTTTTCCCACTCGTCTTTGCAGGATTTTACTCTTTCTTCCAAGGTATCTAATATTAAGCATGACTTGGGACTAGAAATGAGAACAAGATGGGCCAGTGGCTTCTTCCATAACCTGCTCAGAGGGTTCACTGTGAGGAGGTGGATGGTTTGTACATGAAAGTAGCTCAGAATGAAAGAGGAAGGAAACCGGGAAGATGTGATTTTAACTTCATTGTGTGAGTTGCATTCAAGGAAAAGATGCCTTAAGTCACCACAAGAAAAGCAGAAAAAAATGCTGAGAAACAGAGCTTTTCATCTTTAAAACATTCAGTCTTCCATGAAAAGTGGAAGGAGCCAATATCAACCCTGCAGTTACTATCACCAACCCTTCCATCCAAACCAAGGAGGAGACTTTTTTTGCAGGTCTTCCCAACACCTTCCTATTCATTCAGATTAGAGTGAGGACTGAAAAGCAGAATAGATGCTGCTGAATTGCAACGTGCACTGACAAAACCTGGAGTGGACATTGTTGCCCTGTTAAAGGGGAGGAGGGTGGCACTTCTGCCCTGGGAGGTCACATAGCATGGCCCACTTCAGGCAAAGAGAAAGGTGGGTGGGAGAATACCAACCTGATGGCCATCCACCAGTGGCATAAAAAACCAGTATTCAGTGAGATGCCAGCCTTTTCTCCCTGCTGGTGAGGGAAAACATCTCCATCAAAAACTGACCTCTGAGCACAGCTGGCTGGCTTCCAGAGCACTGACATGCAGAGCAAAACCATTGTATATGTGCCATCTAATTCCTCCTTAGACTTTCCAATAAATCCCGAGTCACTCGTTCAGTACCTAGCCCGAATCTGCCAAAAGAATACACATCTGAAGTGTCTCTATTCTCCCACTTTTTCAAATAATCCCAATATCAGTCACTGAGTTGAACCCACTACTGATTCATGATACTAATCATCCCCTGCTCTCCAATCCACCATACTGGTGATAAAATTGAGAGACACAAAAGGCATGCAAAATTCTGTTTCTAACCCAGGACTGTTTGGAGGCTATTCTCTGCCAGACACAATGTATTTGTCTCGTTTAAGTGTTTCAAGAGCAGAACTTCCTATTCCTGCTTAGGAACACTTCTTTGCGTTTAGAATAATTCTTGTTCTCCTTTCTCCTATTATTTCAATCATCCAATTCCTTTGTCTCTCTTGGTGTCTCTGTCCTATAGATGCAGGTAAGTATCCAGTAAATTCAGGCCTTTCAATATTTCTTTACAATAGGATCATTCTCATGCTGTTTTTTGGTTGATACTCTGTGACTTCCCACAATTTTATAAATCTTTTTTGTACCAGGATATTCAGAAACAAAGTTACGCAAAAGGGATGGGGCTACCTTTAAGAAGAAAAATATCACACTTTTACAACCTCTCTTGGTCCAGTGGTCTGCTTTACTCTGTAAAACAACACAAACATGACCCATTGGATTCATAATGTTTGTAAAATTATAATAAATATTGGGTGCAACTTGGTTCTCTGAACTGGGAATATACTTGGATCATGTTCTCAAAGTATCTTCAAGAACTGAAGGTTCAAGCAAATATGAAATACTGGTTTTGGTTGAAAGTCACAAGACATGGCACACTTGTTCTCACATCTGGAATATTCCCACCAACTAGCTCTGGCCTATATTATTTATGTCCAAATGTGATAACATACATTCTCCAACTTAAATTTCCTTATTCGTAGTTCTAATCCTTCTCTAGGCTCTTGCACTTTTGAGTAGTATTCCTCTGGCATTTTTTTACATCAATGAATTAATACACTGCCTACTTCTTTCTCTGAATTGTCAGTGAATTGGAGACAGAAACTACTTCTGGTCCCTGATAAATATCCTCTCACAGCACAGGTTAGTTACAGGTTTGCCCAGGGGAGGGAGGGAGGACCTGAGGGGGTTTGATTATTGCTTTTACGGTTCTCAATATAAATTAAGAGGCACAATTGAGATAAATCAGGTGTTTTCTAATAACTAAGTTATAATCATGTGTTATCTACGTTGAATGACACCACTTAATACAACATCATATTAGCAGTGCTTCACTTAAATTTCTCCAGCAAAGCAGGAAGCATAAAATTAAAGAAAGGCTAAAAAGTCAAGTTAACTTCCATCTGAAGAATTACTCTCTATGTATTTACATGCTATTAATCAGCATGAAGTCTCAAATTTTAAGTCCATTTTCAAAGGCCCTGTGTTTTGGGCATACCAGAGAAAGCAGTTGGCTGATGAGGGCAGGTTATTGGAAGACAGGACTCACACAGACAAATTTTCGGGAAGCACGTGAAGTGTCTGGAGCTCATCCACGAACACCACACCGTGAGCTCTGCAGACCACGTCATGTGCCAGCAGGACAGTGGTGGAGCAGCCTGGTTTCATTTCCTTCCCCACTGCCCCCCTCCCTCGCTGGCGAGCCCAGCTCTCTGTGCCATCAGAAGACCTGGTCTTGATTCTGCTTTCTGCTGGCAAAAAAAAGACACAGGAAAGGGACTCCGAAGGATCACTCACATCTCTACATGCTGTTAGCATTTCCTCAGCAAAACTGGGATGCCTCACATCTTGGCTAAAGCACAACAGATGAATATATCCACCAGATCGGGTCAGACCAAAGGTCCATGGAGCCCAATATCCTGCCCCAGACAGGGACTGGCAGCAAACACTTGGCGGGTGTGTAAGAATGGTGCAAGCATACCATAAGGCTTCCCCCCTACCAGCTTCCAGCAAGCTGTGGCTTAAGACTTCCTGTGCCAGAGATTGTATCTTTGTGCTTAATTGCCCTCGATGAACTTCGCTTCCATGAATTTGTTTAATTGCTTTTTGAACCTATCTCGACTTCTGGCATCCACAACATCCTGTGGCAATGAATTCCAGTTTAATTATGTCTTGCATGAAAAAATACTTCCCTTTTGTGAAGGAAATTACTTCCTTCAAAAAAAAGAAAACACCAAAAAAAACTTCCCCCAAAACCATCAACCAACAACTATCGCTATGTAAGACTACCAAGTTCTGGTAAGTTTTGTAAAGGGCTTTAGAAGAAACCACTTCATTCAGTTGTCCCCTCTGGCCTTCTGCAAAGGTTACTGCCCAGACAATTAGACAAGGCTGCTGGGAAAAAGGTGGAGTTCTACATCATGGTAGTGGACGATGGTCTAAATGAGTTGGCAACTTGCCCCAAGCTGAAGACAAATGTCTGCCTACGTTCCTGACTATTGCATACACTTGCAAAAATCCAGTGTTTCAAGACAGGATTTGTTCCCTGCTAGACTGCGAGAAAGGGTCTTGCATTCTAAAAAGTATCCTGTGTTACACTTGCATAACTTTAGGTGCTGCAGCCCAATGCAAGTGATCATAAAGAACATCATTCCTTGCCTTGCTTGTATAATTATTTTTTGTGGGTTTAGTGGCTATTTGTTTTCACCGTTTCAGGTCCACAAGAAGTAAACCAAAGTACAGAAAAAGTAGAGATAATATTCTATGAAACCTCTTTCTACTCTTCCCTCCTTTCTCAACAATCCAAACCAAACAGCACAAAGAGTCTTTCTACACATTGGGTTTTTCTGGGCAACTTTTTCTGGTTACACAGGGCAACTTTGGCAAACTGTACCTGCTGCTTTTCAAAACTGAAGTGCAAGGGAGTTACGAGGGCTGACAGCGATCTCCGTAACAAACCCAAGCACTGGTGGCCTTTGCACTGCCAAGAGGAAAGCAGGCACGACCGTCCACAGTTCCTCCTCACTGCCAGGTAAAGCATTAACAGGGTTCACTAATTCCCTCTCTCCTGTCCTCCTAATCTGCAGCTGTGCTTGAACCAGGACACTCTACCTTATAAATAGGTCTGCTTAACTGAGCTGCACACTGCTTCACCCATCCCAAAACGAATGCCAGTGGCTACCCCACAGTAACACACTGCAGCTGCTGGGTTCTGCCAGGGGCTGCTCACACCAGCACTTCCAGGTGCTCCTCTCACAGCTTTCACACCAGAACTGTAGCTGTTAAAAAATTATTTTCTGACAAACCGTGGGGTATTTGTTAATTTCCTGGAGACATGAGAGGAGGTCCTAGAGGGTTTTGAAGACTCAGGCCTTTTAGCCTTTAGTACTCAGTCAGAGGCTCAGCAGCCTAAAGGAACACAAGGGTTCCAGTGCAGGCAAGCCACCTTACCCTGTGCTACCAAAGCACTTGCTAAGCTCATCACAGACCTCAGGGCAGGAGCACAGAGAAGGGGAAGGGCAATTCCCAGAGAGATCAAATTCTCCTGTGAAGACAGGAAGCTGACAGCTGGCAAGCACTGCCCTCCACATGTTTCAGAACACTCCTCCTCACATTTTACCTATTTTTGTTACCATGTATTGCTGATGTGCCCCAAGAGTGAGGCTTGGGGCCAACTTCTCTGGATGGGTGACAGCTACCAAAACAATAACAAAGCTCAGCATTTAGCATTCTCCTGAAGCCCTTCCTCTTCATCAGCCAAACACAGAAGTGCACTCAAACCCCATTTTATTTATTTATACACATTGCTGCACTCTCTATTCCTGGCAACTGGTGCTCATGACATAGTGGCCTGGGACACGCTGGAACAGGGCTCTGGGTCACCTTGTAAGCGGTGGCAGCAGCTGCCTCCTGGATCAAGCGCCTATTAACCAGAAGCTCGGGAGGGCTCTAAATTAAGTTCTCTGCTCCATTCCCACAGAGGGGGAGGGAGAAAAATCCACCACCACCAAATCCTTATTTTCTTCCAGCAGGACTCACTGAAGTTTCCCCAGCGTTCCCTCCTGTACCTGCCAGGACAAGCGGCCCAAGGCCTGGTTTCTGTCGGCAGCCACCCGGACTGTGTAGGACCGCTCGTTATTCCAGCTGCCACGGCTTTTCACAAACCCCACAGCCTGGTTCTGGTGGGTGGTGCTGGCACACTGCTTCTCTCCCATCACAGACCCAACTTTTGGACCATCTCTGCCTGCAAGGTGCCTGCACAGTTCCTACAAATCCCGCCGGCAGAGTTTTGGGCACCAAGGGTGCTTGGGCCCAATATCAGTCATTTAGGAGGGGAGACTGTATAAATAGCTGGTGTGCACAAACTGGAAGAGCAGCAGGGAATGAGAGAGGGAGGGACAGAGGGAGGGGGAATCTGAAGTGTTGGGCCCCAGCTGTGAACTCCTCTTGTTTTTGTTTTAGGGTAATTAATGTTCCCTTGAATAGAGGCAGGGCATGGGCTCCTGTTCCTGCAGCTTTCAATGCTATCAGCAGCCCGGACTGGGGGGAGGTTTGTATTTCCTGCCATCCCCAGTAAATGAGGTAATGCGAGCATGGGGGCTGGAGGCAGGCCACAGCCAGGGGGACTCACCCGAGCCCCCCAAGCCCTGATGGTCTGCTCCCCAGAAACCTCTCCAGAGAGCCACTCACCCCTTCCCACTCTGCCATACTTCTTAATTTTGCTGCTAAGGCAGGGGATCCTCACTCTCCCATCCCAGTGCCCCTCAGCCTGCTCCCCTCTCCCACCCCGAGCTCCCCTCATGCCTGAATTAGATACATTCCCCCTGCACTCCCAGACGTCTCCATCCCCTCGTCCCCTGACAGAGCAATCATTTATCAAGTTGTTTCACGCGTTGTCGGGGAGGGGGGCCCCGGGGGACGGGGGTTTGTTTCGTCCCTTTGTTGGAGCTCCACAGGACCGTCCAGCTTAGTCTCCAGCCAACTGCTGAGAGTTGCCGGAGTCCGGGAGCAAATGTTAAAGGGGCTGCCTTTCATCTGCGGGCTGATCCTGCTGCCTTTTCATTTTATTCTTCCAGCTTCTGGGATGTTACTTGCTTACACGCCCCCACACCCACCCCGCTATCATTCTGCATGCATGTTTTTGAGGGAGCAGGAGCTCATTTTCCATGTGCTTGTCTCCTCTCCTTCCCTCAGCAGCTTCTCCTGTCACCAGCACACTCAGCCTCTGGGAGTATTTTTTACCTTACTGGCCTTTTTCTCATCCTTGAATGTAAGATACCATAAACCAGATTTGGTTAGGGGCAAGTCCTGCTCGTGCAGCCCGTCCCTTCTGTGCACATCCTTTGGTGTATTGCAAGCTTTTATTCCCCATGTGCCTGGGAGATGAGTAACTATCTACAGCACACCACCATCAAAACAGAGTAGTTAAAATAAGAGGAAAAAAGAAGAGACCGTTTGGCAAAAGAACTAAGTAACACTAAAGAGAAAAAGGAATGTTTCAAGCACTCTCGTGCTTTAAGCACTCTTGTGTTCCCCACATGTAGGGCTGGAAGACAGAGGATCTGGTCTGTGTTGCAGGCTGCCCACGCTCAGGCAGCAGGCTTGTGGCACGTCACCTCACCCTTCTGCACCACACCGTGCAGAGACCAGGACACTGCCTGGCTCCCAGGAATCCTGCCTGTCTGCCACTAACCAGCCACGGACACCCTTAGGATTCCTGGGTGGAAGGAAACATGGAAACACAGAGTGCATTAAACTAGGGATGTCAACCTGCGCCCTTAAAGTTCTCAGTTACCCACTTGGGAACAGCTGAATTACAGAGGAGAGCCCACGGAGATGTGAATCTAAACACGCTACTTCCTTCATTTACCAAAGCCCATACACGGTGCTTGCAAATCTTATGGCTGCATGTATTTCTGGACAACTGTAGTTGGTTACATTTTTTTTTCTAGCAAGCTGCCAAGACTGTCCCCTGTGCTTATGTGTGAGCATTTCCCAGCTATAGCTTTGTTGTAGTCCTTAGTTTAAAGGATGGACAGGGCTTAAGGGCAAAAACAAAGTAAAAAAAAAATCCCACTTGCTTAGCAGCTAAGTAACCATTGTAAATTCCACACATTTCACAGCACAGAGGGCAGAAGCTGCCTGAGATCTGATGTATTCCTCTCACCACCTTGCCTCCATAACTCTTCCTTGTGGAGGAGAGCTGGATTAATTTGCTTCCCAAGTCAATCAACAGAGTTCATGAGTCAGCCAAGGGAATGCTGAAAAGCAAGAGGGTACGCTCCTGCCCCCAGGAACTGATTACGCTGCCTCTTAATTGTTCCCAGATTCTATTATCCCTGAAGAGACTGGAGCAGCAGCAGCACCAGCCAGCTTGTTGACAACATCCACTCCATACAGCCGACCTCATCAGACATACAGAAATTTGCATTTTTGCAATCACCGATCTGTTGAGACTACAATGGTTAGGTTATTAAAAAGAAAAAGTTAGGTCTTACAGATGTATATCAGAAGAATCATCTGTCTTCTGAGTCAGAGCTGCATATCCCACAATTTTGAGTCTGCTAGTAATCACACAGTCAGAAAGCCATCTGATACTAGGACACTTCAAACCAACAACCAGTCAGGCACCCTGCATATTGCTGATCCAGGCAATTCCCTCCATTCTCAGTTCCTTCAATTCCAGTAGCCTCAGTACTCATTTTATCCCCCGTTCCCTCCTGTCCTCATCCAAGTGAGGACAACCAAAGCTTTACTCCACTCTTCACTCATTGTTAAGTGGTGTATATCAGGTTTTACATTGCTGCCTCACTTATTACTGCTTCTTTCATGTACTCCGTGCAGGCTGCTGTCTCTCTGCAACGGTTCAGGTGACAGGGTGTGAAGGGGGAAATGCTACATTCAGGACTATAAAACCAACCTGAGGTTTGTCCCATTATTCAAACCCTTTACAATAGTAATAAAATGAGTAATCACATCTCCATTACGCTTCATTCAGTACACGGGAGTGTGAGACTAGGAAGTAAAGACAGCTGTTCAATATTGATTTTTATCCTTCTTATTCTTTAGGTATCCCTATGCCTAATTTGCTACATCGCTTCCGAGCCTGGCCACCAAATAAGCTATTAATCGCTTCACAGACCTTTTTCTGTGGTGGCCTCCACACAGCATCTCAATCCAATAAGCATTAACTCTTTTCTCAATCTATTTCCAAGTTAATGATTTTTAATCTGATTTGACAAATGAGAAATTGGTGGGGAAAAAATTGACCAACATTAGCAAAACTCACCTCTCTATTTAAGCATCCAATGGCTGCACCTCTACTTGAGATTGCTCCCCCCACCCCCAAAAAGAATCCCACAAGCCCCATCCTTGGCATTTTTACGGCAGTATTTGAAACACAACAGAGACTTAATTGTTATTTTTCCCAGGGCTGAGAGAAGGTGGGTAGGTAGCAATACACCCCAGAGGCAGGGAAAGCAAGGAGGAGGACGGTGCCTTATCCAAGGCCACCCAGAGACCCTGGGACAGAGGCCGGCTCTTCCCTGCAGCACTGTTGCCAATTCCAACTTCAGCACCAAACGTTCAACGCTTGCTAAAGCTGAAGCTTGGCAAGACAGTTAAGATGCTTCAGGCTGAACCAGAAATGCCAGAGCAGTACTGACATAAATTCAACTCTGCCATTTTTAATACATCTCCCTGTTTTGGCTCCCTGTGCTGGCCAATACCCACGGCTGCTCCTCAGCTGGCTAATTCAGCAAATGAAAATCATGTCCTTATGTGGATCATCTGGATGCCCAGCTGCTGGGAATGGAGACACATGGAAGTAGCCAGGGCCCAAGCTGGAGCTCTGGAGCACAAATGGTGGCTGAAGGAGCCTTTGCCTTCTGTGCTTCAGCCGATGCAGTAACTTATGCCAGTCTCCCTTGGCTTCACCTAAGCCCTTTCCCACCTCCCACAATAGTTTGTGAAACATTTTGTTTCCACAGCTGAGGAGAGGCACATCTACTAAGCTGCTCTGGGGGAGAGCACCGCCACCCAGCCAGGTAAATGAACATTTCTCGTGAGAAATGAGGCATAAGCCACTCAGCCAGAGTAAAAAGTCTGCAAAAAAAAAAAAGAGTGCTGAGACTGAAAATTCAACTTGACATGTTTCAGTTAGAAAAATGCATCCTTATTCCTCTATTCCTACTCCCATTCCACTCATTTTAGGCCTTTTTTTTTTTTATTGTAAGCCAGACAACCAAAATAATTTCAGTTGAAGAAGAAAAACAAACCAAAATCCCACCAAAATTTAGCTTCTGAAACCTGGATCATCCCTCTCCTCCCTGCACAAGTACTGCCCCACAAAGTTGAAGTGGTGGATGAAAAGGAGCTGTCATCTCTTGGGGCAGGAGAGGGGAGAGCTGTGGACCTCACATCTGCCTTGCCTCTGGCTAGACAGATACAGCACTACACCTTCACATGACCAACAGACGTCCTTTCTTTTCCTGTGGCAGCCTCCATCTCTCATATCCTGCCCACTTCCGAGCTTCTTTAGCAAACAAGGTGAGAACCACACAGCCAGCAGCTTCCTTCAGTGCACAGCCTTGGCTTGTGCTCTCAGCACCACCTACCCTACAGAGCAAGCAAGCCCATGGAAAAAAGCATACGACCCTGTAATTAAAACCAATCATCATCTACAGGTACGAGGCACTGAATTAAAGGTTGCAGTGTTTCCTGTCAAGTAACTGAATTTGTATCATTTAGCATCGGTTTCAACCCAAAAAAAACCCCCCAATAATGTACAACAACCCCCTCACTATCATGTCACGGTGGTGATTTGAAGCAGGCATGTTCTCTACCATCGCCACCACTTGAGCTCAAGTACAAATTACATTAGCAGGCACGCAGGCAATATTGGTGTTTGAAGCCAGAACTGCAGGACAGAAATGCTGGAAAGTATGCAGGAACACCCCCACTTTCTGGGCAGCCTTACCCAAAGGTAAGGTAATGGGCAGTGGTTAAAACTGGGGTTTTTTTCCCCCAGAGCTAATATTTAGCTCTTCAACCAATTATATGGTTAGCAGCTGGATTTTCATGGCATCGCTATCGCTCACAACTGCCCTGTTAGGAAATTTGGGATTCTGCTTCCAGCTAGTGACATTTTCTATATTTACAACAGCACTGAAGGTGAAGCATTATGAACAATAATCAGGCATGCCAATATTTTCATTATTAAAATCTAAGAGTCAAAAAGTGAGGTTTAAGTTTGATGTCTTGTCAGAGCTGGTGCACTCAGTTCCCCATCATCATCCATGGAGAAAAGAGGGGAACACCTTCAGAGTGATTCATGTCCTTCTAAAATAGACTCCTCTCATTTCTCAAAGTTCAATTTCTTTCCACTGACAGTGATAAATGCCTGCATGATCAGTCTGACATGACAGTCCACTTTGAACACTAAATTATTCTTGCCCCTTTGCTCATCCCCACCGCTTATTCAAACTCCATACCACGGTATGGCTGGCACAACTATTTGCCAGGCCACTCTATAAGCCAGCTCATGAAACTAATCCAGGCAAAAAATAACTGGAGGGAATGGGAGTTGAGGTGTTTTAGGTTTTTTTATCCACTGTCCAGATCAGCTGCCTGACCTGTTTCAGTGTAGCCCCAGAAGGAGTTGCACTGGAACACCTGTGAAGGTGCTGATAGGGATATAGAGACCAGATAATCACACAGATTTCAGGCATGCAGGAGAGGATGAAAACAAGCTATGTATTGAAAGACCAAAGGCCAGAACTCTTGGCTATCTGTTCTCAACAATAAAACGAATAAAAATCTTCCTGTCTGGCCTAAGGCATTTCTCTGAAGGCAACAGCTGCTATTTTGTGTGGTGCTCACCCACAGCTCCCATTTGGAGTGCCTGCATAATGCTCCTGGAGTTAGGTATTCCTGCACAAGCAACAACCATCCCTCAAAGGCAAGCTATTTCCTACAGAATGAAAAAAAGAACCGGCAGTTTCCAACCCCGACTTATTGTCAGTCACAGTTTGAATGGAGTTTCAAAAAAAAAACTCTAGGAAAAGGTGTATCCCTGCCTCAGAACTAAAAGCTCCCCTTTTACCCAAGCTGAATTTCAGCAGTTTTAGACCATGCACTCTTAAACAGTCTCTTAAAACAACTCTTTTCACAATTCTGCTCTCTTTTGGGAGAATGGGAAAATGGAAAGAAACAGAGAAAAGCATTCAGAGAGCAGAAAAGAACAGGAAAATTATGCATTCTTCAGACCATGGTTAACCTGACCTCCTGTTGGTGACAGCCTGAATCCAACAAAGAGGTTGGGTAAGAGACTTCCAGAGGTCCACTCTGACTATATATTCTTGTGATGCTATACTGAGGTTTCCTTATCAGTCCTTTCTGAAATCAAATCTTGACTGACTTTCCTCTCATAATGGTCCTCACAGTTCATTTACACCTTCAAGGTCTCAGCCTCCATTTAGCATCACCTCTCTGCTCAGCTGCCTTCTCTCACTCCATTTTCCATGTCTGAGATAGCACAAAACCAGGTGCCCAGCATGAACACTCAGGAAAAGCAGCAAGCAAAGCCATGACAGCAGGGAAGGAAGGACACCAGGGTGGCAATACTCCACCCATCACGACCAAAGGAATGTCATGAACAGCCACTTGGGGCTGGATTCATGTGTCTCTATGTATGCCAAGAGGTCCACACAAGGTTATGGTTGAGCAATGTTCAACATACCTTGGACCTTTGGATGGAAGAAGGAGGCCTGTATGTATCCAAGCTTCTGCAGGTACTACCCCCCATCCCACTTCCTACTGCACCCGGGAAAAAAGCAGAAAAATAAATGGGGGAAATCAGGATGGTTCCTTACTTCCCAGCTATAGGAGAAAGGGCAGCTGTGGAAAGGATTTCTCCTCTGGCTGCAGAGGAGCAAGCCACTCTTCTGCTGCCACAGGTCAGATCTTGTCCCTCCTACAGGGTGAGGAACAGAGACCCTCACTTGTCCTCTCTCTGGGCAGAAATCCTGCACTACCTAAATAAGAGGTTCTATTTATCAGCTGGGTGTTGGCCCTACAAGAGGACTCTGCCCTAAATAATATCAAGCATGTGCCTCTAAAACAGGAAACATCACAAAAGAAAACACCACTCAAGTACACGAGTTCCTCTGCTTCTAAGGAACCCAGAAACATCCCCACACCATTCAGCATCTCCCATCCATCCCCTGCCAAGCCACTGTGCTAGGCCAGGGCTCACAAGCCGTGTGATAACTTTTGTGCAGTATACCCAGCCAGCTCCTCAACATTCAGGCACATCCTCTCTGCTCAAGTGTGTAGAGAGAGCCCTGCTAATTTTTGTGAGTGGCAGTGGGGAAATAAGCACTCAAAAAAAAAAAAAAAAAAGGAGAAGATGGGGGGCTTGCAGAGCCCCTGCCATTTG
This sequence comes from Falcunculus frontatus, assembly GCA_013398115.1. NCBI lineage: Eukaryota > Metazoa > Chordata > Aves > Passeriformes > Falcunculus > Falcunculus frontatus. Next base: position 289,466 of record VZRV01010647.1, on the reverse strand, counting down.
CTTGGCTCAGACACAACTTCAAGGACTGCTGTAATTGTCTAGAAATCAAACAAGTGGCTGATAGCACCAATTAACACCTTCCAGCATAACAATACCTTCATCTCATCTCTCCCCATTCTTTCAACAGCTTAACATATTGGCACCCTGAACGACTCCTCTCCCAGACAGCAGACAAACAGCAATGTGGAGGGGCGTGAGGAATGAAGGTGTGTGCACAGTGTCCTAGCGTGAGGCAGCCCAAAGTACAGGCGGTTATAAAATATATTAGAACAAAATAAATCAGAACTTGACTTGAGACACCTGAGAAGGAGGAACAGATCTAGAGAAATATTTTTTTACACAGACTCAGACCACTTTTAGTTAATGGCTACAAGCTGGGAAGATTTTTTTTTTAAGAGTGTTCCAACACAGAATACAGTGCCCTCTTTGCACAGAGGGGGAAAAGCCATATTAAAAATTTTATCAAACTGGGGGAACATTTCAAAAAGATCTTCACATTTTCCTCAGAATAAAGAAGCAATAAACACAAGTTCTTATGCTTAAGCTACCTTCTCTTTAAGCTTCTTGTGTGAATATAAATTGGCAAGCTCAACCACATGCAAGGGTCTTGCATTGCAGGAGCACCTAAACCTGTTCCCATTGCTGCATATTCAGCACATGGATTGGGTACTGCACGGAGCAGCAGCCAGCTCTGGTGAACAATCATAGAACAGCCCAAAGAGAAAATTTTCAGAAGAGATGCTACCCTCTGCAAATTACAATATAAGTCTGGAGTACATTGACTTGAACCCACTGGACTTGCCCTAAATTTGCACCGGTGTGACTGAATACAGCATTATGCCTGACAGGGAGAGAAAATGGGCATGGACTTCTCTTTTATTCAATACATTGTTTTCCTAAAGTAATAGGGCTCTGGATTCTGAGATTCTCAGGATTAAAGCAAAGCCAAGCTTGTGGACAGGCAAAACCTATTAGACCAGCAGCTACAATCAGAAAAAGTGAACAGCTTCTGGACTGAGAGCTCTTAGGGGGTTGTTTTCTTTTATTCCCCCAGAACTTGTGCTACCATTTAAAATAATAAAACAATTATCCTTGCCTGAAGAGAAGGCTAATTACCCTTCCCGCTGACGATGCCCATCTACCTTCAGACGTGCTGGAGGGGTAGCTGCAGCTCGGGTGCATTCCCAACAGGGAGAAGCCTCGGGCTTTGCTCCTCACCAGAGCTGGGAAGGAAGGACGGCTGCTGGGAAAGGAGCAGTAATCCCAAACCGGCTAAACCAGGCCGCCTTCCACCACTGCCCAAGGGCTTTCGCCTCCAACATTGAAATGCTAATCTGACTTTGTAAACCCATAAACAAAAACGAAGAGGAGGACGCAAGAGGTAAAAAGGCTCCCTGAACTCCATCCCCAAACCCAATCTCCAGCATCCAGGCTCTGTCTGACAGAGCACGATTTTGCCCACAGGAGTGAGTCCCACAAGCTCCGATATCTAAATCGCTGGCAGGCAGCATCTTTATGGTCAGATGCATTCAAAGGGCCACTTCCACCACACACTGGAATATCCTTTGTTTCAGAAATCTCTGAAAACAGCTTTCTACTGCAGCGACAGGCCAGACACAGATCTGCTAGCCTTACTTACTGCCCTTTTACAACAGGACACTATCAAATGTTAACTATACTAAAACCTAACTGGCTTCTGTAGCTGGGCTCCTGCTTGACCTTGCATGCACTGTCCCACTTTCCCTGCCTCCCCCAAACCCACACTTTTAAGACCTATGCCTGCCCATGGCTCATAAAATGGGGGCAAGCACCTTCCCAGAGACCCTGGCTGGGAGTCCAGGGTCTGACCTAGGAAGGCACAGGGGAGTGTAGGAAGGATAGCAAAGGTCGGCTTGTGGGGAGAGCAGATCCAAGTGCTTGGAAGTGGAGATGCTAAATCTCAGAGATCAGTAGGGACACAAGGACATCCCAAGGCTCTCTGGCTGTTCTCTCTTTGCTCTTCCTTCAAACCCTGCCAGCACACCCACAATCTGTAGAGAGTCAGCACAGGGGGTCATGTCTCACCAGCGAATGCTCCCTGCCAGAAGGAGCACTGAAACCACCTATTTACCCTGAAAGCTGCCCTTTTGTTTCCCATCCTCTGTTTTCTTCTGTCTCCTGACCCATTTTTGAAAGCATTTTGGGCTGCCTGTTATGTGGAAGCCAGATTTTGAAGACAAAGCAGTGGCTCAAGATATTTATCCCTCTGCTGGCTCCAAGGACACTGCTGCTACAACCAGTCTTCAGGGAAAAAGAGGACAGAGTCAGCAACACGGACCACGGGGGAAGGGGAAAGCTGTTCTGCGTGCCGCAGCAATTCCTTACTGGGGTAGCTGAAGCCAGCCGTGGTTAACTTAGGCCAGAAGGTCCAAGGGCTCTTCTCTGCCAAGTTTAGCTCTGGATGACAGTGAAATGTGCTTAATTTGACAGTTTCATTTTAACATGTATGGGCAAAGTCTAGAAGGAGACAGTGGCAGCAGCAAGGGAAGAGAGTTGGATTATTATAAGGTAGCTTTCCTGTTGCCTCAACCCAGTGCTTAGCACTAAAAATGGATACAAAAAAAAATTATAGATACTAACTCCTCACCCTAGCAATGAAATGATCAAACACAGAGTGTCTTCAACACGGTAACAATTCTCTCACACATAAAAATCAGCCTTTCACTATAAATTTCAAACCACCACACCTCTAGCATTAAAGAAGCTGAAAGCTTGGGCATAGCACTGGGGCTGGAAAACACAAGGAAACTTTCTGTTTATTACTCTTTTCACATTTTTTTTCAATCTATAATAAGAGGAAGTTATGGCACTGATACGACTTCTGTGTCCTCCTCAAACTATCAAAAATATACCCCTGTGGGCATGTGCAAAATGCAGTTCCTGGAGTAGACACTGCAGCAGTAGAGAGAAAGAGGTGGCCAAGAAGAAGTTTAATCGGTGGAATCCTGCCCAAATGCAAGGAAAGAACCTGGCCAGTGCCTACATGCCGGTGGGGACAGGGAAGAACAATGCTTCAAAAGTACGGGAGAACGTCTTCCAGTCTCTGTTTGACTGTTTCTCCTCAAGAACTGTCAAGTGCATCTTTCCTTCTCTCTGCTTTTCACCAAGTGATTCTAAGCCATGGGCTGGGTCACTGTGCATGCCTTGGCTTCAACTCCATGAGCCCAGAGCATTCTTTGGGCTGTTTGGAGACAGGATTTGTTGGTAGACCATTGCCAGACACACTGACCACATACCAGGTGTGCCAAACACCAGCTGAAGTGAAAGGGTATAAGAGTGCATCATCTCCTCCTCTCCAGGCTCCTGATAAGACCACTCTGGCAGTCCAGCAGTGGCTACTTCGTGACCACCACCCCCTTCTGCTCACAGTCCCCACACTGGGGAAGCTGCCCTCTCCATTTCACACAAGTGCATCACAGGCATGCAGGGCAGTGAAGGGTTAATTTAATTAGTCCTGTGTGTGCTCAAAGAATTACAGGCAACTTCATTTAATTATTAAGTAGCCAATCAGGTAATCTCTGTATCTGATTAGCACGCTAATGAAATAATGTCTTCCAGTTCAAAGCTGTCATTCCAATCAGGAGACAGCCCTTCAGCTAGAAGGAAAAGCTGGCCAGGTTTCCATGGGCTCAAGGCTTCGGATTTTGAAGAGGGGAGCAGGGAGCAGAAACATTCCCACCTTTCCTCTCCTTGTCTCTGCCTCTGCACAGAGCAGCAGAGGCTCATCCTTCCAGATGGGCAGGCACACAAGTTCCAGAGAGGCTCCCTGCTGCTCCAGGCAAGGGTCCTGCATCACCACCACCACCACCACCATCTCACATCCCTTCTCTCCTGCTCCCAGATGCACAGGAAGACTCCAGTCTACAGAGCCTGGAGAGCGCCAGGCTGTTAAGAGCATTGCCTGGGCACTGCCAGCTGAGAGATCTGCTAAATATGTGGGGCATGGCTCTGCTGTGGTCTGCATGGGAGAAGAGTCACACAGCAAAGCCATTATAGCACTAAGAGGAAGCCAGAAACCTTCCTCCCTCCCCCATGCCACGCTCTGCTCCTGTGTCATATGCAGTTATTTCCAGCCTGGGGAAAAGTGCAAGGCGGCAGCTGTCACACGAGGCAAGGACTTGCCCCTTTTAAACAGGGATTTCAGGACTAAATGACCCATTACAATTAACACAGCTGCAAGAACTGGGACACTTCCACACAGCCCAAGAGGGGCTTTGGGGGTGGGGGAGGAAAGGAGGAGACAAGCAGAGGGTTAGGATCATACTTCCAAGACCTGGCGTGGAGTCTCCCATCCCTCCACCTTTTAAGCATTGGCTCAGCTGTCCTCTTCCAACTGCTGCTGTTCAGCCAAAGCACAGCAGGGTGGGATGTGCAGCCCAGCCCAAGCCAGACACACACCTCCTCCTTCAGCCCCTTCCTCACAAACTGCTCCTGCTCAGACCCAGCTCAAACTCCCTTTCCCAAACAGCAGCACCAGCTACTCCACTACAGCACGGCTGCTTCGTGCGTAGCTGCACACATCCTAACTTTTAATTAGCTAGCCCAGGTTTATCAGAGGAGTTGCAGCAGGATGTGGTTCAGCACGACCAAACCATCCCAGCTCCGATCCAAGGAGTCTGGCAGATGTTGCTGCCCAAGCTCCAGCCTGTGCTGCTGCCTCTGTACTCGTGTGCATCCTCACTGCCAGTTTAAACGCTAACTCATCTCCAGTTGCCACAGCTGCCAGCGTCTCTTTGCGTTTCTGAGCTCTAGATCATCTTCCTGACGATGTTTCCACTCTGCCGGTGCCTCTCCCAGGGAAAGGGCGGAGCCTCAAGGATGCTCACACCAAACAGCACTAGTTTTGTTTAAGTCACCCCTCCGAAAACAAATACTGAAAGAATCACAAGAGGAAACAGAAAAATTGCGAGCAGCCCCCAGCAGCCAGCCAGCCAGCTGGCTTTCTGTGAGAATGCTCAAGGGTTTTTGTTGACCCTTTTTATCCTGAGTATACCCCATGAACAAGAAACAGCGCTGCAGAGAGGGAAGAGACACATCTCCCTCTCTTCTCTCTGCTGACTGCAGCCATTCCACCTGAAGGAAACTGGTTAGATCAAGAAAGTCAGGCTTGGACAGCACAATGAAGCACCCACTAATAATCAATCCCTTCACAGCAGTCTTCCTGCCAATTGGCTAAGGACTAGGCAATGATTATAAACTGTAGTTTGCTACTCCAAAGAAAAACAACACAACATCATATGGCAACCCTTAAATTCTGAAACCAGTCCTGCTTACAAAAAAAGACAAATCTTTCTAACTGCCTGTCCCGAAAAAACTCAGCCCTGAAATCCAAAGCTGGGTTCATCCCAGCTTGTGCTTCACTAGTCCCAAAAAAACCCCAACCAACCAAAAAGCAATAAAGCTTCCATCATTAAAGTTAACAGAAAATGCTAAAAGTGCTGGAAGGGTGAGTTTAATGCCTCCCAAGATAATACTGTCACCCCTCTCTTGCTGGCATCCCATTCACTACCTGAGGAGGTGTGCACGGGAGAACCTGGCAGGGCAGGGCTGCCCCAGCACTCATTAACCAGCACAGATGCAATTCGAGCCCGACTTAAGCACAAGCCACTGAAGCAGCCACCTGGGGACCCGCATTCCTTGACGGCTCTGCCGCCCCACACATTCCAGCCCCCTCATCCCCTGGCCCTGAAACCGGGTCAGGGAGGCACAGCGTGACCTGATCTCCACCTCTGATAGCACCAAGCCCTGTCCCATCCCCTCTTGCCACCCTTGCCACACTCAGGCCAGATGTGTTGCCTCCCCTCAGCGAAAAGCGCAGAGCAAGGACACTGATACCCATCCAGGTGTGTGCAGGGACACCCTCTCAATGCCACAGCTATTTGCAGATCAGCCATCATCTAAAACTTCCCAAAATGACAAAGTCCGGGCATTTGGCAGGTCAGATGTTTACTACAGAGAGCAGACTGTTCCACCAAGGGACTCGCAACACCCTCCCAAATTACACCCTGCCCTTTAGGAGATGCCACAGCAGCTGGAATCAGCTCACTCCTCACATTCCTTAATAAGCACTTCCACTGGAGAACAGGGTGGATGCAGGGCATCAGCTGCAGTTAGTTGTAACTGAGAGCTGGGCTCCCTTTCCTCATGCTCCCAGCACTATCTGCAGTCTAAGAATATCCAGCACCGCCTGCCCTGCTGGGGCAGGGGGAGTCAAGTGGTCCGAGCTCCCAGGCATTACAGGTCTCCCTGCTAGAGGAGACTTTCCCTCTGCCTCCCCCAAGCAGCAGCCTTCAGCGGGGCCCCTCGATAGCTGGTTGAGATCCTACAGATCATGGAAAGATAATCCATTGCACTACTAATGCACTACTGCAGCTGTCCATGGAGAAAATCCCCTTTCAACCAAAAAAACCCCCTCAAGCCCTTTGATCCTCTCCAACTCACAATTATCTTAAGGGCAAAATAGTCTTCGGTGCCTCGGCACCTTGTATCAGGTTGAAAGAAAGGAAATCGAGACTGCTATTCCCTGTTTATTCTACATGGCTGCCCTGTCCAACAAGGCAAGCTGCTCAAGCCTCTTCAGCACAGGCAAACAAATCCTGACAGATAGATATCTGCATTGCTGGGTGACCAGAGCCACACAGAAACCTTTTTCTGGGGAAAAAAATTATTTTTGTTTGTTTTGTTTTGCCTTTTTTTTTTTTAAAAAAAGCCTTTCTAAAATTCTAAAAAAGAGTTTTGCACTATTCTGGTTTTGTGCAAGACTCTCAGCTACAGTGAAGTTTAACTGATTTCAGCTGCACGTTCAGGACTGACTACGGAACAATTTAGAGGCTTACCATCTAACTCCAATTTAAAACTTTTCTAACCAGAATGCTAACTTGAAAAAGAAAAAAGAAATGTAGCAAGGCTTGATACAGCCCAAAACCCTTTCACGGAGGGTCTTACTGATAAGGTTTCTTCCCCAGGTGCCTTCATTGCTGCATGACCTCTTGTTACCTGTGCAGGCTCACTCCACCTGCTACCCAGGGCTGCAGCACGATAAGCGTTTCTTTCAGCAGAAGTGTCAGCTATAAAAAGCCCTTCCCCTCCCCGCTGCCTGTTTCCATTCCCGTGCCACTGCTTCAGTCATGCTGGTACAACCCTTTTGTGGGGCTGTGGAGGGAGCTGGCTGGGGGAACTGCTTCTGGTGAGACACAGCTCACTTTAAAGAAAAAAAAGTGTTGTGGTTTTTAATCCGGGCGAGCAGTTTTACCGCCAGCCGTGACGGTGGTGGGAGCTGCTGTGGGAGGGCAGCTTGAGAGCTGATGTCCTCAGGTTCCACCAGACACTGCTCATGAGTCCACACTAACAATACAGGGAAAAACAGCCACGTGATGTCCAACTCTCCAGTGAAGAACGCAAAAATGCGAAAGAAAAAAGAAGTCCCCTCTCTCATGCTCTGAAATCCTATCCATTTCAGAGGTACTGCACTTTGTATAATGGTTTTTAGAAAATTCATCTAAAAATCCCAACGAAGTACTACTCTTTGTGCACATTTCTCCATCAATCAACCACTAATAAGTTTTGAATTCTGGACTGACTCAACCTAAAGCAACAGGAGTGCCGGAGCCTCAGACACACTTTCCTAGAGGGAGCGCTCAGCATACTTGGCCGCTCCAATCGTCCCAAACATGTTTACATGCCAGTGCACCCATGTGGCCTGGGAAACACACGGACATGACACAATCTTTGCAAGAGGAGGGCGCAGTAAAGAGGAGAAGCAAAGGGAAGCACTGAGAAATGTCATATGCAGGGCTGCCATTTTCCATGCTCACACTGGGAACCCTTCTGAAACCAGGACTCACTTTTACTTCCAAGTACAACGTATTTTGCATTTGAAAATGCATTTCACTTCCACAGAGAGCTGTTAATGCTGCGTACTCAGGGGACATGAAGAGACTTACATGGTGGGCCAGTTAGGGGTAGGACTAAGTGAGGTCGCAAAATACCACAAGAAAGCACGGAAGGGGTCTTTTTTCTTGCTTATTTTTTAGCATTTGAACCTTCCTAGCACACCAGAAGAGGGAGCCTTTGATTCCTCTCCCATACTCATCATTTGTTTTATATTAGCAACAATGACAAGCTCTATTAAGAGTCAAGCTCTTTAAGTGAACTCTCACCCTTTGCCTCCTAAAACAAACAAAAAAAACCAAGCAAGAAAAAAAAAAAGCCTCCAACCACAACCCTCTTTGCCTTGTGTTATGGATATATAAATATTTTTGCTGCCACACAACTCCCTACATACTGGGCTCACCAGAAAGAATACTAGATCTGCCTTCCAACCCTTCGGCCATACAAAGCTCCAGCCCCTTTACAGCAGGCTTAGCTGGAGAGAAAGAGCCAGAGAATTAATGGCTTTACCAAAGAGGAGGAAAAGGACCCTCTAGAGCTCCTTTTACATCACCAGCCCCAGCAACCAGAACTAAACTACGGCTAGAGTTTCAAGAGCCACAGTGGATTGACCCGGCAGCTTGCAACCTCCGAAAGCAGGAGGTCCCGCTCCCACCACAGGACTACAACCCCCGCAAAAACCCGGCCAAGGCCCAGCAAGCAGCTGGGATGGTGCCAGGAAAGGGGCAAACCACAGAGGCAGAAGCGTGGCTGAAGCAAGGGCTTGAAAGGGAGCGAGATCTTCTTTCTGGCAGCCAAGATCTTTCTGGCAGCCGGCAGCCCCCAGAGCAGAGCTTCGTGTTTCACTGCCCCCTCAGCAGTGCATGTGCCCTCCTCCCCACCAGGCTGAACGTGTCAGCTTGACCACACTGCTGTAAAAACCAACAGACACCCCCCTCCGTTACTGAACCAAGATAAGTTGCTATAGGGAAGAGCTGAACTAGTGTAAGTGCACCCAAGAGTGAAGAGCTTGCACTGTTTAAATCAGACCCGTCCAAAAACTACACTAAACTGGTGGCCTAGCCCAGGGTAGGGGTCCCTGAGGACCATTACACCCCTCATGTTTCAAATAATTTGGTGTTAACTTTACATACTGCCTTCCCCAGCCAGCCCTCAGCAGTCCTGTCCCGGATAATACCAGCAGCTTTGCTTTTTCAGTGGAAAGCTGGTGTTTTACTTAAGCATTTATAGTATATAAAGAGTTTGTCAAGAAGTTGAGCCAGCCCTGAAAGGAGTTGCCACGTTGGGCTGCAAGACCACCTCTGAGCAAAGCAAAGACCTTGACTGCCATCAGCGCTTGGTGTCGAGTTATTCCCCCGTCCCTTGCAAAGGCGGTCTACAAAGCCCCCCCAAAAAGCAGAAAAATGAGTGTTCTGCCAGTGAGCAAACTGCACTCTCACCACTTTTCCCCCATCAGCTGTTTTCTGTTCCTCGCACAAAAGGCTGCAAACCCCTCCTAATTGCAGGAGCCTTCCACCTAACAGACCCTGCTCTCGAGGCCCTCCTCCCCAGGAACTGGGGGAGAACTGGGGCACAATAGGAAGGAGACCGGCTAAAGGGAATAGATCTGTTAAATTAACGCATTTTCTGTCAACCAAATCAGCTGCCCCTAGAGCTATTGTTGGTGAAACAATGGAGACCCCAGGAATGGGCACCCATTAAAAGGAACAAGCCTGCTGAAAGGATACACTCTGAGGCACAGCCTTGTGTGTTTAACAGGATTCTCTACTGTAAGGAAGGAGGAATCACTAGGCTGCATTGTTCCCACCACCACAGCAGATGCTGTTGCTTCTGGTAACGAGGAGGGGGAGAAAAAATTTTAAAAAAAAATTCATACATAGCTACAATAAGGTTTACATGATAAACTTTTTAATTCGGGAATTTCACCTCCTTGGCTGTTGTCATTTCTACCCACAGCCCTTTTCTTGAGGAGATTTTTGCCTGAAAGAAGTCTATGAAAGCATCCATTGCCATTACAAAAGTTAATTCTTCACCCTTCATGCAGGCACTTAACAGATGCCAGGGGCAGAATGGCACAGCTCTGCCGGCATTATGCGCCGGGACAGAAAGACCAGACCGCAGTAAAGCAGGTCTACATATAAAGCTGCAACACTTTAAAGGTGTTACTTTTAGCTGGTTTGGTTAGAGCAAATTCCGCAAGGAAAAACTTTTGAGGCCTAATTTAGATGCGCCGTGCAGAGGTTTAAATCGGCTGATCGAATTGGCACGGGTTTGTTCGTGGGATTTTGGTCTTCTCAAACAAAGCAAAGTCAAATTTTTAAGCTCCTACACAAAATATTGGGGTTTTTTTCTAGTGGTGAAAGACTTGCACCTGATTTATCTTAAATCGGTCTTAAAATAAATTCAGCTTAAACTGTTAAACTTGTGGATACACAAACACTTCTTTAAACACCAGGCATGATTTTCAGTGTCAGCTGTGCCAGCAGAAGAATTGCCTATACTAACACCACATAAAATCTGCAATATCAGCCTCCATGTGCTCCATAGAACCTCTGAAATTCTTATCGTGTTCCTCCTTCTCTTCTGCCTTTGACTGCTACAGTCATTCCCCAACTCCCCTGTCACCTAACTCAGATCCATTCAAAATGTTGCTGTCAAAATAACCTTCCTTACCCATTGTTCAGACACCCTTTGGCTTCGTGCAGTCACTACTTGTTCCTTTTCATAGGCTTAAGATAACGTTTTAACTCGCATATCAGCCTCCTGAACTACCTATTTCTTTTTTGTTGTTGTTGTTTTTGTATCCAATTACACTAGAGTATCATTATATAAAATGTAAACACTCGTGGAAAAGTTTAAGATCTACAGTTGGGGAAGATGTGACTTGCATTTGAAATGGAAACTGATACAACGCTTTCCAATTTGCAGACCACTTGAAACAACAGCTCTGAGAAGTATCTCTCTGCCTCCCCCCTCCATTAATCTCAATGAACTCTAGAGCCCAACACTGACACGTAGAGTGTTAATGATTCTATTATGAACAGAATAACTAAGCAAAAGCCAAGACCAGCGAAGTAAGAGCTAGTGCTGGAACAGACATGGGGAGAGGGATGGGGCACTGCAGCAACTGAACCAAACAGCGGATGGACGGGACAGGTAGAAAGAACAATAAAACCAGTATTAACCCTTGATTTTGTTTTGTTTTTTAAGCAACAAACACCCGGCTCACACCCTCTACTCTGATGAAGCTGATGTTGCCACAGGGTGACCGTAGTATATAACCCAAATTCACGCAGTGGCCCATAAATGGGTCTCTCCACACAACAGGACCAACACTTTCTTTTCAGTCTATTTGAATCCCATAATCTTTTCCAACCCTCTCTACTCTCTGTATAGCACCTCTCCCTGCACTGCCAGTTACTCCACCTTTCCTCAGACAATGTGTTTTTTTCTAAAGCAAGGTGCTTCACACGAGAGGGAAGTTTTAGTGAGCAGATCTATTGCTCGCTGTTGCTTCAGTCACTGCCCACTCCATTCCACTTTAATGTTGCCTACGGTGAACAGGCAAATGGCAAGAGGGATGGACATCCTAGTGACTGAACTATTCTACTGAAAAGGCATTTAAACTCAGAACTACCCTCAATGAACATAGCCGACCTACATGAATTCATCAACATTTTCATCAGCTTGCAGCACCTTCCTGCTGCATTGATCTTACTTAGATTTTAAATTCTTCTGCTCAGAAACTACCTGGCCATCCCAACTATCACAGAGCAGGATGAGGCACCAGTAGATGCTGTATATGCTACTGTAACACAAATAATAAAGCAGCACCAGACCCAAATAGCATTAGAGGGGTGAAGGCTGTACCCGGGTACCGTACCCTGCTGTCTGTGTCATTAACAAGCCACTAACAGAACAGGAAGGTTGTGCCATTTTGGCGTCATGGATCACAAGGGACACACCCAAAGGGCAGAGCAAAGGGATCCACAGAGAATTTTCAGCAGAACTTAACATGATAGGACAGTGGAGGTCAGAGCATATGTGGCCATCCTGTCCTCACTAGGAAAAATTCTTTTCAAAGTATTAAAATTCTAACATGTTGTTTGACACATTAATTTTTTTTTCTTTTAAAGCTGTATCTGGTTTGCACAGATAGAAGAAACCCTGTTCTCTGCTCTCTCCTTCTCCAGCTCTCCCTCTCTCCACACTCTTCCTTCTCCTGGGGGACCCAGGGGAGCAGTAGCAGCCACTGGTTTCTAACAGCCACATAATATTCCTGACAGAAAGAGCCTGTTCAAGAACCAGCACGGAGATACCACACTAGGGAAGGAAAAAGGTAGGCAAGAGCAGCAGTGTCCTGCCTGTGGGTGGGAGGAATGCACCTAAAGCCAGAGCCAGAGCCTGAAGTGCCAGGAAGGGGCAAGAGGCAAGGAAAAGCATCTTAAAGCTGTAGTGAAGTTAACAGCAGAGGCAATTTGCCCAAAGGCGCTTTTAAAAACCACAGGAAAAGATTTATGTTTTCCCTGTGTAATGTGGCTTTTCCCCCTTTTCCAAATAAACTAAGTTAACAACAATGTTTTGACTATTTTCAAGCACGTTCTGGAAAGTCACCTCCCCTCGACCTACCCAGGCAGAAGTTCCTAAATGTTTGAGTCCACAGCTCCTGGGAGCACATGCCAAAGAGCTGGGTGGCCACGCCACACTGGCTCCTGTCCAGCATTTTCAAGTTGTGCTGAAATACGGTTGAAAACGTTAAATATTCTCCCAATATTTTCGATACAAACGGTCCCCACAGCTGCCAGGAGGATATTTCAGTTGCAGGGGGAAGGGCACATGGCCAGGAGATACTTTGACACAAGAGGTGTCCCACGTTACAGTCCAGTCTTGAAGAGGGAAATAAATCACCCCCTATCATCACTTGCACTAACTTGACTGTGGAAAGCATCCTTTCTGTCCATCAAGGCAATGACAACCAAAAAAAATGATGTGCCCCACACAGCCACACCTTCTCCTGCTGCAGTGCTGTTGGCGTTGGTAAGGACAAATTCACTGATGCAGATTAGTTTGATGCGGGGAGGTTGGGTCAGGTGACCCAGTGTGGTCCCTTGCAACCTTACCCATTCTGTGATTCTGTGATTTTACAAACCACCAAGAAATATGCCACGACAACCAAGCCAACGCAACTAAAAGACCACTTCTGAAGTGGCATGAAAGTTTTGTACAGCAGATGGCTGACAAGGCAGCCATTTAAAAGGGGAGGAAGAAAAAAAAACATCCAACCCACCCCAGAAGGCAGAAGTGTTCTCTGCCATCCTCAGATCCATGTAAAAACACGGCATGAAGCCGAACACGTCCCGAAGCACCCGCTTCTATCCCACTGAACTTTTGACCTGCTGGCGGTAGCTGAACCCCTCCTGAGTCCATTGCCGGGTGATGCTGCAGCAGAGATTTAGAAAGAGGAACCTCATCAGGCGCCTGCATCTGCCAGAGCCAGCATGAGGGCCAGCTGTGCCCACCCCCTCCCCAAACAATGCCCAGGGTCCGGCCTGATGGATGTGCCTCTTTCTTTTCGGACACCCCTTCCCCTGCAGTCTCTGGCTGTGGACTGGTCCAGCAAAAAAGAAAATTAAAACATTTGCTTCCCAGGTTTCTGCCATCCAGCTGCTGACGGCAGCCCTGCATCTGGAAGCCTGGAAGCTTCACTTTCGTTCAGGCCAATAAGTAGAGGGTAAAGGGTTTGCATTTACAAAGTGAAGAGGTAAAAAAAAAGAAGAGCTCCATTCTGGCTCTCTATACTACTAAAGGCCCCAAACTTCTCAAATACCATCAGCAAATCTGCTCGGCATGGGAGGGATGGGTCCAGATGGCCTATCATTGCAGAGCCTTCCAGCTAGCTATGGACAGACCCACCAGAAGAAAAAAATATCAGGGGGGAAGGGGCGGGGGGGGGGAACCGAAAAATAACTAGAGCTTTTTAAAAAGGCCAACAGAACACCACGAATTGGATAATCAGGTTTTGTCTGGTTTGAGGACTACAGGGATGGTAGCAGTGAAACCTTAACCTCACTGCTGAAATTGGAAGGAGAGTGAGAGATGGGAATTATTTGTTTCAAGCAGAATTAACGTTTTGTAACGATGTTAGAAGAGTTTAGCACCAAACGCCCCACTGGAGATACACTGGTGTCAGAAAACCAGCAAAAAAGCACCACCAACCAGAATTTAAGCTCAGAGGAGCTCACTCCTCCTAGGAAGAAGAGAATATCCAAGAAGAGACAGCTGCATCCAGAGCAAGGCCATCCCTTAGAGATACTGGGCAGAGCTGGACAAACATTAGCTGTGAAGCTCAAGGAGCATGAGCATGATCATCCTCCAGCTGAAACCCTCTGAGCCTGAGATCTCCTTTTCTCCTTCCACATACACAGATGGACTCAAAACACCCATTTCACACTGCATCCAAATGGACTGGGACAATCACCCCTGGGCTACTCATGAGAACCAGTAACTCCTGAGGGAAGAGGCACTCCTTGATCTGCTGGTGTTCAGCCACAAGCACACCTCCCCACAATAACCAAAGCTAAAGCAAGAATGTATCATTCATCCACGGGCACAGGCTCACTTTTTGATGGCTAGTTAGGGTTTTATTTCCCCCCAATATGCGCTTTAAATCCTAGCATCTCCACAAACCCCTAGAAAAACAGACACCTCCATTTTATTCAGACACCTCTGAAACTCAAGCATTTCTCAGAGGTAGCAGTGAGACAGCCAGAAGGGGCACTGGCATTATTAGGTCCAAAACCATGGAAGAAATCTTCTTTATGCAGCTAAATAAAGCATGAATTAAAAAATCACAGAGAGCACTACTTTAGAAAAAAGTTCAAGTCCCATAGCTGGCCATCGGCTTCAAACCGTGAACTATTTAAGCAAGCTCTTTGTGCAAAGATCTGCTCCCAGACATCCCCGAAACCATTGATGAGACTGGAACGACTACGCCAGGCAAGAGGTAACAAGATGGTGAGCTTCAAGGAACGGCAACTTTTGAAAGTGCTTGTGCTGGGCTGCTCACGCTGTGCTGGGGACGGAGATTTACTCCACGTGCCTGAAGAAGCGGAGTTCTGACAGCCGCATCCGTCCTCTCACAGCATCCCGATTTTAACGGCAGTTTCCACCGACCCTCGGGCAAACGCCATGCTTTAAAACCCATTTCTGCCAAGGGCTGCAGGCCGTCCACGTGCACGGAGCTTTTTGGCGATGTTTTCGATGTGCTGCTTCTGCTCTGCAACACCCCCGGCACCAACGCGCCCGCACTCCTCTTCCTCCCGGGCATCCCCCCCAAAAAAGCAAGTTAATTTGTTCCGAGTGATGATGTTAACTCCCCCAGCCTAAGCGTGCTCCGGGAACCAAAGGGGAGCCCACATTTACTTCATTTGTGAAGCAAGCCAGATGCTAATTGCCTCCAAAGGTGAAAGGCTAGTGCCTTGGCCCTTTTATCATTGTAAATTCAGGTTCCTTCAAGACTTGGCGCTGCTGGGCCCGGAGAGCCTCCCCCTTTAATGGTTTGGCATCAATAGGAGGGGGAGGGGAGTCCCCTTTCGCAAGAAGTTGCATCATTGAGAGATCTTATCCCCTTTCAAGATTTCGTACCGCATAAGGGATTCCCCCTCTTCAGAAATTCACATCCTGCTCGAGGAGTTTTGCTCTTTAGGGCTTCGCGCATCCCATTGAACTTTTAAGCATCTTTGGAATTCGCATTCACGGGGCAATTACTGTCTTTAAAAAACACACGCCACCACGTTATTCACCCTGTTTATTGCCAACGCGCTGGCAAGAATAGCTTTTCACAGCAAGCACAAAAGATTTCCTACCAGGACACAATTTGTTTGTAACATTTGTAGCCAGCGCACAAAATATTTACGGGACATTAGCGGCGCACATGGGAAATAAGAAATAAAATTAGGTAAATAAAAAAAAAACAACCCAAACAACCCACACAAGAAAGTTACACGGGAAAATGGGTAAGAAGGTACGAAAGCGAAGAGCGTTCCCTCCGTGGGGGACAGGGGCGGTGGTGAAGGCACCGTCGATCCCCCGGCGGCTCCGCTGAGCCGCACAATGAGCGGCGCGGTGCCCCGCGGAGCCCTCCGGCCTCGCCGGGATGCGGGAGAAAGGCTCGGCAGGACCCTCCGCGCCCCCCACCCCGCGGCGGCACCGGCCAGGTGGAGACCCCCACCCGCAACAAAAGGAGCCGACCCGGGCACAGCTGAGCGGGCTGGGGAAACCCCCCAACAACAGCCGCCGGTAGCCCCGGGGGAGGTGGGGGGTTACCGGGCCGGGCCCGCCTCTCGCCGCCACCATTTTGGGCACGGGGGACCCACCGCGGGCTCCGTGCCGCGTTCGTCCCCCCGCCACCTTTTGTGTGCGGACACCGGCCCGGCGGAACAATGCGGCCCGGCGGGGCCGGCCCCGCTCCGCCCGCGGCCGCCCCCGCCGTGCGCCCCGCCGGCCCTTGAGTCGGGGGGCTCCTGCCC
>VZRV01010647.1:218268-272176 GCA_013398115.1 Falcunculus frontatus | reverse complement strand
CCACGCCCACCGGGGCGGGGCCAGCCGTGTGGGCGGGGCCGGCGGGCGCGGGGCTCCCGCACGCGGCGGCTCCGCCGCTCCCGGTGCCGGTCTCTGTCCCTTGGCTGGTCACTGGGAGCGCCGGGGAGCTGCCGGGGATGGCTCCTGGGGCAGCGAGCCCCTGGGAATCCCTCAGGGTTTCTGCTCTCTCTTCGTGCCGTTGACTGAGGGAGCCCAAGCGGCGCTTCTTATTCTCCGCATGCGGCTGCCACGAGGAGCCATCCTCCTGTGCCCTGAGACACCTCATTGTGTCACCCACAGTCCCTCCATCCCTATGGATTTCTTCCTGAAATGAAGAGCAACGCTGCCCTGTTTTGACTTGTATTACGGGAAAACATTCGGCAACAAATAGGTATTAATTACCTGCTTGTGGAACTGCCTTAATGAGACCAAGTTTCAGTGAAACACCAAGCAGCTGTGACTTTGTGTGCTGTCACTGCATCACCTGACAACCCCTCTGTGGCCACCACAGGCCATTTTCAAAACAGTCACAAAGGATCACTGCGCCCAGCTGCCTCAGCTCAGGGTCCTACCTCCAGTGAAACCACTGTAAAACGAGTTCAACCACAGTCACGGCACAGCAGAGACGTGTGGAGCTTAGGCTGTGGCTGAGGGCAATTCCTTCAGAACTGGACTAATCCCATGGCCTGGACTTAACTAGCGTGGATGTGAGGAAGCAGTGAAATGCCTGAGTTGGAGTGGGAGGGGGATATCCCCTTTCAGGAGCAGCCTGAAGATCCAAGGGGAAAACACACTGCAGATATCCCACTCTGTCTCTGACTCGGAGGCATCAGAGAGGGAAAGGCTGGTGGCATCAATCAGCGCCATCATATTGCTGTTGAGCTAACACCTGCTGGCATAAAGCAGCCTGATTTCAGAGTCTCCAACAAGCGCGAACTTTCGAGGTCTCCAGGGTTTCCTCTCCCTTTTTCCCTTCAAAATGAACATATCAACAGTGAATAATGTGAAGGCATAAGCTCTGTCCTGTGTCTCAGGCCGCTGCCTAACAGCCTGACCAGGGAAAACTGGCTGAGCATGGGAACAGCTAGTTTAGAGAAAAAACAAATCAAGGAGCAGCAGTGTGGCTCCGCAAGAATGAACAAGCTCTAATTTCATTGCCCTTTTTCCTACTGCGGGATCAAGGGATACCCAGTGAAATTGGAAGGAAGCGAATTTAAAATGGTGCAAGGAAATGTTTGTACCATGTGTAATTAACACATGGCATTTGTTACCATGAGGTTTCATTGAGGCCAGGAGATTAGCAGGATTCAGAAATGGATTAGACATTTATATGGACACCAAGAACATTCATGGTCACATTAGACAGGATATAAATAAATTTTAGAAGGGATATAAACTGTCAGGCTTCAAGGCACAACATAACCACTAACTGATGGCGAGGGATTAGGGAAAAACTTCCCTTGTGGGCGGGTTATTCTATAATTGTCCACTATGGGGTTTCTTACACCTTTCTTTGAAGTATCGGAGAGTAGCAACTGTTGAAGTGAGAAGACTGGATTAGGAGGGCTACCAGGCTCATCTGGTGTGGCAACTGCTGTGCTCTTTGGGGGTCTGTGAGGGTCACTTGAGAAATGGAGTGGAAAAGAGGATGATACAAGAGGTACCATCAGGCCTCTTTTTCTTCAGACACAGACCTTGCTTTCCTTCGGTGTAAATTTCACTCAGAAAATAGATTTCCTATGCCTTCCTCACCAAGGTTTTTGCCAAAATGTACACTATTTTTTAAGTGGCTTATTAGCTATTTTTCTAAGCTCGGCCTTTGCATCTGTTTTCCCTAAAAGCTTTTGACTTAGTTCATTTATTGTTTGAAGGAGACCAATATGTTATACTGAAACCCTGACTGTGTTTCAAGGCACAATGACTGCAAGGCTTGATCTTGAGCAAGACAGTATCTGATCTCTTGAGTATTGTGTCTGCCTGCACTGGATCGAGCCAGCTCCAGCTACGCTGCAGTAACTGCGAGAGGAGAGGGCAGGCTAACTCAGAGCACTTTGTCAACATGCAGGATCACTATAAAATACCAACAGTTCTCTGCAAAAAAAAATCTCCAGGAGACAAATCCTCAGGCACAGCTTCCTCTGGGCCAGTTACAGAATTCTACAGAAATGCCCAGTTCTTCCACAGAGCTAACTTTTGGTCCCCTGGCCATGTGAGGGGAGTTTAAGTTGCATTTCTGTCTTGCTCTGTGCTGGCATTCCTCCCTGAATTCCTGTAATGTCCAGCCGTGGCTTATCTTACTGCTGCATCTTTGCTTGTTCTTGACACTAGGTCAAACAGCTTTGTAGTATCGCCACTCTCTACCCGCCTAAGAACTTCTGTGAACTTTAATGAAGACTCCTAATCTCTCTTTTTGTCAGAAGAGCTACGGTACCAATTTTGCCTAATGTTTTTTTGAATTAATTTGGCTCCCTCTATCGTCCCCATTATTTCTGTTGGAGTGTGTTTTCTCTTATATTGTTCTTTTTATTCCAGGATGCTGGGGGCTGCCCACAATCACATAAGGTTGCTTCTCTTTTCTAGATTCGTACACCGATCTTAAATTACTTCTTTAAATTCCTTATTCAAGCACAAAAATCTCTGCTCTGCCACTGCTATTCAACAGTGAGATTTGGTGAATACACTACGGCATTTCCTCTTCTTTGATCCGTGTGCTTCTTTTCTTCCAAGCCACCTTTGGTTATGAGTTTCCTGTCCATAACTAACAAAACCAAAGCCTGCTCTGGCTGGTGTCCTTTCCAAGTATGCTACATTCTTCCTCTGCATCAGATTTTTTTTCTAGGCTGTTGGTAAGACTTCTCCTACCACTGATTTTTTAGCTCAATATCCAGTCCTGGCTGCTCACTACCTTCCATACTTACACTCCTCCCCATCTTCTGTGCTTTTTCTCTTCCTTTCTTCCCAAACTGGCTGAGGGTTGAATCCTTGTACCATGTAGAGCCACACTGAGGCTGATGGACCAAATCAAAGCCTCTTGTTTTCATTGTTCCAGGTCATCTCCGGATTTCTGAGCTCGCTTTCATGAGAAAAAACCCAAACCAACCCAATTCAAAGTGCCAAAAGCAAATTTAAAAAATGGTTGTAGATTTGCAGGGACTGCATGTCCCCATTCTTGTGTGGCAAATCATTTCACCTAAAAACAAAAAGAAGGGAGAAATGTTTTCCACTTTCTCCAGAAACACCTGTCATCTGTGCCTGATCTAAAGCTTAAATGCAATATTAGATTAATGACAGGTAGATTTCTTGTAGCCTGCCTCTGAAAGGTAATGGATTACTGACAGGCACAGGTCAGTTCCTTGCCAGCTGAAGTGATATTATCATTAATAACAATCTCTTATTTTAAAAGAACTCTTAACTTCCTTGCATTTCCACCACCTGGCTTTAAGCTAAAGCTGGGCAGACTATGCTTCTATAAACTAGGTCCAGGAGGAACTGCAGTCTTCCCTTGTAAGGACTCAAAAGCACTTGCAGAAGGACCAACCAAACCTCAGATTCTGTTCTTACAGGCAGCACATTCTCAGAAGGACGTGGCTTTGGGAAGTTCAAGTTTTCCTAATTCAGGGGAAATGATCTAACAATAGATAAAGCCTAACATTTCTGTTTCTTCAAAATAGAACTTTTGCATTTCTGGCTGTGAAGAGCTTCATCTCCCTTTTCTAGCCTGTCTGAATTTTACAGCTTCCTTCTTTGTGTTGACCTCCCTCAACAATCCAGCACAAGCAAATCTCACTGCCTTTGCTTCTTTTTTGCTGAATTATGAAGTAGAAGACAGATGTGATTTCGCCTCCTACTTTCACCCCAAGCTACTTCTACCTTCTAGGATTCTTCATATTTTGATCCATCTTCAAGTTGCTTGTTCTCTTTTCAATGCCTCCTAAAGAGGTTTTGTGGTTTACACAGCACAGCTGAAAAGCCTTCCTGAACAGAGCAGAGGCTAGCACTGGGAGGTCTGGCTTTGATCCCTGGATCTGCTTTTCATACTCAGACAACAAATTAAGGAAACTGAGGCACATACAGTGAAAATGAAAGCACAGATTCCTCTGGGTAGTGGTGGAGCTGGAGTCATGGAGGCAGCCAGGGGGATCACAGAAGAAGTGTGGAAGCAGATGAGAAATTTTGCTTCTTTTAACTAAACCAGGAGAGTAAAGAAAAAAAAGCCACATTGCATTTTGATAATTACTTCTTTTGAGCCACTAGTTATGATTTCATAAGAAGTAGGGAAAGCAGTGGAACACAAGGTGCATGAAAGCCAACAGGAATGGTTGAAAGAGAGCAAAACAGATTTGAAATAGAGGACAGCGTTGTAGTCAAGAGACTGTGTAGGATGAGAGAGACACAAGGGAAGCAGGGGATGAGAGAAACTGGTAAATACTCTGAGAGGGGGAAGTAAATACATCTCCTTCCTAATTAGCAGGGGGTAAGGAAAAGTCTGTAGTCACAAACACTTGTGGAGTGGAAGGAGCCAGAATGCTGTGAGGGAGAGAGAGAAGAAGGGTGGGCAATGTCTGAGAGAGATGGCAAAGTCAGGGAGGGAGAAGCTGAGTGAATGAAGAAATACCCAGTGAAGGCAAGGTCTGCTGCTGAGTGGGATGCTGCAGGGCTGAATAAGAAGGTGAGATGAGGAAGGTAGAAAATGTGAGATCTGAACAGCCTAACAATGTGAAGTTTTAAGTTATCAAGAGAAAAGATGAGGGAGTCAATAGAAAGGAGAGCCAGCTGTGAAGGCAGAGAATGGAAAAGAGATAGGTGGGCGCAGACGGCAGCTGTGAAATGGAGGCATGAGAGAGAATAGGGTCTGCCTGGACAGTGCTGGAAAGTGTGGGAGACAGGAATTGGAAGTAGAACAAGAGAAAACTGGCATTCCCACTTTTTTTGGCACTGTGGTGCAGTGAACCAGCTTGCACAGAAGTCGGATATATGGTATCAATACAGCTACACTTAAACATCAGCTAACACAGGGCTGCAGATTTAGCTGGGACACAAACACTTCTCCTTAGCTTTGAGTCACCAGAAGGTTTTCCATGATTCCTGAAGACTGCATCCTGAGCAGGGTGGGTTTGAGGTTCATCTGCTGAAGAACCTGTTGCTTGGCCAGAATGCACTCCAGGCACAGACCCAGCTGTTACATCGTGGACACTGCAATTTTGAAACAGCTGTGCAGTATTTGTTTTGTCTCCTGGATGTACGCATTCAATTTGTCCAGTGTGCAAGCTAATGTGAAAGCAGTCACTCTGAGAACCTGATCTAGCATCTGAAAAACTGATGGTTGCTCTTTGTAGCATCCCAGGTATTTACTCCACAACACTATTTTGCAGCTGGAAAGGAGGAGTAGTTTCACATTACTGAAGTGTAGCCACACTTTCCACGAAGCACAGCAGCAGTCACACACATCACCGTCGGTTTAGGCAGAAAATTAGCAACATCGGGCCTCTTTAGCTTGCATCGACTCTCTTCCTTGAAAAGCATCTCCCTCCTGGGAATTTGGCTAGCACTGATGTGGCAAAGCACCCTCCATGGCAGCTGCTCTCCTGTGTGCTTTACTGAACTACATATCAAACCAACAGATCTAAGCCTTAGGTCTCAACAGATTTTCTGCTCCTAATCCATTGGGGCTGAAAACCACAGGTTATAACTTGATGTTTTGTCCCCTCGAGAGCAATCAATAGGCGAATGATAATTTGTGGCAATGGATTTAAAGCCAGGGAATCTGGATCTTTCCAAGCCTTCCCCAAAGTGCAACAGAGAGGGGCCCACTGCACGGGGGTTTGTTTGTGGTCATCCGTGCTCACGGCTGCTGCCGGGTACATCTGGCAGAGACATGAGTCAGACACAGGCTGGCTGGAACGGCCACAAAACAGGATGGGGAGCCAGTGATCTGCCCTGGAAACCTCACTGGGAAGCAGAGTGCAGACGCACACAAACCTGTATGCTTTTATGCCTCCCCAGGTCTGTTGTCTCTACTCCTGCTGTCCGCAGCTATTCCACAGGCAGGCAGCAGTATTTCAGCATAAACAAAGAGATATATTTAATTGTTTCCTGAGCAGCAGTTAGCAGTGGTGCTGATATGTGTGCTGGGTGCTCCAGGACTGGTTCCTACAGACTGCCTCCCAACCCCAGCGAGAAGCTCATTGGGATTCACCACCGTAGCCTGAGCTCATTCGGCTCAGGTGCAGCGTGCTGTGGAGGTAAAGCACTCACAGGCAGAGGGAACGGCCCCAGACAAAATGCAGAGGATGCTGCACAGCAGGGCAGTGCTCCATGCATAGAGGAGTCCTCATCAGGCACTCCAGGAGAGATAAACTATGTTCCTAGAGGGGAATTAAAATACCATTTTGCTTACAAGCCATGGCAGTTCAGTTCTCTGTTCAACACCTTCTTAGATGGGGATTAGTGGTGTCTAAGCAGAGTTGGCAGAGTGGCTGAAAGTTTCTTTGTTGTAACCAGCGTTCCATAGTCTGGGCCTAGAGACGTGATACGAGGCAAAGCTGGGTTTCTTGTCTGAAGCTGCTGATCTCACACGCTATGAGAAGTGCTGAGCACCTACTGCACAGAGCAAGATGGTTCCTGTTCAGTGCTGGTGCCAAAGCTGTGCTCCCCACAGAGGTTTCTGGGCCAGATTCAGTGTTGGTGTAAACCACTAAGCCCACACAGATTAAAAATGGTCTGGCTGTGTGCATACCAAATCCTGCAGCTGTGGCGGGGCTTGGAAAGGCAATGCCCGTGGTGGTTTCAGCCAACACAGACCTTTCCAAAGCTTCATTTGACACCCACCTGCTAGCTGCTTTTCCTGCTATGCTGCTTCTGTGGTGAGTGCAGCTCTCCAGTGCTAACTTGTTGTGACTTCACCAGCATCCATTTCCAACATCACCGATACCTCCACTTAATGCTGCTGCATTTGGCTAGAGAGATATTCAAATCCCATTTGTCCCACAGCAGTCAGCAGAAATTAGAAGTGATTGATCTCTAAATCTTGCTAAGAATGGGATACCGGGTTGTGCTGATGCACGGGTCTAGAAATACGGCAGAGTCTCACAGAGGGCTGAGCAGCCACCCAAACATTAGCAGGACTGAGTCATGGTTCTAGCTCTTTCACTGAATTGCTCTATGACTGTGAGTAAATCAATTAATGTATATTTTCCTCATCTATAAAATGGGAACGGTCATATTTAGATACCTCGGGGAAGTTGCGAGGCTTAATTAGTTAATGCTAGTGCCTTGTCAGTTCTCATTGTGTTTATTGCTTTGAAATTGCAAAATGCTACTTACATGCTAAACATTATTATTCTAGAGGAGGTGGAGTGACTTAATCCAGTTTCTCTGTAAATACCAAGGGCAGGGAGCTGGCATTCCCAGTATTGGCTTTAGAGTGAGGTCTGCCCTACTGGTAGAAAAATGTCCCTGACATATAAAAAAAATTGATTTATTTTGAGATTCCTAATGTAGTTACTCCTGAAACAGCTAAGCTGCACTTTTACTGGTTTACTGAATTCAGTATGTGTATTTAAACGCACCTGGGATAAACATAATTTAAACTGGTTTAGACACAATGTTGGTTCCGGTGTAAGGGAAACAGAACAAGGTCCATGAAAGACTTTCAAAACCTGTCAAGTCACTCAGAGGAAAGTGACTGGAGGCAGCTCAGAATGGGGGATGGCTGGCAGATTCATGGAGTGAAGGGATTTTAGGTGCCCAGCCTCAAAAAAAAAAGAGCTAGTGACTAATCCAGTGAGTCATCTCCAGACCTTTCCCAGAACAGTCCTGCTTGTAACTAAGGAGGTTTGAGATACTCAGCTTTTTTCTGTCGTGGGTTAAGAGAGAGCCTGACTGTCCACAGGAGCACAGGGACCATTAGAAAAGACCTGAGATACTGAAAGTGGGACAGGGGGCTGCCTGCACCCCTTCTCACACCAGCCTCTCCAGCAGCTGTGGGGCCTGGATAGCCAAGGGCTGACAGTAGCCTGGAAGAGGCAAGCTGCTCCTCCCACTGCATTTCCAGAGGGGCTGGGAGATGGCTTTACACTTTGCAGGTATCAGTTTCATTCTTCCAAGGCACCAGAAGCACAGCTCTGTACCTCAGCCCGGTGCTCAGCTCAGAAACGTGTCTCCCCAGGGCTGGACGCAGCCACACAATGACAGTGGCTGCTCACTTCTCTTTGTCACCAGCCCAGTTTAAACCAGCAGTGCAGAAATAGAAAGAAAAGACCTGCCTGTGCTTTAGGGACACTGTCATCCATTGACTCCTCCAGCTGGTTCACTTTCACCAGCTCTCACCACACACCTGAGGCTCAGCTCCAGAGGTTCCCATGCTGGCAGGATATCAATACAAGCTGCTGGTGCTCCTTACAGTTAGGCAGGAAGGATGCCATAGGCTCCCGAGCAGACATCTGATAAAGAGATCACAGTCTTGGCCAGAAGAACCTCTAGGTTCCTGTTCCCAGCTCCCCAAACAGCTCTGCCAATGTACTTCTGCTTTTCCCTGAGTTCAAGACGAGGATCCTGCTGCAAACCACCTGCCTATGGTGAAACGGTTGTGCCTATGGAAGCACTGACTTGTTTTAAACCTGTGACCCGATGAAAATACAAGTAACTGGGTAATGGAGAAAGGCCTGCATTGGCAGGGAGAAGGGCCAGCTGATTTACTCCTTCTTCTGCACTTAATAGCTTTCGAGGTTCGGGTTTCCCATACCCAGCCTTCCTGGTTCACCTTCATGTCTAAGCCTCATTTTCCTGCTGGGAAGAGAGGAATGTATGTCAGCAGCTCTGTCTGCCCCAGCCCCCAAGATAGTGTCTGCCCTGCTAGACCATGGCATCAGAAAAACCCAACCACTCGAAGTTAATCACCTAGATCAACAACCCAATTTGCAAAGTCCTCGGCGCCCAACCACCCTGCCAGTTATCTGAGTGGCCATCTTTCCCTCACCTCTTCCCAGGCGCCACTCCCAGAAATGCAGGCAAAATGGGAGCTGGATGACCCCACTTTATGCTCTGGGTGAGGGCAGAATCTGCCCCCAAAAGCCCCAAAATGTGGTAGGAAGGCTTTGATTTATACAGCCAGACAAAGCCCCATAGGGAACAGCCATATGGAAATAGAACCTATTGTGCTTTACAATTAGAGAATGAAAAAGCTTAGGGTTAAAATATGAAGTGGCCAAGCTATTAACCTTCTCATTTAGAATGAATGGTCACTAAATTACAGGGCACATCCCCTCCCTCCTCCTCCTCCTCCTCCTCCAAAGAATGGGCCTTATGAGGAACGGCTGAGGGAGCTGAGGGTGTTTAGCCCGGAGAAAAGGGGACTCAGTGGGGACCTTATCACTCTCTCCAACTACCAGAAAGGAAGTTGTAGCAAGGTGAGTGTTGGTCTCTTTTTCCAGGTAATAAATGATACGACAAGAGGAAATGGCCTCAAGTTGTACCTCAAGAGGTTTAGATTGGATATCGGGAAAAATTTCTTCACCGAAAGGTTTGTCAAACACTGGAACAGGCTGCCCAGGGAAGTGATTGTGTCACCAGCACTGGAGATATTTAAAAGACATGTAGATGTGGCACTAGGGACGTGGCTTGGCAGTGCTGGGTAATGGTTTGGGCTTGATGATCACAAAGGTCTTTTCCAACCTAAATGCTACTGGTCCGTTATGTGAACAAGCAATAAAACATAATTAATCCTGCTCTGAAAATGTGATCAAATACTGGCAGTGAGCCACAGCTGAGCCTGAGGGGGCTAAGAAACTTTAATCAGAGAGCCAGCACATCAGGCAAACAGCAAATCCTTCCACCACCTCCTGTCACCACCAACACCCAGCCAGGGCTGTTCCTACCAGTGACACAAAGTGTGCTACCTTACCTGGACTCCATGGGGGGAAAGCTCAGTTTCCATGGGGCAAATGTGTGTTTGGGGAGGGAAGGGGATGGAGTTTTCAGAGATCCTATCTTTAAAGAAGCAATGTTGTAAATAGATTTTAGCCAGTCCTGGTGGTTAAAAATGCCCTTGGTAGTGTTTGGGCACACGTGCTCTGGGCACAGTGTGAGAGGTGGTAGAGAAGTGCTCCCTCACCTGCCTCAGATGGGAGATTTATGGGGCACAGTTCTCTTTCTGACGTAGAGTCTCCGAACAGCCATCATAATTCTACCCTCATCTTTCCAAAGCAAGTGCTTTGTTCAAATTATTTTTCTTTCCCATAAGAGAGGGTTACCATTTGTCTGAAGTAGCATCATAGAAATCAAGTTGAAAGCAAAACCAAGCAAGAATTCATTTAGCAAAAGATTCAGATACCATTACAACAGTGATATTAAATATAAACCAAACTGACAACCAAAATTCCCCTGCAGCCTTTCCAACCCCAACTTTGAAGACCATTCTGGGGGAGATTAACAAACAGAAAGGAAAGTAAAGATGACTTGAAATAAAAGAGAAACTAGTCAAACTAATTCCTTTGATCCAGCTGAGAAAAAAAAAATACGGGAGGAAAAGAGCTAGCAAAAATAGTATCCTATTTTTTTTAGTGATCATTCTGTCTCAAGACCCCAGTTCTGACAGGGGTGTCTTTCATGCCAGGCTCCACCACTGGCCTTCTCTGCTCCAAATTTCCTCTCACATGTGGGGTGGGGGACACAGAGGAAGGCAGAACTTCTCTACAGTCCCAAGATTCAGTCAGAGTCAAGAAGTACTTCAAGCACTCCCCATCCTTGTCCTGCTGCTGCAGCTGCCGTGCCCCATGCTGATTCTTTGTGACAGAGAGAGAAGGACAGAGGCAGATTTTCTTTTCAGGACTTACCATTGCTCAGTGTTCTTCGCCATCTCCTGTCTCCAGGCAGAGCAGTTACTCCTATCCCTCTCTTGTCCTTTCCTAGCGAGGTGCCTTCTATGGTTTAGCACCAATTTCCTGAAAATAATAATGAGCTTAACTGAACAAGGAACCACATGCTTACTTCTATTCTAAAACTTACTCCACCTGCCCATTTTGGGTGAATCCAGCCTGTAAGTGCCTTTACTTAAAGGCTACAAACAGCCTGAGACTGACTGATTTGTCCCACATGTATGTGTTTTACCCACCACCCTGGGCTCTGCGCTGGGGCTTGATGCACAACCACAGCCGAAAAAATAGCTGATCTGAGAAAAAACCTTGATCTAGAAGGAGAGAAATAGTTGTGTGATAGCACAGGGAATAGTTTTGTTGTTCACTTATCCCTTATGCCATAACTTTAGCAAAAAACACATATAATTTTTTTAATTAAGCTGGCAGCTGGATTTGCTTAGCTGTCTGAAGTTATGGCTGTGAAATAGCAGATCAGTGTCAAGCCAAACTCCGTCACTGCAGTCATACCCATTGTGCCAGAGCCTCCCTCTCTCCCCACAGAGATATAATCTGGGGGACACCACCAGCAAGGCACTCACAGCACGAGAACAGCTAAAATTGCAGTGCTGTAACAAATATTTGCCCCTCCTAAAGTTCCTGTCCAAGTCTGAGCCGATAGCACCTCACCAGGAGCTCTGGTGGGCTCTGCAGAGGAGCAGTGTCAGCACATCCACCCTCCCAGCACCACCAGTGTCACCACCCAAAGGCACCCAGCTCCAGGGCCAGGCTGTCTGGGGCCCTGCTGCCAGGAGGGGCTGGCACAGGGAACAAATCTGCCTCTCACCTCTTTATTCTGGAGCCACGTGGGGGTTAATGCTCCCTTTCCCAGTTGCTGAGTGACCCAGGTGGGGCTAATGAGTGCTTGCCTTGCTTAGCTAATTAGAGGCGCTGAGAGCAGCAGGCTGCAGTTTTGGGCTGGGGCACTTGCAGAGGGAATATAGAGTGTGTGGGGTATATTTCTAGCTTTTTTTTTTTTCTTACCGTCAAGTAAAAACCTCTGGCAGGATAGCACAGCACAGATGGGGAAGAGCAAAGGGCTCCATTGCACCCTTCTCACCCGCCCTCTCCTAATCTAACATTATTCTGTGGTACGAGGAGGAGGCGGGAGTAAAAGATAGGGAGGGGCTGGACCATTTTTTCCCATTCAAAGACAGGTTTTCCGTGTGTGATCTAAATCCTTCAAAGGCCAGCCTAAGCCTCCCCACTTCCACAGCTCACCCCTCTTAAGCTGCCCACGATCTCAGTGGAGTCCAGCCCAGCTTGCCCCGGTGGCAGCCTCTGCCCAGAGGCCCGTGAAGCTCACGCACTCTGTGGGACACTTATGGACCCCAAAGCGCTCTGCAGGGGCTTCACCCTCCCTCCCGGCCTGTGGTGCATTCTCCTCGCGAGTGGGGCTGCCCAATGATGCTGAAGGAGAGCCTTCCCCCTCAGAGATGTTGGGAGAAACCCAATTATGGCTGCTGGGCTGGGCAGTCCTGCCCTGGCCTCTCCCAGAGGTTTGCACATCCCAGAGGTTTTGCCGTTGGGGCACGTTGGGACAGGCAGACAGACAGACATTGTGCACTGAGAGCCAGCGCTGCTGCCTGCTGTCCCCACCTGGTGACAGCAGGGCAGAGACTGGGAGTGGGGGGCAGCATTGGTGGGGGTTCTGTGGCATGGACGGTGCCCACTGGAGCTGAAACCCCCTGCTTGGGAAGGTTTGGGGTGCAGGAGCCCAGGTTAGGGGGTGATTGTCAGGGAGGTAATGGCCAGAGCTGCTAAGACTGCTCCTGGCCATCCCACATGTGGCAGTGGGCTGGCCAGCACATGACAGCTCAAAGGGATCTGGATTTTATTACAACATCACCTCTATCATAACACACCGAAAGAAGGCCTTCAGCTGCTGATGAGCCTGCCCTGTGCTCACAGGCTTGACCTCAAAAAGTTGTGGTCTGAGCTCTCTTTTCCTTGCCTGCCCAGCCCTTTACATATAAATTTCAGCTGCTGCTGAAAGGTGCTTATTTTTCACCTCGCTCTTGCAAGCTGCATTTCCCTTGCCTCTTTCTAGCTGTTTAGTTCCCTTCACGTTATTTTCCCCTGGCTTTTTCTTTGTTTCTTTCATAGGAAGCAGCACATCATTATGGCTGGTCTTTCTCTAGAGCTCTCCTAGCCGAGGTCATTACTTAGCTTGCGAGATCCAGCGAGGTGGCTGTTTGTGTGGCTGTGAGACCCGTGAAAAAGCAGCTAATCAATTCAGAAAATCATCTGGGTGGTAACCCCACTGTCAGCTTATTTTCTTCCCTTCCACTTAGACATCAAACTGGCTGAAGAGGACTCTGGGGAATGAGGCAGGCACTGAGAGCTGCTCCTCTGCAGACACATCTGTGTCTTTCATCAGCAGGGCTCAGGGAATACCACTAACTGGAGAGGGGAAAAATCTCTTTGGAGCTGAGAGGCTCGCGGTCTCCATCCTCTTGCTCTGAAGAGACCCTGCCCAGTGGGGAAGCAATCGTTTGAAAAGCGGCTAATGCACTAACTCTGTTTGGCAGAAACTGTCACGTAACGGGCAGAACTGGGGGAGGACAGGGACAAAACACACAGCGAAGAGGGTGACGTTAAGCTATGCCAGTGAGCAGCCCCTCGTTGCCAAAGCAGACTGCAGTGGCTAAGTGGAGCAGCAATTGCAATAGCACATGCAAATGGCCTTCTGGTGAATGAACTTACTAATTGTTGCACTTTGCTTCCACTCAGTCTTCCTCTGGTTTGTGTCTTTGGGGACTGTATCAGAACAGGGAACACTCAGAGCCATAAAGCTTTACCATGGGCAGTTTCAGTCATTAGAAACAGAGATGCACAGCACCTCGTACTCTGGGACTCTGTGGTGTCATTCAGACAAGATAAGTCATATCAGAAAGGCATTCTCTATCAGGCCAGCTAGCCCTCTGAAGGGGGAGTGTGCATGTGTATGCATGTGTCATAGAGTCACAGAATGGTTTGTGTTGGGAGGGGCCTTTTAAGGTTATTTAGCTCCAACTGCCCTGCAATGAGAAGGGAGATCTTCAGCTACATCATATTGCTCAGAGCCCAGTCCAACCTGACCCTGAACATTTCCAGGGATGGGGAATCCACAATTTCTATGTGCAGCCTGTTCCAGTGTTTCACCACCTTCATCATCAATTTTTTTTCCTTACTATCTAGTCTAAATCTAGCCCCTCTTAGTTTAAAACCAGGGCCACTTATCCTATTGCAACATACCCTACTAAACAAGTGTCCCATCTTTATCTTTCTTATAAAAACCTATTTCAGTGCTAAAAGCCTGCAATAACTTCTCCCAAGAGCCTTCTCCAGGCTGAATAATCCCAATTCAGTCTTTCCTCAGACGAGAGGAGTTCTGTCCCTCTGATTACACTGCACAGCCCTCAGGGTGTGGGACTCACCGAGTCTCACTGCCATCAATAGCCCCACTCTGGGAACTGGCCAAAGCTTCCAGCCCAAGGCACTCCAACCACAGCACCCATCAGCTACCCCCAGCCCCCCAAACCCTCTTCCATGCCATGAGGGATCGGGGAGGGTGCTGGGGGCAGAGTGGGACACAGGCAGCCTTACATTCCATCGTGAGAGACCCCAATCAGAGGGCCAGAGCCAGCACCCCCGGAGTCCTCAGCACCTGCCACAAGGACCAATCCTCCATTGTGTATTAACTAGGATTTTGTCCCCACGTCCTAAGAAAGGTGGGGAGGGAAGAACAGGATTTTATACTCCTTTGGACTGAAATTATTGAAATCATGTAGGTTGCTGTTCTGTTTTACTCACATGCAAGATGTCATTAAGCAAATGTCTTTTCCATAAAGCAAGGAACACTCACACATAGCCAGACTTTCCCTGTTTTCCATGCACAGCGCAGTGGTTCTACATTTATTTAGCAAGAAGACTGAACCCTCTGCAAAGGTTTGCTGTAAGTTCAGAATGGGAGAAGAGCCTGCATTTGAGGTTTCCTTCCTTCTGCAGGGTTAAGTCACATCCTTAGGTCTCCTTTTAGAAAGCTAACAAACCACGTGAGAAGAAAGAGAAAAATCTTTAATGGGGAAGCCTTGCACTCAAAAGAACACTGACCCAGGCCATGGTTCAATTCTTTGGCTCATTTTCTGCAGTGACACAGACAAGACACCTGCACACCTTTTTTCCTCTTAGAAGCAAACTCTGATGCTCTTCACAGCCAGATAACTTTTTCAAAGGATCTCAGAGATAAATGAAAGGCTTTAAAGTTTGTGAAGAGTGAATTAGTGCAAACAGATTCCTTGAAACTACTGTTTTAAAAAATCTCAGCTCAAATCGAGGGAGAAAGCAGGAACTACCTTTAAAGACAATGCCTTCCTACAGACCAAGTTCTGTATAAAATGAAGATGTGTATTTGCTTCCTTTGGTGTCTCCAGCACTTAAAATAAAATAAAGCCTTGATCCTATTATATTTTAAACCATTACTGACAGCAGAAAAACAGTTCTTGCCTTATTTCCTCTATTCTACCAACATGAACTGTTCTACCCATGGATTTGGCCAGCAGTCTGGAAAATGTCAAGGTTAGGAAAGGCTGAGCTTCATTTGCTTTTCACAGATCGGAGTAATGAATTGTTCATTTTAAAGTATTGTTCTAGCTTGAAAAGCGAGTCTGTAGTGCTGGCATCATAGGGTTCCACATCTGTCTCTGAGTTGCTCTGGACCACGTTTGCCCAATTTAATAAACAGGGAGTTTCTTTATGTTTTGCAACCCTGCAAACTAAACAGGAGGCCTGAGGCTTCAGTGGGGTTTTCCTCTTCATATGCACTTATCACCATGGCAGATGTTGCTCGCTAACACTTTAGATCAGTCTCCTACACTGGCGTTGATATTGCAAGAAGACTGGACAAACCCAAAGTGCAGGGAAGGTAAGAGCATCGAGAGTTTACTTTTGACACTAGACAGAGTACTTGCTTATAATTCTGAATGCAAATGGGAAGCAGAACCCCACAGCAAGAACAAAAGCAGAGTTGAGTCCCCAGACAGAGTTGAGTCAAAGTCTTTTTTCCCTTCTTTGTGGCTGCAGCTTGATAAAACTCCATGAAAGAATGAGCAGCTCAGAAAGATTCATGGAGAACTCATCTCTTTGTTTCATTGTGTGAAAAGCAGAGATATGCAATTACATTAGAAATCATGCGAGGGCAATTGAAGGCAATCCCTTTTCACACTGTGCACATTTACCTATGGAATAGCTTCTGCCATGTGTGATGGAGCCCAGGGGTCTCAGCAGGATTCAGAGAAGAGTTCAGCAGGTCTCAAACATTTTTATAGGCAATATTAAAAGCTATAATTAAAGTAACAAAGGCCGCTGGTGATGTAAGCCCTGCTTGCCAAAGCTGAATTCAACCTTTGCCAGTGGAGTTTGGGAAGTGTTTCATCAGTAGGGATGTTCTCCCGCTCCTACCTACTGAAGATTTTTGTGTCCCTGCCCACGATGCTGATCCCTGGCAAAAACACAAACCAGTTTTTCTATTTAAACTGCTGAGCATTGAATATGCCCACTGTAATCCTGACCAGTCCTGAGGGCAATGCAAGGTTAGAGGGGTGGCTCCAGGGTGGTGTCCCCAGAGTCCTGGCTCCAGTAAGGAGGGCTCGTGTTGGGCACTTATGAAAAGGCACAAACAATCCTTTGCCTTAAACAAACGTCTTGGGACAGCAAGTCCCACAGCTTAACTACTTAGGAGGGAAGTAGACAAGCAAATTTTCTTCTTACTAATTTCTCCCAGAGGTTGATTTCACTGGCTGCGCTGCAGCAGTGGCATTTCCAAAGAGAAAGCTCCTCAATGTTTTCTCTCTACAAGTGTTTTACCCTTTTGAACACCCCAGCAATGCAACGTGCACATCCTGGCTGCAGCCGCTGCAGGCCCAGTGACACAATTCCCCTGGGCTGCAATGGAAACCGAGGGCTTACCAGCACCCAAAAAAGGGCCCCGCTTGGTTGTATGAGCACAGCTGGAGTTAACCCACCACATCCATGCTCTCAGTGGTGTTCACACAAGCGATGGCCCGTGGCAAGTGCTGCGAGTATAGCGGAGGAGCGAAGGGGGAGAAGAGCAGCCTCAGGGGAAGCACCAGGGTCACAGCCTAAGCAAACCCAACAGCACACGTGAGCCTGCCTCAGCCAGGTGTATTTTGTTTCCTTCCAAGGTTTCCACTTGTTTCCTGGCCGCTGCGCACAGCTCGAGTGGCCCCGTGGCTGCTGTGGGGCCGCAGCCTTGCGGGAGGAGGGTGCAGCGCTAGAGGCGAAGCGTTGAGCATCCCTGGAGTGGCTGCATGTGGGATTTGGAGCGGGATATATCGGAGGTGGGGAGCAGGTGGCACAGTGCTGAGCTGCTCAGCTGTTGTGTGGCTGGAGAGAGACGGGTGCAGCTGGGTCAGGGAAGGGGCGAGCTCAAGGTCTGGCAGTCTTTCTGCTTTAAAGGTCTGTGTCCAGCAAAGGAACAGCAGAAAGCGATCCAGCTGGGACACAGGGCCCTGCGTGGTTTTGATCCTGTGAGGGGCAGTGCCACGCTGCACCCTCGAAGGGGTGAGATGTGCGCACACAGGGTCCGTGACAGCCTCACCCCACTGCTTTGTGCTGGGGTGAGTACCCTGGCAGCAGCCCCTACTGTGTGCCAGCAGGGGCCTTGGCAGTGCTCTCTGGGGCATAGATTTATATCTGCTCATGCAAATAACCTGGAAGTGTCCCCCGGAGTGGGACAGCTGGTCCCCAGCAGCGCTTTTGGGAGCATTCTTTATGTGCCCATGTAAGTACCCTGGCAATCTCTTTTGGGGCTCACCAGCAGGGGCCCTGGCAGAGGCCAGGAGGCAGTGTCTCGGTGGCTGAAGCCATGCCAGCTGAAGCTTTCCAACAGCAAAGCTTTCTTCTGCCCCGAACAAAGAACCAATGCGGCCGGCGTTATTGATTTGTTTCGTGACTTGCTGCTTTCAGCGTGGCAGGAAAAGACCAAGAGGAGTTTTAATTTGTCCAAATGGTTTTAGACAAGGTTAATACAACTCATCGATAAATGGCGCTTTTCATTAAGTTTTAATTACAATGTCATTTCAACAGGCTGGATGTGCATAGTCGTGGCGTTAGATTTTCTCATTTAAGCTGCCTCCTCAGCAAAGTTGGTGGTGTTTGTTTTCTAATTTAAGGTGCGCTTCCCTGAGTTCGGTGATTAATTTCCACTGCGGACCTCGGAGCTGCCAGGCTGCTGGAGAGCCTGACTGCCTCAGTGAATTCCCTTTGGCCCCCATCCTGTCCTGGGAATTACAGCTTTACCTCGGTGCGGCGATGGGTGGTGCTGGGACAGCAGCAAGAGGAGGTTGGCCAGCAGTTTCAGAGACATTAAGATGCCCACAGACTAAATGCAGTTGTTGGATCTTCTTTCTTCACACTGATGGAGGTGGGCCCTTTCAACCAGCTGCAGCCTGGCTGTGTCTCACTGCCTGTGGCACAGCCCTTCGTATCTTTTATAAAGCCTGATTGCTGGTACTGCAGTAGGGCCTTGCTGGAGAGAAGCTGGCTGCAGAATTCAGGCTAAAATCTTTGAACCTAGCACCTTGATACATCATCATCATCATCATCATCTCGGTCCAGCAAGGGTGCTGGTGACTGCTAGCCACCTCTTCTCCCCAGGGACTGGTGAGCATGGCACGAATGCTGAGCGTTTCATCTTTCCTGTTGTCTCCCAGAGGTGGGTTTTGAACACCCGAGAGAGACGCAGACAGGATCTGGTTCAGGTCAACTCATAGCAGGGTGAATAAACAGAAAATACCAGAATCACTGGTCAGTTAAAAGCTTGTTTTGGCTGATAGTTCTTCCTCTCCAGAGTGAAAATGTGAATAGTGTTTTAGCTTAAGAAGGTATGTGCACACACATATCCCTGAGAGTGTTTCCTCCTGTGCACTGCACGGATTTCTGTCCCCAGCTCTGTTTCAAAACTTTGTTAAAACAGGTATTTTTAAGCAGTTTACAATTCCACTATTTGCTCCCTCTCTTAACAGCAACTTTCCACATCCTTTCCATGTGATCTTTATAGGAGTGCAGAACTTCACTGCTGCAGAAGGCAGAGGGTTGTTTGGTAAAGATCTTTTGCTTTAAAATGCCCACTGCTGCTACCATCAGCATTTGAGGAGCTGTGGTGCTTCAGCCTGGAGACTGGAGCAGATTATATTCACCCCTTGAATCTCTACCTGCCTTCAGAAGGCTCACACAGAGTGGTAGCCAGTGTCAGGGCTCTGAGAGCATCCCCTGGGGGTTTGACTCCCTGGGTTCAGGGCTGACTTAGATAATCACACAAGTGTCTGATGTCAAAGAGAGCTCTTCAAGAAAGCTCTGCTAAAAAGCCCCAGTGAGAGCCTGTCCTGCTGTCCATTAGCTGAGGCTCTTGCCCTTGCTCCCCAGCTGGGCTCCCTTGCAGCTATGCCTGTGCCATGTACCCTGTTTATATGGACCTTGGCCCGTGGACTTCAGTCCCTGAGCTGACCTTGGCTCTGTCTCGTCACCATGGACTTGCCTGGCAGTCACTGGGCTGTTGCTGAACCTGATTGCCATCACCAGACCTTGCTTGGGTGCTGTGGGACTGCACCTCTGCCAGTGTGGCCACTGCCCCACACCTGCCTTCTGCCGCCCTCAGCTCCAGGCTCACCTTCCTCCATGGAGCCAGCCCTCGCAGCTGACATGCTCATTGATGCCTACAATCCCTGATGTTGCCTGTGATTTTGCCTGGGTTGTCACCAACAGAGTGAAACCAGAGCAGGAAATAGTCACTCTGTGTCTGCAGAGGACATATTGATCAGGCAGGATAGAAAGGAAGAAGATCTCCCATACTATAATGCGAAGCAGCAATGGGCAGCAGCATCCCTGCACGGATGTGGCACGTACCAAAATCTTAATGTGTGCTGGAGCAATGAGGGATGTTCCACAGACTGAAGGAGGCCATGGGAAAGGGGAATTTCAGGCAGATGGTGAT
Organism: Falcunculus frontatus; assembly: GCA_013398115.1. Classification (NCBI taxonomy): domain Eukaryota; kingdom Metazoa; phylum Chordata; class Aves; order Passeriformes; genus Falcunculus; species Falcunculus frontatus. Next base: position 252,271 of record VZRV01010647.1, on the reverse strand, counting down.
AATGGGTCCCCAGGGCTCCTAACATGCCCCTCTTGGAGGGGGCTGTGCTAGGTGTGGGTTGGGATCCCAGGGTGAGCTGGAGGAGGTGGGTCCTGCAGCCCTGCTGGCTCCCACAGCTGGTGGTGACACATGAACCTCACGGTAGCATACTCACACAGAGCCACTCTCAGAGCTGATAGTGAGGATCAAGAGACAAGGCTTGCTCACCAACACTAAAAGAAGGTGGACTTGAGCTATTGTTCCTAGGGTGGGCTGAAAGGTCGTTGTGTTCTCATGGCTACCAGAAGACATGGGCTGTTTGGGTCAAAGACCCCAGGAGCCTCCTCAGAGTCTCTGTCTGTGCCTCCCTTAGTGAGTTCAGTGATCACATTGCAGCTTGTCACTGAAGGTCTGGTAAAAGTGGCACTGACTGTGTGCTCCATGCCCTTGTCACCGTGTCAGGGTGGGTGCCCTGAGGACCTGGCTGCTTGCTGTGGTGATGCAGGCAGTGCTGCAGTGCTTTAGGGGCAGAGCATCTTTTGGGGAGGTGCAGCAATTTGGCTGAAGGTCACATTGTACCCATCACTACCTGCAGGGTAATGCTGGGAGGTGCCAGGGGACAAGAGTGTTATGGGCTGGGCTGAAACGCCTCTGAAGAACAGGATGAACAAGCCTAGGCATGCCAGAAATGCCCCGAGCTTTGTCTGTCATGATCACAAGTGGCTGGGCTCTGCTGCTCAGTGTGTACCCTGGGCAGGTGACTGGTGCTGGGATGAGCACCCTGCACCTTGCTCTCAACTCTGTTGCTCAGGTGTTGCTACAGCTGAGAGCAACACAAATCCCTACAGAGCACAGCCCTGCCTAAGGAGCTTGGGGGAATGAGGTTTTGCTGGCAGGGCTGCTAGTGCTGACTGGCTTGAAGCCAGCGTCTGCATTTGCAGTGGGGTATCTGGAGGTACCTCTAAAGGGAAGCACGCAGAAGCCTTGTTTTGACATCCCAAGGCTTTAATAGAGTTTGGAGGCTTGCCTAGGCAGGATGAAGCTTGGCTACAAGACAGGCACTTTTGGCCAGTCGTGTTTTAACCCAAATGCTACTCACTACCATTATTTTTTTAGTATAAACCCACCCTAAATGCTGGCTTGCATACCTCATGCACAGGAGGAAAAGAAACCGTATAGAGTGGGGTGACTTCTGAGCAGCTGAAGGTCAGGTGCATCTGCTGATGTGCTCCCCAGCCTTTGCTATCCTCTCTTCCAAAGCATTTCTGGAGCCTTAGAGTATAAGATAGAGCCATAGCTCTGGGATGCAGTGTAGAATGTCTCTTCTGGTGAGACTTCCATGAGAGGCCGAGATCAGAGAGAGAAACACGGTGCAGTGTCACTTGTGCTTCTTACTGGTTGGGCTTGAGGTCTGTGTGATGGTGGAGCCATGTGGGTGATGCAGGCACAGAGAAATGGAGAGGCAGTGAGATGAGGAGATGGTTGGCATGGAGACACAGGATGTCCTGGCAGAGGTCACAGGGATGCTCACAGCTGCAGAGTGACCACGGATGAACTCATGTCAAGGTGTGATGGACCTCAGGGGCAGAGGTGAAAGGATTAGGACAGAGATGTGGTTGACTTTAGGTTCTGGATGGGGAAGTCAGGTGGGTAGAGTAGGAGGCTGGGAGTGGGGAAGATGTTTATATGGAATATAGCTCCTAGGAACAGGAATTTTGCCTGCTTTTATGCTAGGGCAAATCCCTCCAAATACACACTAATCCCTGTGAGTCACCACAACCTGGTGACAGACAGACACCATAGGTCGGGCAGGAAACCTGATGTGACTAGTGCAAAAAGCAAGAAAACACTTCCCGTGGTAGCACTGGGCTTCTACCCTCCCTAAAGCCATCCCCCAGAGAGAGAGAGTCAAGTACACTCACTAATCCAGGATGTTTTGGTTGCCTAGTTTGCTCTCATTTTTGTCCCTGTGGGCAGGAGAGGAAGAGAATACAAGAATACAAATAATAAACGTGAGGTTCTGGGAATCTTTGCACAGAAGGCTCGGTTACAGCTTGGGATGTGCCCTGGATGGAACTGAGCCCCTTTCCCAAACACCCAAGGCTCTCAGCTCGTGCCCTGGGAGCCCTTGGCAGCCTGATGTTTGCCCCCAAAGCAATGGGGTGTTAATACACACCGGCTCACTCGGTTTTGTACCTCCCTTTCGCAGACCTCCAGGGTGGGGTGACAGCAGCAAGGAATTGGGGTGGAGGACTGGAAGGAAATGGTGCAGTTTCACGTATTTATTTGCATGCTCAGCTGAGCAGCAGCACAGCGACAGCCTGGTGTGTGTGCTGGCTGCTGAGCCCCTCTTGTTAGAGGGCAAATGCTGACGGAGTTTTTTGGCTCCTGGAGCTCTGAGCCCCGCTATTGTGAGCAAAAGATTTGAACTTTTGCAGGTGTGCTGGGAATAGCCCAAAGCACCTTGTCTCGGTTGCTGGTCAGAGGAATTCATGGCTATTATATTTGGGAGCCAGGCAATGATTACAAATCAATGACTCCACTCCCAGAGTGATTCATCATTAACCTGGGAATTCAGCTCTTTCCCTGGCTCTCTCCATCAGCAGTTCCCGTTCCTGTAGCATCTCAAGTGTCTTATTCATTTTAAATCATTGGAAAGCCGTGGATGTAGCTGAGGAGGAGTGGAAGGACAGAAGCACCAAGACATGGTTGGGCAGCTAAGGGGAGGGAGGGTTTTTGAAGGGGGATGGAGCACCTTGAGGGTGAGCAGAGCTTGGCAGAGACTGGGGAGCAATGCTGCCAGCAAGACCCAGGGCACATCAGCGTTCTCTCTGCTGCAGGGCTCCCACTGATGTCCCTGTTGGGCTGGGAAATGGTCCATATTTTCGCCTGGCTGGGCACAAAGTGGGGTGGAAAGAAATAAAAATACTAATCTGTGCCCAGCCAGACCAAAGCAGGGGTAAATTAGTGGTCCAGTGGGGAGCTTTTAATGATCCCAAACATCTCAGGACAGTCTATTCTTAATAATAATTTATAGCACTTAGCACTTTTACATGTTCTTAGCATTTTGCAGGCATTAACCAGAGACTGGGACTGACACTGTGGTCTCACTCAGGCCCAGAAGAGAGGCAGGGACTCTCCACAGCCTGCCCTCATTCACCTGCCCACCTCTGGCTGTTTTCCTGCCCCTTGTCCCACCTCGTGGTTTTCCTCTCCAAACTAGACTATGTCTCTTATGCAGACTTGCTTTCCAGCTGCTGGCCCGGGGACCACAGCGATTTCACCAGCAAATACAGCAAATAATCATCACAGCTAGGCAGGGAGTTGGTTCCATTTCACAAATGAGGCAGCTGGCACAGAAAGAAGAGCTAACTGGTGAGCTAGGAACACATTTCCCAGCTCCAGTCTTCTCTTCCCAGCCCTACGGTGATGTTTCCAGAGAACAGCTTAGATTACAACATGTTCAGAGAGGCTAGGAAGCTAAAAGACACCCCCGCCCTCTGTGCTCTCCAAAATGCTCCTTGGTTTGGATGACACAAAAATGGGTTGCCCACACAGAAAACCCAGCCAGGTCTGCACCACCCGCAGGTCTTGCCTCTGCTGGATTTATCACTGTAGCTTTTGCTGTCACCTACAAGCACTGCCAGGCTTTAACCTGGGGCTGGCAGCTGCAGTGGCACACAGCGAGCTGACCCTCCGCAGCAGGAGGATGGGCTCTGCAGGACGCTGAGCTGAAAGATGAAGTGAGAAACACACATCTGCAAGCCTGTTGCTGCTGCTGCCACCTCTGTGGTCCTTCCCCCTTCCTGCACCCCCACGGCTGCCCACGCTCCCCTTTGCACAGCTGCTGCAAGGCACAGGATGGTGGGAGCAGACACAGCTGTGGCCACAGCAGGGAAGATGAGGGGGGAGAGGTGGGGAAACGTGCTGGAAATGGTACCTGTCACCTTCAAGAAGCTCGAAAGGTTTGAGGGAAAGCGGTTCACATGTGGAACTGAAACTGAAGCAGGGGGAACTCACTGTGAGCACTGGTGCCGGCCACCAGCTATTTAAAGCTTCAGATGCATCTGACGTGCATCTGGACGTAAAGAACGGGCACGCCTGCAGCTTGCACAGACACACCCAGGACAGGGGCTTTGGAACACTGCTGGGTACAGCTGCAGCAGCTGAGAGGTCAGCAGGGGCTAGGAAGCACCCCAGAAACCAAGGGAAAGCTGGGCTGTTTGATGAAGGAGCAGGGCATGTCTGATGGCCCTGTCAGCCCTGGCTAAACAGCAAGTGGGAACCAGAGCCAGGGAGCTGAAGACTGTTCCAGGGGCCAGTCAAGACTGATCAGGAACTGCAATGGTAGTCTTGTGGACAGACAAGGAGCTATTACAAAACCTCCAAACAGGCCACTTGGTTCTCAGGAAGAATTCAAACAAGCTGAGAGATGTGTTGGTGTGGAAATGACAACTGTAGCATTCCTTGTTAGTCCTTCAGACAGGGCAAGTCTTCCTGTACCATGACTCAGTTCCCAGCGAGGTCTGGAGCCAGGGTTTTGGCTGCCTGCAGGCACTAGATGGACCCAATCCTCCTCTAGATGGGACTCCTGGCTGGTGGCATCCAGAACCTGGCTTAGGTTGTCCTCTTCTCCCTCTTTCCACCTTTCATGTCCAGACGGATCCCACCTAAAAGCAGCTGTGGTCCTATTTCACCAGGATTTTTTCTTTTCAGAGCATATGCCACATTTTAACAGAGAGCAAAGCATCTCAAACACCTTCTTATTTCCTAGCCCAACCCTTGCAACATCTGTACAAAACTCTCCTGGCAATGTCTGCAATTGTTCGTGTGGGAAAGTCCCATCAAAGAAGTGTTTGAGCACTGGACTTTGGTTTTGCTTTTCAAACATGATTTGACAGGATGAACCACTCCAAATCTCTGAGGCCCTCTGGCAGGCATTTCCAAGACCCCTGCCTGGCTGCAAGCTATTTGAGATCCCTCACACAGCATTTTAACCCCCCTCAGTGCTCCGCAGTGGGAGCCTGTCTCTAGCACCCAATTGCTCACTACAGAACCAGTTTTCCAACTGCCTGGGCTGAATTTTGTTTTATGGAACTAATGCTAGGCTTTACTACTACAAGAAAATTAGAGCAGTTCCCTTCCTTCACTTATATTGTTCCCTTGAAGGTATTTGGAAGCAGAACTCTTGTCCCTACTGAACCATCCCTTTTCACTCCATGTGCTTCCCTCCTCATACCTCCCACCCTTGAGTTGCTTCCATCAACCAATAGTTGCTGCTGAGCATATTTAGGTCATCTTTCCACTCCTCTGATCTCCCTTTGGGAGCAGGCTCATCTAGAGTCTCAAGGAATACCCATCCTGCTGAGGGGCAGGCGAGGGGGCACAGCCACCCTCCAGACAGGGCTTAGAGAGTATTGGAGATCCCTGACTGATCCCTGCATGGATGCTGGGACTGGTCTCAGTGACAACAGAGAGTGAAGGGACCAGGAGAGGAGGAAAAGCTGGCAGGTGTCCAGCTGGGACAGTCGGGGAGGGTGGGCAGCCTGGACACCCTTCTTTCAGTCTGTTCTAGTAGTGCCAGCTAATGAAATTTAACGTATTATTGACCAGACTCTACTGTCTCTGCCTCAAAAACAGTCTTTGTGACTGCTGTGGGTTGTTTTCAATAGTTCTTTATTTATAAGACCTTTCTTTTTTTATTCATATTTTAAATGATTAAATTTTTTGACCAAATTAAACCAACTGGACTTTGTTCTCCCCTGGAAGCCGTTTATGTAACATCTGTTTTAAGTAGTTTAAAACTCAGTCCGTTGAACTGTGCGAAATAAAACGCTGAAATTACTGTATTTGCTGTGATTTTTTTTTTTTTTTTAAATAAGTCCATCCCCCCTCCACCTGACTGACTTCCCAGGCTCGAGCTTAGCCCTGCGTGTCTCAGGGCAGGGGCTGGATCGATGTCTTCCCGATTCCCAAAGCTGGCAGAGACCGGGCAAGACCATTTAAATGTACTTGTAACAAATCGCCGTTTCCTCAGCTCTAAGAGCATTAGTAAGCAGAGTTTGCGGTGCCGCCGGCATTAAAAGCACGGTGCTCCGTATCAGATTAGATATCCAAGCTCGTGTGTATTCCTGGGACAAGGAGCAGGGTTTAAGAGCTTCCCTGCAGCAGGAATGCGTGCCGAAGCGCTGCTCCCAGGATATTTATTTAAAAGCTGCATGCGTGTGCCAGGGACCTCGGGATGGCTGCACAGACAAGCCCCGATGCCCTCGCTGGCAGGCAGAGATGGGTTAAAGAGCCCACCCTGTGCAGGAGCTGGGGGGGGGTTCCCCTGAGCGACCCGGCTTTTTTGGTAGCCCGGTTCCCTTCGGCGCCCGTGTCCCACTTTCTCATAACCTCCCCTGCCTCCTCCTCCTCCTTATATATTCATGAAGCAGTCCAGCTGGGGAGAAATAAAAGCCTGGCGAGCCGGGGCGGCAGCACAGGAAGAGGAACTCGGTGTGCCGCGCTCCGCACGGCCGGACGGACCCTGCTCTTTATCCGTGCCGGGACAGCGCTGGCTCGCAAGGGAGAGAAGCGCTCCCTCGGGCAGCAGCTGAGCGAGCTCTGGATGCCGGGAGGAGCAGAGTTAACAGTAAGTGAGTCAGTCTCACCACGGATAAGATAACACTTTCTTTAGGATGTTTCCTTTTCTAAGCCCAGAGCCAGGCCCGATATGGGGCTGCATCCACCCCTGCTCTGTTGGCTCCCCCCAGCACACCTTCAGCCCCTGGGACCCACTAAAGGGGCTGGGGATGTCCTCCTGGGCCCCACTAAAGGGGCTGGGGATGTCCTCCTGGGCCCACACGTAGAGGAGAGGCTGGAAGCAGAAGACACGTGCACAGGCAGGGCCTTTCTATGTAATTCACATAGGATTATTTCAAAATGTTGAGCCCTTCTCCAGCCTGTTTTGCTCTGGAGAGACTGGCATGGAGGGTCACTAAAGCCTGGTGCTGAAGGATTATATTGCAGTTGTGCTTTTTGGGGGGAGGGAGAGCTCTCAGAGTTCACATGTGCCTGTCTCCTGCGATCTCTTATTACTCACTTGCATCCCCTTTTCTTCTGGGATTGCAAGGAAAGGACACACCTCTGCTCCTGCAGAGGAAGCCTTGGGGTTTTCTGCCCATAAACTAACCCTTCTGATAGCTGGAGTATAGTGAAAGGGTGCAACAGGATCGTCTCTCGACTGGAGGGAATTGGGATCTGATTAGCTCAAGCCAAGTCCCTTACTTGGATGTTATCAGCACAGCCAGCACCTTGGCACCAGCATCCCTTATTCAGTGGGGGCTCCATCCCAGCTTGCAAGCAGAGTCCTGATGCCACCAATCCCCCATTCCAGGGCTAGACCTTTGCCTTGATGTGCTAGTCTGACCCAAGGAGCAGTATCTCTTCGGCCTACCCAGCCTTGCTGTGTGTAATCAGCAGCCATAGGGAGTGTGCTGATACACAGCCCTAAATTCAGGGGACACTGGTACCAGGTGCTCCTGCCAGCACTGAGCATCCCGTTAACCCACTACTTCTGCAGGCTGGGCCAACAGCTTCACATCCCACTGCTGAGGTGTCACCTTCTGACCTCTGCTAATGCTTCAGTCTTTTCTCCCTGTCAAGGTGCAGCTCTAAGATGAAACCTCCGTCTGGGCAAGGCATAAGGCTGGCATACCTTCTCCTGAGTTTGGCTTCCCTCTGCCTTCCCAGCCCTCTCTGGAAGGACCGGGACTCCCTGATGCAGGAGGAGAGAGCCCACCAAACCGGTGGCAACTTGGTGCTGAGTAGGCAGGAGCAGCAGCTCAGTACTAAGCTTTTAAACCTCAAGAAGAAGGAAGTGGAAGCAGCCATAAGTATGGGACAGTTTCCTCCAAGCATGCACTTCTTCCGGGCAAAAAGCCTCATTGATCAGAGCACGGTGTTCAGTGTCTTAAAGCGCATGCCAAAAGGTAGGCTTGGCTTAAGGGCTCTCATCTTACTCATCCTTTCTCACCTTTTGCTTTCTGAGCTGGGACAAAACACAAGATGTGGGAGACAAGCTTATGAGAGCTGTAAATTGTGCTCATTGGGTTCCAGGAACAGCCCTGACTCTGAGCTCAGGGACAGGGTAGGGGGAGAGAGGAAGAGGGGGATGGACTGGATGAATACACATTTCCAGCAATTGTGGCTTTTGGTTTAACTTACAATATGGATCCTTTAAGTCTTTCAAGAGTGGAGAAGGGGCAGAGGAAGCAAAGACAACAAGAAATAACAGACACCCCCATTTACTCAGCATGTTCCAGCCATGTTTCTCTGTTTCCCACATACACATTCCACAGACAGGCTACCAACCTTGTCTTAGCCTCTATCTTAGCCAAAAATGCTGTATCCCCCAAAAAGTGTTTCTGCAGGTGGTTCTGTGGCAGACCTGGAAGTCTACTGGAAAGGCTGGGGGCACTAGAGGAAGAAGGGGCTACCTCTAACACTAGAGGTTTCTTTGCTTGTTGAGTACAAGTCAAAGCCTGTGTACTTCCAGCACTTAAAGTGAGCTTATAAAAGAGAGAGGGACCAACTTTTTACATGGGCACGTAGTTACAGGACCAGGGGGAACAGTGTTGAACTAAAAGTGGAGAGATTTAGATTAGAGTTGAGGAAGAAAGTCTTTACTCAGAGGGTAGTGAGGCACTGGCACACGTTGCCCAGAGGAGTTGTGGATGCCCCATCCCTGGATGTTCTGAAGGCCAGATCGGATGGAGCCCTGAGCAATCTTCCCAACTTCTCCCTTCCAGTCTCTGCTGTGGGATGCAGATCCCTGTCTTGCAGCATCCTAATCCGTTACCATAAACGATTAGGATGTCAGAAATGTCATTATCCTTTCATGGCTGAATTGAACAGTTAGGAATTTAAAAGTACTCCCCTCTTCACCTCCAGTGTCATTGATACCAAGTGGGAGTCAAATAATTAACACTCTTCAATCCAGGTGATGTTAAAATGGGTTCTTGGAATCTTTGCAAGGGCCATAAGCTTTCAGGGCCAAGATCACATCCTTGTAGCTGTTTGAGTAGGACTTGATCAGAGCCCCAGGGAGTTCCTGTTGTTTCAAGCACTACTGTAATTCCTGTTGCTGCTCACACAGGGAAGAAGGTGACATTGGCAGCCAGAGGAGGGTCAGACAGCTGCAGCATGCCCAGTCTGGTGCACCAGCTCTGCTGGGAGCAGCAACCACAGTTCCTCAGCATCTTTACAGCCAGACCCTCTCTAGTGGGAGATCACAAACATTAGAGTCTATATTAGATTAGTCCACTATAAATTACAGTCTTGAACCTGATCTAATGTCAAATACATACCAGTCTTGTGTCTTGTTCTTGCTATTCGTGTTCTCCCTTTACCCCCTAAGGGCATCAAAGCTATTTTGACTAAGAGGTCTCCTCTAGACTAATAAAATACATATCAGAGACTTCAGCTCTCACAGTATCCTCCCTTTACAAAGGTGAGGCTTAGTTCAAGCACCAATGACATCAGGAGTCTTTGGAAAAGGAGAGATTTCAGCAACATGAAATGATAAGGAAGGTGAGCACACAGAGGATGCTTCCTGTGCCAGGAAAACTGGCAGTTGCCAACATACTGCACAATAACAGAGTGTCCCAGAGGCCCTTTGTGCTGGCCAGCAGCAGATGTACAATGTAACCGAGCATGCTTTTGATAAGGCATGGAAGTAAATCGTACTTCTGCATCTGAGTGCAATTCCCCAGTGTAACGTGGGCTGGGATTTTGGTGTATGCCAGAGCTCCAGAGAGCTGAAAGAAGAGACACAGACTAGACACAAAAACTGAAGCTGGGATCCAAACAGCTTAGATACAGAGCTTTGCTTCAGGTGTGCTTCAGCCAGCATGCCCTGTAAACTGCTGCCTGCTGTGTGAGTTCCTCTTTAAATCAGTGCGGCCTGAGCCAGCTCACAGCAAAGTCTGTCTGAAAGACCTTTAATAACTCAGAGCATTTTCCATCCCAGTGGAGAAGCAGAGCTCCCTATTGATTTCCCCCCTCCCTGTGCTCCCAGGGAGCTGTCATGGTCTGCCTGCCCAGTGTCTGATGTGGAGGGGGCCACATCCTCCAGCCTGGGGGAGGCAGAGCAGCCGTGCAGTCCTTGCCAGGACAGATCACTCATAGCCTTCTAGAAGCATTTCCAGATGCCCCCAGATGGGCAAACAAACTTTTATCACATTAAACCTTCTCCCCAGCTGCCTGGGCTTATCAGGATGTCCTTGTCCCCCACCAGGTGCTGTCCTCCACCTGCACGACTATGCCATGCTGAGCGTGGGCTGGCTGGTGTACAATGCCTCCTACCTCCCCGACTGCTACATCTGCTTCACCCACACGGGCTCCGTGCGCTTCCGCTTCTCCAAGCCCAGCCCTCCCCACCCGCTTCCAGCCCAGTGCTCCCAGTGGGTTCTGCTGGAGACCTACCGGAAACAGCTGAGCAATGTGACCGAGTTTGACAGAGGGTGAGTGAAGAGGGGTTGGTGTTCTGTGGTAGCCAGCACGGTCATCCTGGTCCAGCTTTCCCGTTTGCTTGGTGCTCCAGAAGCGAGGAACTCCATTTAGGGCTGTGCACGTGAAAAAGCAAATAGCAATATAAGAGCTTGAAGGCTGCTGCATTAAATACACCAGAGTCAGGGACCATAAAAACGGAATTTTTCTGTGCACTCACTCTGGCCCTCTGCACAGACATGCTGAGGACAGTGGTTTAAGTAGATTTATGAGACCCATCCCATCTCTCCTCAGCACCCAGGCTGGATGGACTCTCAGTGTGGGACACAGCTGCACGGTGCCTCATCCAGTGAGGTATCCAAAAACTGGGTGAGGAAGCCAGGTAGCTGATGAACAGGCTCTCCCCAACAGCTCAAAAGTCATTTGCAAAGTCATTGTTTTCATTCAGAGCAAGAAGCTGGGCAAACTACTTATGTTAATGACTGCACTAGCAAAAAACCTCAAACTTCCCAAAATAAAACTCAACCCACCTCTCCCTCCAAACACCAAACTTGTTTTCTGAGGACTGCCTTGAAACCCCACTGGTACCCGCCACCTGGAAGCATGAGGCATTCATTCCCAGCAGGACCCTCAGGCACCAGGAACTGTGGCTCACCCTCCTGGGCACTGGCTGAGCCAAGGAACCCCACACACAGGAGCCCTGCCTGGTTGGGCTCTTTCCCCTCAAACATCCTCTTGCTAACAGAGCTTCTGCCCTTACAGGCAAGGCTCCTGCAGCTGCCCAGGAGCTCACACCTCAGATGGCTCCCCAGGGCATCACTCACCCTCCCACAGGAGCTCCCCTCCCTGCAGGCAGCTCCTGCCTTTACTGCTGGCAGCCTTTTATCAGGACCGGGCTGTTCTGAACCACCTAGCATTTAATCACTTACAGGTGGCTGGGAAGAGCCTGGCTCCCCCTCCAGCCAGTGGTGATGGGAAGACAGAATCCTATCTCCCCATCAAGGGCCCATTGATCCCGGGACAAAGCCCCGCTGAAAAGGCCAAGAGGAAGCATGCAGTTCTGCCGTGGTGTGTGGGGGGCTGGAGAGAGCACGCTAAATAATGCATGAAGGCAGACACTGAGCGATGAGGACAAAGGAAAATATTGAGTAGCCATCCATTCAGAGGGCACCGCTGTCCGTGGCGCTCCAGGGGCTGGGGTCCTGCAGAAAAAAAGAGTGTGGGGTGTCATGTAATGACCGACAGTATTGCTATGCCAACACACAAGGAGAGGGCTGGATTAAGGCAGTGCAGATGACCCTAATTCCAGCATTCCCAAAGTGAAACTTGATGGGTTTTACTGCAGTGCTCTCCAGTGAGGTTGTGTGCTCTTAAAGAGAGACCTTTTCACTCTTAGTGAGCTGGTATCCCCTCCACGTGGAAGCTGTCTGGGCTCTGTGCCCTGCAGATCTGGGAAGGAGGTCGGGTTGGGAAGCTGAGGAGCTTCCAGACTTGTGGCATGGTATTGCTTTCCCTCCCAAAAACCAGCAATGGGCAGGGCAGAGGGGTCTGACTCTCGAGGGCATCCACCATCCCTCTCTTACGGAGGTCCAGAAGGGAAGGAGAAAGTGATGCCAGACCCCGGGCTCTTGACCTTTTGTATCCTGAGGCTCCACTGCCCTGACAAAATAAGATCCTGTGAGAAGTCATGTATCTCTGTCTTCTAAAGAGAAAACTGGTTCCCCATTAGCTCCCTTCCATTTCTGCTGGGAGTGATGAGGAAGGAAAGATGACAGCACCAGCTCTCTTCAGCCACACCAGGAGACCCATAAATAATGTGCAAGAGATTGGATTTTGAAACAGCTTCACTTCCTTAAAGCCCAAGCAATTGCACTGGGCATTTAGAACTGTCTCAGGAGCAACCCTTCATTGCACTTGGTTTCAGTGGTGTTTCCACTGTGGAAAGTGGCACGATGTCACTTTCTGGCAGAGGCTAAAGGTCAGGGCATCCTGTACACGCTGTACACCTGGGTGACTGGAGCTGTGCATTGTGTGCTTCCCTCTGTTCCCGTGTGGAAACACTTTGTTTCCAGAGGCAGTATTGCCACATTCCTCTTCTTTTGTATTTGTCTGACAATGTTTAGCGGCCACAAGTCAGAGCAGGACATCAGAGTGGCAGGCACTGCACAGGGACACAAGGCAGAGCCCTGCTGCAAGGGTCTCCCCAAATGTGGAGGGGAAACTGAGGCAGAGGCCAATGAAGTGATTTTCCTCAGCAAACATATGCCTGGGCCAAGTACAAACTTGGATCTCTCACATCCTGGGTACTCATTTACCCATTTGAATATGTTGTCCTTCATGTCTTGCCCTTCCGTGCTCATCACCACAAAATCACAGAGGAGTCATTGCGCGTAAATGTGCAAACACACCAACAACAGCCACACTGAGACACTTCCCCTCCTATTTTCCTCTAATCCCCGGGTACTAGTCTAGGGGTTAAGAATGTTTTTGGCCGTCTGGAAATAGGTCTCTAGCCAGGAATAGGCCCCAATCTGTTCTGCTTCTCAGTTTCTGGAAACTCTCCCAGTCTCTTGAACATGTGCATCCCAGGCTACCTCTATCCTGCACTCCTCTTTGCCCTTGAGCACTGACAAGCTGAGAGAAAGCAGATGTCAGAGGAAAGAACGGATGGATAGTTGGGTGGTTTCAAGGAAGTGTCAAGGGAATATGGCAGCAGGGAAGGGCTCTCATGCAAGGCAGGGTGGATCAGCAAATGTGAAGGAATAATGGAAATGTTTCTGAGAAGCTGCACCTCTTTCACCTTACAGTATTTCTGACCAGGAATGGGTGGAAGAAAGGGGAATCTGCACAATTTGTGCTGTTTGCATTTTTAGGCACATATACGTGTGTGTGTGTGTGCTTTGGAAGGGACTCCTTTTTGTTTGTTTCCCACAAGAGAAGGTCTAATCATTCCTATTCACAACACACATCTCATGGGCCAAGACCCCGGGGTATTGTGTTACTGGTAAGCTTCCAAAAGGATGCTGTTAGGAGAGCCAGGAGACCATGGGCCCAGGGACAGCGAAAGGAAGGGAATTTTGCTTTCATACTTAAAAGGAAAAACAATCTTCACTTATTTTCTTCACAATCAATTACGATACAGGAGAATGTAATTCTTTCCCTCAAGAGGCAACATAATGGCTGCCATCTCTAAAGCAAGAGCATGCCCCCAGGTATTTAGGGAAGCAGCATTNGATCGAGGCCGTGCCCAGCAGAGCTCTCTATCACCAGGATGAAGTCATCTGTGAGGGAGCTGACACCACGGCCGAGGCTGCAGGGACAACTCCCCTGGGCACTGGCAGCTGCCTGGGCCGCCATCATCTTCCCCTCCGTGTCCTCTGCCTGCCTTATCTCACAGAAAAATAGGGCAGTGTGTGCATTACGAGGGGAAAAAAAGGAATAAAAATCCACTATGGAAACAAAGCACTCCGCTCCCTCTACAAGTCTCCCCTTGGGGAGAAGAAGAGGGGATGCGAGAGAGCTAGAGAAAGCGAATGAACCACATGTGACAGATGTTAGTCACACTATTTAATGCACCACTGGAAGACATTTAGATACTACGGCGAGGAGAGGGGCATAATTACCCATTGAGAACAGAAAAAGAAGCAGGAAAAAGAATCCCTTTAAAAACAAGGCAACAAAACCTTTCACTTCTGTATTATCTAGCCCAGGAAAGGAAAACGGGGAAAAAAACCAGGAAAAGAGAAAGCAAATCCATAGCTGAAAATAAATAATCCTTGGCTGGTCATTTTAGCTGTGCCCCTTTGGGCATATGCATTGCAATAGCATTGTTCAGTGCCTATATGACATGACATGGAAGGCTATTTGTAGCCTGCACCTGATCACTGGCAAGGGCCTATTCCAGAAAAGAAGCAAAAATAAAAAGTATTTATGAAGGTTTGCTTCATCTGCATGAGCAACTGATGGCAAAAGCTCCCAAATCCTTAGGAGATTATCTGGTTATCAAGGATGAATCACTATTATGCAATAAATCTTCAACAGTTGTAAGGATCAATAATCAGTCTCAAAGGGAAGGGGATTATAAAGAGAAGTACAATTTGATTTATGCGCTTTTAGGAGCAGGGTGGTGTGGGGATTTATTGCTGTTTCTAGCTCAAGAGCACAGGCTAAGTAAACAACCACGAGTTTGTACAGCCAGATTTAAAGGCAGGGAGCGGAGCCCTGCGTGCGCTCATCGCTGGAGGAGCCGAGTTCTCACAGGACAAGGGGAGAAGGTGGTGGGAGCCCGACTAACCACCCATCCTTATCTGAAACGGAGCTGCCTGGAGTGGCGAGAACGGGCTTGCACGGCCTTTTGATCCACGGGGAGGTTTTTCCCTGAGCGCTCGCAGCGCCGGTGGGAACAGCGCCGCTCGGCTCCCGGCTTCGGGCAGGTGCTCTCCGCCGGCGTGCGGAGCTGGAGGGGAGCTGCCCTTCGGCCACGAGGGAAGGGGAAAAATCTCTTTTACCCAGCTCTTCCCACACGAAACCTCCCCGGTGAGCAGCAGCACGCCCTTCCTGCCGGCGGCTGCCCTCCCCTCCGCAGCTCGGGCAGCTGGATCAGCGCCTTCAAGATTCTCCTGGCTCCTGCGTTCCTGGTTTCTGGGGTGATGCCGTGGTGTCTCCCACTGCTGCGTGCTCCTCGCTGCCCGACCCTTCCACAGTCCAGCTCGGTCTTCTCTGCTTGCGTGGATTACCGAGCAGTGGTTGGGGTTGCCCAGTGTCCTGTGATAATGGCACCAAGGCCCCCCTTGTAATGCATGGGAAGGCAGAGCCCAAGTTGCTGTGGAAACCTTAACTCTGAATTTTCCTGACTGTTGAGTGTTTAAAATCTCATCCTTAACAGCAGTAGCATCTCTTTACGTACAGGTTTGTTCCTGGCAAAGAAATTAACAGAGTGAGGAAGAAATGAAACTGCAGCCCCTGAGAGAGTGAAATCCTTAGCGGAGGCAAATCCTGAGGGAATGGACTCTGTTTTATGGGCAGGATGGAGGGATTCAAAAGGCATATCTGCCCAGGATGTCTTAGTTTATGAATTTGGACCAGATCAAATTTTACATCTGTAGGGGGACTGTGGGGGTTTAATTCCATCTGCAGAAGTGTCCTGGATGAAGATAATAAGATCACAAATCAAAGCCACACCTCCCATATAACAGAGCAGAGCACTGCACGAGGATGGGGGCCAAGACATCAAACAGGAAACATTATTAAAGATCAGTGGCTGTTTCTGAGGGGAAACAATATACTCAGAATAAAGCTGAAACATGGCTGAAGGTATTTCTATCTGAACCTGCTTAGCCCCTGACACGAGATAAGCACTGGGCCAGCAAGAAAACAGATCTGTAGGTTGCTGTGATGGCTTCCATTTGTCCACCCAGGAATGAAGTTAATCACTGCACTGCTATTTAGACTTTGCCCACTGGTAGGAGAAATTTATCAGGAACTACTCTTCAGGTGGAAGAAGGGGGGCTGTTGCCAGAGGCAAGGCTTCAGGTGGGATGTAGGGAATCAGCTTGGCAGAGGGTGGTGGTGTGGCACAGATGCTCACCCTGCCCTGAATGCAAGCTGTCACCCACAATTAGATAATCTTGCAATTTACTGGCTCCCTTAAACTCTGCTCGATAAAACTACCCACTGTCTCTCTGGATTTCTGAAAGAGGCTTATATGCCAGCTGAGTGTATGGAGGAAATAAGTGCATTCCCATCACACTAAGGAAAAGCCAGGACTAAGATTCTTCTCAGCTGTTTCCCTGAAGTAGCTATCAGCAAGGCAGGCAGGGCGTCAGGTTTGTTCTCATTGGTAGGGAAATATGATTCCTGATTCAGAATTGTTTTCCCCTTGCATTTTTTTAGATGGCATATTTTGACAATACAAAGGTACCAGAACAATTTACAGCCTCAGGAAGCAGGCTGGTGGTAGCCTAGTATCTCCTGTAAGCTCAATCTGCCTTTTAGGTGCTGAACAGAGGCTCAGGTGTTGTAACATTTTATGTGCACTGAAGATTCTTGGGAAAATACATTGTCTGCAGGAGTAATGGGCATGCCTGCTTTCAGATTAGGGATACCCTGGGTAGCAGAGTGTAATTGATATAAAAGCACCACACTTGCTTTTGTAACTCTATTCCTCCTCAAGATTTTGCCCTAGAAAAAGGGAGGGGCAGGTTTTAAACACCTAGTCCTAGCCTGCTAACAGCTCAACATGTATCACATGAATTCTGTGCCAGCCATTAGAGGAGTAAAATACAGGTGGCAGAAAAATGACCTGAATGCTTCCTAGCTGCACCAGTTGCTGTTATGCCTGTTGTACTGCAGTGCCAACAGGCTCTGTTTGTTCTCCTCATTCCTTCTCTTCTCCCTTTTCTACAGCTTGCTGAGAAACCTGACCCTGGTGACGGATGCCCCTGAGGTGGCCTACCCCTCTCAGACTTTCATTTGGAAAAGATTTGAAGAAATCTTTCTCATTGCCTCTGGACTTATCTGCTATGCACCTGTGTTCAAGGCCTATTTCTACCAGGGGCTGCTGGAGCTCTATGAAGATAACATACAGTATGTCGAGATAAGAGCTATCCTGCCTGCGGTACGTGGGGTTTGGCTTCTCTAGCAGTCTTTTAAATCCCTATTTCTCCCTAACTTTTCTCAAGCCCTATCTTGAATTTTGTTTTTAGATGTTTGCATACCTGCCCTTGTAAGGATGCTGGAAAACCTTGATCATATTCAAAAGTCTTTCTTGGAGATTTGCATAGGCAAGGGCTTGGAAGCGAGAGGTTCTTTGTTGTTAATGGCTAAGGGAGATATCTGCTGTGACATCAGCACAAAACTACATTGTACAGTCAGACCGGGAGCTGTGT
Organism: Falcunculus frontatus; assembly: GCA_013398115.1. Taxonomy (NCBI): domain Eukaryota; kingdom Metazoa; phylum Chordata; class Aves; order Passeriformes; genus Falcunculus; species Falcunculus frontatus. The sequence continues at coordinate 234,914 of VZRV01010647.1, read as the reverse complement.
CAAAATCTTGCTCGTTGGGAAGATGTAGCTCAGTTTTGCCTGCACCAGAATCACCTGCTCTGTGGCATCTATTCTGAACAAATTTCCTGTCTTGAACAGAGACTTATTCTGGAGCAGTTATGTTATTTTACACCCTCAGCTTATTTCAGAATGATTACTCTGAATAGGCAAGCCAATCAATTGGCAAAACACAACCTTCCACAACTTCCAGACAACCTAAAATTTTGGCTGTGTGCATGAACTGCTCCTTTCATTGCCACTAGCACCAAAATCTGCTGGTAATGGTTCAGGCCTTTCTCCCTGTGTGTCACCCAGAGCTGGTCAGATTGTCCTACAAACCCCCTCTGCCTTAATGCCTCCCCAGGCACCAGCAGACCACACCACCATAAGTGTTCCCAGTTTCCCAGTGACAGTCACTGCAGACGCACCTTTCCCATACAATTCTCCAGCCCAGCTCCACGCAAGACTCTGTGGGGGTGGGAGTTCTGTCAGAGGGGCAGATGCCTTACCAAAACAAACACACTGGGTCTGCTGGTCTTCACCACCCCACCTACCTCAGCATTCCATTACAACGGGACTGGAGCCACTGTGCCAGGTCCCTCTGGCAGCACGTGAAGGACCAGGTGGTGGTGGTTTGTGCCTGGGAATGCAGGTGGCAGCTTGCTGCTGGCCCCACAGCATCAGCTATGCTGATGTCCTGCTGGTGTCCCGGCTCCTGAGCGTGCCTGCCAGCAGCTTCCTTAGCTCACAGCCCCTGCATGCAATGGCTGGTGGGCTCCAGGCAGCTGCAAAGCAATTTCTGTGCCCCAGCAACCACTGCTGCTGCTGGACAGGCCTCCACAGCCACCCTGGCAGCAGACAGGCAGGTGCTGTCACAAATTCGGAGGCTGATCTGGCTTTGTCCCAACAGCTGGGGAGCGGGGACCCCGCCATGCTGCAGCTTGGGCTGGCCCCATAGCAAGATAGGGCTCAGTGTCAGGGCTGCAGGCCACCACTCTGTCATGCCTGAGAGGAGATAGATGTATTGCAAAGGGGGGGAAAAAAAAAGGGATGTGGAGAAGGCCACGAAGTTCACATGTATCTTACTTCGCTAGGGGTTGCCATAAGCCAGTTGCTCTGAACTCAGCCACCACCTGTCTGTGGGGCACCTGGAGAGAGAAAATAACAGCAGTGTCAAAATGCCTGTGCTGTGAGGCAGCGCAAGCACTGGCATCCCCTCAGGCCACACAGGTTTCCAGGCCAAGAGTATCTGCCACGATACAAGTGCGTGGGCCTGACTGGAAAATACCCTGCCTTTACCATTGGCCCTTAGACACGGTTGTAGGTCCTTCTGAAAAGCGGCTTGGCAGGGAAGATTTGCTTCCCATCCAGCTCCTGATGCTGGCGGCAGCCGTGGGAGCCTGCAGAGCCCTGGGGCTTGCTCGCAGCCGGCAGCTCCAGGCAGGCTGCCTGCAGCCCAGGCACCACGGCAGGGAACGCCAGGAGCTGCCCCACACTTGGATGGAGGGCAGCAAAGGGACGGCTAGGCTGAAGCTGGGGTGAGAGGGCAGGGAAACGCTTCGTGGTGAAAGTCGAGGTGAGCAGGGTGCGACAGGAATGGCAAGATGCTCGTGTGGCTGGAGATCCTCCATGAGGCTCGGACAGCGGCGCTGACACTGCAAAAGCTCTCCCTGCAGCAAAGCCTGCCAGAAGCGGCCCCTGAGGTAAAGTAAATGAAAACTGGGATTTAGTGCGAAACAGCAAACATTGTGGAAAAGCCCCCTAAGCCCAGCTGTGTTTGCAGATTCAGCTGTGTAAAGTCTCACATTCCCATGGGCTGCAGCTGGGGAAAATTCCCTCTGAGCATCTGCATCTGCCCCACGGCTGCTGGTGCCTGCAAGGGGGACACCCCATTGTGACAGGGTGCAGGGCTTTGCGAGGGGCACCCTTGCAAGGGACAGCACCAGAGAGGAAGTTAAGGGGTGAAGAGGAGCAGTTGAAGGCTGGAGGAGAAAGGTGACATAGAAAAGAATGGTGAGAAGGGTGAAAGGAGAACTGAGGGAGTGGTTTCAGCCACTGTCTGTGAGCGACTCCAGGCAGGGCCCTTGTGGGTTGGTATCAGTGGAGGCATTTGGGGTCTCCACCCCTGCTGAAATGAGGGTAAAAGCCCTGAGAACAGCCCTGCTAGTGAGGAACCTCCAGAGCAAGTTGATGAGAGAGAGAGCATGCCAAAAGGATTCTTTTTTCCAGTCTGCAGCCAGAGACCTGGGGAAGAATGGCAAGACTAAATGACTGACTCAAGGTCACGAAGCAAACCTCTGGCAGAGGGGAGCAGAAGCCCAGCTCAGCTGGTAGCTTATGGAGCTCAGCCATCGCGTGCCTGGGGGCTGCCTCGGCTGACAGACTGCCACTGCAAGGCACAGAGCACGTGTGAGCCGCCAGACAGCGGGACAAAACACTCCAGTATCTGATACAGACAGGAGTAAGAGGTCACAGTCTCCTCTGGGTACTCAAGGGTGCTTGCTTGCCACGTCTGAACACAGAGAAACTTGTGTCACATAGGAGGGAGGAAAACCACTCTTTGGTTCTTGCCAGCTGGTAAAGGCTTGAAGAAGAAAATGTTCTGCACAGATTTTACTGCTTTTGTTTTCCTGCCCTGTTCTCAGGACCATAGCACTTTGCTTCTCCCAAGGTTTTTGCCAGTTCATTTCTGCCCCCTTCCAGTAAAACACCTCTTCTAACCACTGCTTGTCACGTGCTTTTCACGCTGCAGGTGTACGAACTGGATGGCACCCGGCACGACAAATCGTGGTCTGTGGCAACCTACCGGGAAGTGAGCAGGCAGTTTGTGAAGGAGCACCCAGACTTTGTTGGAGCCAAGATTATATTTGCAGCGCACAGGTAGAGGCTGAGCAGGGCTAAGAGCGGCTGTGCCGTGTCAGAGGCGGGCAGAGGGAGGATGGGGCCGGGGGAAGCAATGCTGAGGGCTGGGCTGGAGTGCCACAGTTGGTTGGCAATGCCCACGTGCATCCTTAGACCCAGGGTGTTGACTCCTGAAGCATTCCCTGGCACGTGTAAAAGGCTGAGGGTGAGAACTCATCTATATAAGTCTGTGTACGTGCAAAGCGAGCAGGGTGAGTGCCAGAGGAGTGTCCGCGAGCCCTGGGAGTGGGAATGAGCCAGGGCAGGGCTGCCTGTGTGCCTGTCCAAGCCGTGCCTGCTCTCCTCCTGAGGCTGCATTCACTCCCCCTCCGTGCAGAAAGCGAAGCAGTGACAGCAGTGCCTGAGTATGGGCACTCGGTGTGGCAGAGGTCCCTGTGGGACCCCACACACGCCGCTCCCTGGCAGCCTGTGTACGGTATGTTCATGCCGCTGCCCGGGCACAAGGCTGCTCTCCAGGGCAGCCAGATGCCATGAAGTCATGTGAGGTGATCCTCAGCAAGGAGAGCAGGCCTCTCAGCAGCCACTGAAAACACCCTTTCCAGTTCAGAGCTGGCTTGCCTCTCTGGTCAGCTTGGGGGTGGACACAGTCTGCAAAATGCACCAAGAAGTTTAAGTCCGACAGGGCTGGAAGAAGCCTAAATGTAAAACTCTCTTGAAATGCAGTTACTGTCTCACCTCCCGACAAAACAGTTGGGAGGAAAGAAAACCAATTAAACATTTTCTCTGCACACTGTTGTGTTCCCTTCCCTGCTTGGTGAATGGGAAAGCCAGTGAGTTAGACAAGCATGCCTCAACTCAAGTGACAGCAGGGTCTAGCCAGGCATTTCCTGGTCATTCATGGGTTTCCTTTCATAACATCAATTTTCTACTGCTGTTCCTCTAGAGACCTGAAGCTGGTTGTCAGATTCAGGAGCAACTTGCATTTTGGAAATGCCCCTGGGGGCCCCATTTCACAACTCAAACCCCGAGAAGGCAGGCCCGTGGGGGTCAGCTTCTGCAGCGCTTTCTCTCTCTTGCTCTCTAGGATGCTGAATGTTTCCCAGATTAAAGAAGCCATCGTCACTGCCATGGCACTCAGAGCCCGCTTCCCAGACACCCTGGCAGGCTTCGACCTGGTAACTGTATTTCTTCTGGGGCTTCACATTAACCCCTGGTGATACAACCACATGTATACCATGGCATATGTTGTATACCAGAGCCAGAACCTGCTCTGCCGTACTGAAATCAGTGTTAATGAATTGCAAATCCTCCAGCTCAGGATTTTGTTCAGGGTAATTGACAAAATCCCCTGAAAGAATCAGCTCCCTACCCCACAGCATTGTAATTTCAGCACAGCTGGCACCTCATTTATATAGAGCTGTAAGTCCCTCCATCTTCCCAAGCGTGCTCCAAAATACCTTTCTGCTTTCCCCCAGGTTGGTAATGAGGATGCAGGTCACTCTTTATGGGATCTGAAGGATGCCCTGACCATCCCATATTCCATGGGGGTCAACTTGCCGTACTTCTTCCATGCTGGGGAGACTGGTAAGGACTCGAGGCTTGTTACTGCTTGCAGAGGCAAGACTGACGTCCTGCAAAGAGCAGAAGCAAGGCTGACTTGCTTGCTGGCTCTATCAGGAGGATGTGTGTGTATACACGTGTGCATAACCAGTGTCCCCTGCGCTTCTCCCCGAAGCTGTGGCATTCCCTCCCTTACCTACTCCCTGCTTTTGACTGTAGGTGTCACACTGCTCAGCGTCTTTGACCCGGTGTGACAAGGAGTCGTGTAAGAGCTATTGCTGGTAGCTGTTTCCTCCTTGAACCTGCACTCACTTCCCATCCACAACAGCAGCAGAGTCCCCCAGCCATTATTTTACGTTTTAAGGCGAAATAATGTTTGAGCCAGACTCAAGGCTTAACTAAACAGGCTCAGCAAAGTAGCTGAGGTACCCTTCATTGCTGGGGCAATGTATTATTATTGGCAATATATTGTTCAGTCTGTGTGGGTGGGATTTACCCTAACCACGTGTGAGAGTCGTGTCTAACTTGTGCCTTGTGTGTTGCATGTTGACATCTACAGAGAAAGTGTGGTTGGTTACCCTGGGCTCCCTCTACAGCCACGGGCAGGAGCAAACACTTCTAAGTCACAATACAACTCATCCTGATGCACAGGCTGCTCCCCAGTAATTGTTACTTCTCTCCATTGACAATTAATGGAGTCCAGCATAATTAGCTCAGCTGTAAGAGCAATACTGTAAACATCTAAAGCCAGGTGAGATGAGTGGGTATCTCTATGCTGGGCAATATCCTGGGCAGATTTAGGTCCCTGTTTCACTGAAAATGCAAGTGGAAACTCTTGAGCATGAGCAACCCTCTCACCTCACAAGTGGGACATCTATTAACAAAATCATCTAGCAGTTTGAGAAGTTTTATTTCCTCACAGCACTGCAGTGACTCTTATCTGTCTCTGCTCAGACTGGCAGGGCACCTCTGTAGACAATAATGTGCTGGATGCATTACTACTGAATACCAGCAGGATTGGCCACGGACTTGCTCTCATTAAACACCCAGTAGCCAAAAGTTTGTCTCTGAAGAGGGATATTCCTGTAGAAGTCTGTCCCATCTCCAACCAGGTATGTTGTTAAAAGCTTAGGTCTTTTGGCTGGGTCGCTGAAAAGAGGTTTACCATAGCTCTGAGGGCCAGCTGGGGGGCAGCTACAAGTTTTGATACACAGCTGGCTTAGTTTCCTTTGCACCACCTTATACTGCAGTTTGCTATGTAGACACACACTGTGACTATATCTAAGGCTTGTAATGCCAGTCAGCAAAAAAAAAAAATTAAATTTCTATCCAGAGGAACTTGAGAACGCAGACCTCCCTAGTGGAGATGAGGCCCAGAGCCACAGAGGTGTCTTAAGAGACATAATTGAAAATACTTCAAAGCCAGGAAGGCCAGAGGCTGAGAAGCTGGGATTGTAACTGGAAGTCCTTGGTTTTGCAGAATTCATAACCAGTGGGAACTCTTTTGCAGCACATTAGCATGGTGCCATTGTCCCCTGGGGGCAGCAGAAAGGATGCTTTGGGTGGAGATTTACTGGTGTGAGCCTTAAGGGAGAGAACCCTGACACCAGCTCCAGACACCTCAAGCTAAGCACCACGGCAAATGTGTAACCAAAAGACTGTTCCTGAATTGCTCACAGTCAAATTGTTCTAAATAAGCACAAGTTATTCACCCCACTGGCCTTGATTGAGGTGATTTATTTAAGAAATTAATCTCTCTGTATAGTCTGTGGAGACAAGCTGGTTCCTCCTGCAGCAGTTCAGAGCAGAACACACTCTGAACATCGCTCTGGAGACTGTTCCCCCCTGAGCACCACCTGCTGACACAGGCAGCCCTGGCAGGTGTGCAGTGTGACACTGCTGCAGCAATAACTTGGCCTGGTGCTGTCTCCCACTCTTCCCCACCCAGGTCCTGCTGCTGGTAGCTGACTTGAGGAGTCACCCTGCAGCTGACCTCATGGCTGAGGGGCACCCCATTGTGATCAGCCCCGATGATCCCTCTGTCTTTGGGGCAAAGGGGGTCTCCTATGACTTCTACGAGGTGTTCATGGCCATTGGAGGGATGAACGCCGACCTAAGGACCCTGAAACAACTTGCACTCAACTCCATAAAGTAAGTTCATCACCTCTCTCACCTTGTCATAAGTAATCATAAAGAGACCATCAGCTTGCTCCCATTACTTGCATTTGGGTTTTGGCCCCAGAGTCTCCTGTGCCACATGAGCTGGGCTTCTGTTCATCCAAAATCTCGGCTGTGTGTCTCCTCCAAAGGCAGGACACAGGGACCCCAGAGGCTCCTCTGCCTGTGCTCTCCAGTGCCTTTCTCTTACTCCATATCTCAGTGTGTTCCTCCTTTTCCATCCTTTGTGAACTTGCCTCCACCACCTGCTTCTGGGTTTGGGAGAAATCAGTTGTAGGTCTTTGTATCACTTGTCTATTTCTGCCAAAATTTGACTTCCTGCAGTGTTTGCCATGACTCATCTGGGAAATAAAGGAAAACAATTAGCATTTAGTTTGGGTGTTTAACAACTTTTTCTATTAACTGGACAGCTCTGAATGTCCAGAAATAGCTTGGATATGATGCCCAGGGTCTTCCTGCACATTCCTCGGCTCTTGCCTGTTTGCCAAATCCTGTGCCAGTCCTCAAGGCTATCCCAAGACCCCACATGGCCAGGGAGACAACAAATACTCTGATTTCCCAGCGGTCTGGACAAGCTCAGGGCACATCTGGAAGCAGCAGCAGTGCTGTCTGTTCTGCACTAATCACTGGGTGCTGCCCAGCGAGTGTCCAGCTTATGCAGACGGAGCTGTTTGTCCTCATGCTGCAGGACTCAGAGGCTGCTGATGTGGCCGTGATATCTCTTGTCTCAGCATGAGCCCAAGTGGGCTCCAGGCTCTTTACACCTTGTTACTCTGTGTGGTGCAGGCATGTCCTGCAAGGGTTAATCTCTTGCTGCCTCCTGCCTTTTCATTTCGGTGCTGCTCCTGAAATAGCTGCCCCCTTGTCTCCTGCCTGAGACTGACTTTTCTCCTCCTCGCAGATACAGTGCCATGCTACCGCATGAGAAAGCCAAGGCCAAAGAGGTCTGGCAGAAAAAATGGGACCAATTTGTGGCTGACCTCTCTGACAGCTTTCTAAGGGAGCTGTAGGGAGGATGAGGCTCATCTCAGAAGGCATTTGGCAAGCTAGAGCGAGCCAGACTGATTGCTGAGAGGGAGACTTCTTCTTCTGTGTGACCTGAGCAGATAAATGGATGTCAAAGTCTCACCTAGCAGTGGGCGACTCTGGTAAGCCAGGCTTAATGGGCTTAAAGCTAAGAATGAGCTGCACCATCCTGTGAAAGTCATGGACTGGATGTAAAAGGGAGCAGTGAGCCTTTATAGCAACCACAAGAAATCACCCCGCTCAAAAGAGTCAAAACAATTAAAAATTGCCAGTGACCAAATCCTGACATCCTTCTTCAGGAAAAATGTGCTTTCCAACCAGAGTCAGCAGGAGATTGCCAACACAAGGATCTCTGAATTTTGCCTTATCATTACAAAATGCAGACCTTGTCCGGAAACAGCTAAGACAAACATCCAACCATTTGGGCCACTGACCTTCAAGACAGCAAGGACTGAAAATGACTCTTGTTATGTTTAACCCTGGGCCTGCTGCCAAAATAGCACTGCTAGGTCGAAGAACCAGTCATAGGTCTGCTGTCTGCTATTTCAGGACCTACCATGGCTGGAAACAAGCTGGTGGAACTTGCTCCCGGAACATTTAAGCCTGGTTGCACAGTGATCTTAAAGCCAGAAAAGAGGTGCCTCAGTTGCCAGCAGTTTTTTTTACTACAAAGTCTTTTCCTGTCCTCTTGTCAAAAGGAAGACAAAACACATTTCAGGTTAAGTCAAAAACATCCTGGCTTCCCAGACCCAGCTTGATTTAAATGATCCCCTTGCACAAGGCCATGTTAATACAGACATTTATAGGAAACACCTTTTGGTTTCAGGGGGTTCCACTACCAGCCTTTGCTGCCCAACTCATCATGGAAATGTGGCCTTATTCAGCCTGTCAGAGAGATTTTCACCTTGGTAGAGAACTGCTGTGGATACCCACAGTGCTCATTTGGACCTCTGTGGTTTCCAGCTCCTTGGCAAAAAACCCCCCAAACTACACAAGAAATAGTCTCTATACAAGCAGATTCCCTTTCTTAACATCATCAAAAATATCAGGAGGAGAATTGGTTGCACAGAGACTAAAAAAAAAAAAAAAAAAAAAATCAGTTTGCTAAATAAATTCAGAAAAATCCTTCAGCACACATACCCCAAGCATGCAGCCAGGGTCAAACAGCATCTTTCCCTGACTTCAGTACAATTATGCTGGTTTGCATCAGCCAAGGGAGAATTGACAAAAGTTCCTACTGAAAGATGTCTCCCTCCTCTGAACCACAGACTTGCAAAGACTGTTGTTTCCTAATCTGACCATCCTGGGCCAATTGGCTCTCTTTATGCTTTCTGTTAATTGTCTCAAGCTGCCTGGCCATAGTGTTTATTTCCACTGACCTTGCTTGGAACACCTTAGCAGGAGGCAAAACCACTTATTACAGAAGCAGACCAAGCTGCACAGGCTGCGTGCCCTGTGTTAAACTGCCCACAGCTCACAGGCTGCAACTTCATCTGTGGTTATCCCAGAGGAAAAAAAAAAACCCAACCAAACCAAACACGCTACAAACCCCATAGCAGAACACAAATAAAATCACAACAAACCACAGGTGTGTGCTTTGCAGGAGGCAGCAACACAAACCACAGAAATGAAAGAGTGAGAACCCAGTCACACACACCTCTCGCTAACTGGGAGGTGTTGAAGTGCCTCACACCCCTAGCCCTTTTCAGCCACAGCTGCCTCTATTCCAGCTCTCTCTGCCCACACCCCCAACATCTTCCCCCGAAGCATCCTGATGCTTTTTTTTGCAGACTGACCTTTCCTGAGCTTTGATGCAGATTTGGTCCTGGGAGGAGCTTTATACTGGAGGAGTAGCCAGAGTAGAGCCACCCTCCCTCCTCCTCCACGGGTGTTGCATACAGAGCTCAGACTGAAGTCCCCAGGGGAGGCTTTGGCCATAGCCAGGTTATAAATGCTGACTTGGGAAATGCCTTACTTGTAATGCTGCTGAGGAGAGCCGCTGCAAACAAGCAGAATGGCTGCTAACCAGCGACCCAAAGCCACGTCCCTCTCAGCAACCTGATCTTTCAGCTTTGCTGTAGGTGGATGGATGAAGATCTTTATTTGTCATGAGCTGATTCTCCCTTAAATAAGCCTCTTTGCTGCCAAGGTGAAGCTAATCATTACAGAGCCATGGTGGGAGGAGCTGAGCTCCTCAACACACAGGTTGACCCATGCCCCTTCCTTTTCTACCACAGAAGAAGAGCTTTCAACTCTTCCTGCATGCGGTCTCTTGAGGTCCTGAACCACTCTTTGGTTACCTGTAGTCCTCCTTTCTCCTCATTACCTGCAGCAGTTGCAGGGGTAGATCTTCCATTTGCCAGATGCTTGCTGGAACCAACAGTTTACCTGTTGTGTCTGGTTTGTTCTTGCTTTCCTAGGAAAAGGAAATTTCTTGTTTTGCTGTGGTGCACATGGCCATTTACCTGCTTCACAACTGTGCTGTGATGGGGCCAAGTGCCTGGAGCCACCAGTGTGTGATGCTGTTCAGGATTGCAGCAGAACCAGGTTTCTACAGCAATCACAGGGGTTTAAAATGGTACAGGTCTGAGGTACCTTCAGCCCTCAAAAAGGTGAACCTTGACTCTACAGGGCTGTGGCTGCATTTGGGAATAGCTTAGTGGCCCCACTTGTGCTGAAGGTATCCACCTCAGGGCTGGGCAGAGACTTTTCCATCCCGATCACATATGTGTGTTTAAATGTGAACCTGAACCGCATGGAGGGGCCTGACTCCAGTGGTGTGGCCTTCCCTGGATCCCTCCTTGAGCACTGCCATCTGTGGTGACTGGGGCTTCCCAAGAGTCCTCTGGCAGCAGATGGCTTCCCACCACATTTAGAGCCTTGGTGAGGGTGACAGAGGGAGGGCCAGGCTGCTTCACTGCTGGGAGTCTGCTCTTCCTCAGAGCACACCTTAGTTCGAGGAAAGGTGCAAAGTGAGAAACCCAGGCTGCATCCTCGCCTCTCTAACTCCAGGTGTGCAAAAAAGGAGGAATTTAGGCTGGACCACAGCAGTTATAAAAGATCAATCCATTCAGCTCCAAAGCTTTGGGTAAATTTGGCTGCAGGGCTTCACTGAGACTCGGCTTTTAGCAGCAGTATGTCAAGGGTTTTGCTGCCAGTCTATTCCCTTTTCCCCAGTACCTTGGCTCCCTGCTCACGTTTGTTGGCAAATACATCACATATAATGCTTTCTTGCCTTTCTCTTTCAGAAAATGGTCTATAATTAAATTTTTTAACCTGTCTGAATTGTGGGAGTTATTTTTCCTTCTTCTTTTTTTAATTTTTTTTTTTCCTGTCTAAAAGAACAGGGGATACCCGGATTTGATAGGCGGTTTTAATCTGGAACGTGCAGTGGAGGGGGATGTCTCACATCACTCAGCCTGGAGTGATCAGGGAGTCTGGAATGCCTTCACAGCATGCTGCAAAGGGCAGTTTGATCTGTGGAGCTAACACAGTGTTAAGCCTGACTCACCTGGCCAAGACACGACACAGGTCCCCTGCTCCCCCTTCCTCAAACCCCACAGTATCTGCATCNCAAAAAAAAAAGGGACTGACAGACCCCCACAGTGCTGTTCAGTCTAGAGGCACCGAAAGCAGCAACCAAAACAACCCGTCTGACTTGCAAGTGCCTGTATCATTAAAAGGCCATAAATCCACTTTAGCAAATACCCTAAGCAGAAATCGCAGCAAATCAATCACATTTTCACTCTGCCAGGAGGGACCGCCTTGGTGGATGGGTGAGAAGCATTCGAGACAAGGCTCTTGTGTTTGTCATTAATTTCAGAAAGTCGTTGCCTCTCTCTCTGGCAATTTTTCACTGACAGCCAAGGAAGGCAAGGGTTGGAGGCCTCTGGTTTATACATAGTTGAGAAGGCACATTTCAAAATAGCTGTAGTTGGCTTCCTTATGCTGGTGGAAGAAGGTTTGAAGCCTAGTTCTACAGGGAGCTAAATACTTTCAGTAACGTCTCCAAGGCCAGCATAAATTTTGCCAGAGCGGGAGGAGCTGCAAACACTTCTGAGGAATTAAAGTGATCCTGGCAAATTGAGGAAATTACAAAAAATAAACGGTAGGTAATTCAGTTAAGGCAAAAGCACTTTAAGGAGGAATTACCATCGGTACAAATGTATATCTCTGAGTTGCCTGTGCTTTAATAGCTCTGCAAATAGGGCTCTGGGTGTTAAAGTGGGTCAAAAACAAATTAAGGTTGGTGTTCATGGCAATGGAAGCGTAAAAACAAACAATTACACCGTTTGTGTAATTGATGCCTAAAGTCATATGTGTTAAACCTGCCCTGTCGAGGGACTCAGGAGATCTTAAGCCCAGTCAGAATGCAAACAAACATTGTTTCATCTCCATGGATGTGAAATGAACCTTTTACTTTCCCCAGGTTTGGTAGGGCCTCAGCTGAATTTGGCGCCAAGATTTCTGTTTCATGGTGCAGGAAAGAGGGACGAAGTCTGTCAGAGAGTAAAAAAAGTGACCAGAGTTTTAGAAAACCTTATTAACTGTAGGGAAAAGGGTTTGCATAGAAAAGGCTGAGCAAAGGCAGGGCAGCAACTCACAGAATTCTCAANGACAGAGACCACCTGACAGACAGGATTTGTGTGTGCTGCCTCTCCTCCCACCACAGTTCTGTACCATCTCTGTGGTGGTTACGGCACGGGGAAAGTAAAGGAACTACTGAAGGTCATTTAACATCCTTTTAGCATGGTTTCAGGAAAGGAGTAGAGGGAGACAAGGAGAAGACTAAACGATCAGCCCATTCTTTTCAAAGCTGGCAAGTGCCTTGAGGAGCACCAGGTGACTACACAGTACAGCTTGAGGCTCTTTGCCCACAGTACTGCTGGTGGGCATGGGAAGAAAGTGCCAGCTTGAGAGAGTTTGAATATCTGAGATGAAAGAGGTGGAGGCAGCCACAAGGGTGGTGGGAGACTGAGTAGAGCAGACATAAAGAGGCAAATAGAGCCTGCTTCAGTCTCCATCCAGACTCAGCAGCAAGGAAGGAGAGTAGAAAATTCATGGAAGTTTCTATTAGAGTTACTTCAAGCAGCCGTAGCAATACCTAAAGCCTTATGCCTGTTATCTCCCCTCTCTGCCTCTCCCTGTGGCCTCTTCAGGTTCAATTTGTTTAAATGGGAGGTTTGTTTGCAGCACAAGTGTTTGCTGCAGAGCATCTTAGACTGCCTTTGGGGCAATTTAGAGAATGAAATGTTAGCCTCCTGGTCACTCGCTGCCAGGAAATGGCTGATCCAGCACTAGTGGTTGCTGTCCAAAATCACGCCAATAAAAACAGAGGAGTAAAGTCAGTGGTTGAAAACAGAGATAGGCCCAAGCAGGCAGCTGGATCTATCTGTCATGTGAGCCTCCCTCACTGCAGTGGGACTGTGCAGGTGCCAGATGCTAAGCAAAGCCCTCTGGCCATAAAACACAGGGCTGCAGATGCGTTTTCCACCAGCTCCAAATGATCAGCCTGCTTCAGGTTTTCTTCCTGTATAAGTCTCTGAATTAGCCTCTTCACAGGTAGCAGAAAGACATTTCTTTGGTCAGAAACTCATAGCTCTAATTGGTTCAGTCCTTAATTCCTTTCTTTCCAGGCTTGCAGCAGTTGCCATCACAGCAGGTCTGTCGAGTGTTTTCTGTGCACTGAGGGACAGGCAGGTTAAGGGTCTGGCTCTCGATTCTCCTGGCTTGTCATTTTTATCAGGTTGTGTCCTCCTCCTTGGTCATTACAGGATAAGAAAGGCATTTTACTGTATTTTCTCAACCTTTAGCTTGTCCATCATTCCATGAGCAGGCTGCAGCATGGGGAGAGAAGAGATAAACGGTGGGGGGAGGGTTGGTTCAGGCCATTAGAGCCTCTGCAGCAAGGAAAGAGATGGAAGGTATGGCTACTTTCGAGGCGGGTGTGAGAAGGTCAGGAAGGGGGGTGGGCGATGACAGAGCTGTGAGTCCAGGGAAAACAGAGCTGCAAAGTTTACACAGGGACCCACGGGAGAAGTCTGTGGGCAGCTGCCTGTTTTGCTTGTCTCTATAGCGAGCTGTGAAAGGGGGTGGGAGAGTCATCCAAGCACGGTGTGGACAGGGGAAGAAGAGGGAGTCTCCTGTGGGCTGGTGTGAGCAGGGCAGACAGACGATCCCCAGGGGTATTCGGGGCACGGCTGTTGCCAGATGTGCCCGCAGAGGAAATCACGAGGTCCGTCCATGAACAGCATGCGGAATGGGAAGCTCCCAGCAGAGTCACAGAGAAATTCTCAACTCTTGAAGGGAAAATGATACGTCCGGGCGTTCAGCGCAGGGATGATGGGCTAAAGCCTGCCTGCGGGTGCTGGGGCTCAGCAGCCACTGCAGGCTCTGCACAGCGCGGGGCTTGGCAGCTCAGCCTGAGCCCGGCCGCTGGCAAAGTCCCTCCGTGGAGGTTTAAAAATAAGCGCTGCAGCCTGTTGGACAGCCTTGCTTGGAAAAATAAACACGGCAGCGCTGGCAGCCCGCAGCGGCGGGCTTTGGGGGCACCTCGGCTATCCCCCAAAGTCCCCTCGGGAGCAGAACAACGCATTCCCTTGCCTCCCTCCGGGCAGACCCCACATCCCCGGCCGCATCCCCCGTGCCCGGAGCCCCCCGAGGCGGGGCGCAGGTGAGCGCTGCGGGCCCGCCCGCGCCGTGGAGCGGGAGCGCCTCCCGCAGGTATGCGCCGGGATAACAACCCGCATCGGGGAGAGGGGGGATAAGNCACTTCAAAAAAAAAAGGGACTGACAGACCCCCACAGTGCTGTTCAGTCTAGAGGCACCGAAAGCAGCAACCAAAACAACCCGTCTGACTTGCAAGTGCCTGTATCATTAAAAGGCCATAAATCCACTTTAGCAAATACCCTAAGCAGAAATCGCAGCAAATCAATCACATTTTCACTCTGCCAGGAGGGACCGCCTTGGTGGATGGGTGAGAAGCATTCGAGACAAGGCTCTTGTGTTTGTCATTAATTTCAGAAAGTCGTTGCCTCTCTCTCTGGCAATTTTTCACTGACAGCCAAGGAAGGCAAGGGTTGGAGGCCTCTGGTTTATACATAGTTGAGAAGGCACATTTCAAAATAGCTGTAGTTGGCTTCCTTATGCTGGTGGAAGAAGGTTTGAAGCCTAGTTCTACAGGGAGCTAAATACTTTCAGTAACGTCTCCAAGGCCAGCATAAATTTTGCCAGAGCGGGAGGAGCTGCAAACACTTCTGAGGAATTAAAGTGATCCTGGCAAATTGAGGAAATTACAAAAAATAAACGGTAGGTAATTCAGTTAAGGCAAAAGCACTTTAAGGAGGAATAACCATCGGTACAAATGTATATCTCTGAGTTGCCTGTGCTTTAATAGCTCTGCAAATAGGGCTCTGGGTGTTAAAGTGGGTCAAAAACAAATTAAGGTTGGTGTTCATGGCAATGGAAGCGTAAAAACAAACAATTACACCGTTTGTGTAATTGATGCCTAAAGTCATATGTGTTAAACCTGCCCTGTCGAGGGACTCAGGAGATCTTAAGCCCAGTCAGAATGCAAACAAACATTGTTTCATCTCCATGGATGTGAAATGAACCTTTTACTTTCCCCAGGTTTGGTAGGGCCTCAGCTGAATTTGGCGCCAAGATTTCTGTTTCATGGTGCAGGAAAGAGGGACGAAGTCTGTCAGAGAGTAAAAAAAGTGACCAGAGTTTTAGAAAACCTTATTAACTGTAGGGAAAAGGGTTTGCATAGAAAAGGCTGAGCAAAGGCAGGGCAGCAACTCACAGAATTCTCAAGGTTGGAAAAGACCTGCAAGGTCATCAAGTCCAAACTTTGACTGATCACCACCCTGTCAACCACACCATGGCAGTAAGTGCCACATCCGGTCATTTCTTGAACACCTCTAGGGATGGTGATTCCACCACGTCCCTGGGCACTCCGTTCCAATACCTGACCACAGTTTCAGTGAAGAAATTCTTCCTGATGCCCAACCTGTCTTACCCTGGCACAGCTTGAGACTGTGTCCACTTGTCCTGTTGCTGTTGCCTGGGAGAAGAGCCCGAACCCCACCTGGCTGCACTCTCCTGTCAGGGAGTTGAAGGGAACCATAAGGTCTCCCCTGAGCCTCTTTAACAGGTTAAACACCCTCAGCTACTCCTCACAGAATTTGTGCTCCAGAACCTTCACCAGCTTTGTTGCCCTTCTCTGGACTTGCTCCGCACCTCAATTTCTTGTATTGAGGGGCCCAGAACTGGACACAGCACTCGAGGTAGGACCTCACCAGTGCCGAGTACAGGGGGACAATCACTGCCCTGGTCAGCTGGCAGAGGTAACGCGTTGCAGTGCAATTCCTTGGCATGCACATTGCAGGCAGGGTAAGCAGTAACCACGTTAGACTGAAACCAGGCTATGCCCGGGGCGACGCCTTTGTTATCATGAAGCGCGGGCCGCGCAGCTCTGGAGCAGTTTCGCTCACAGACCGAGAGCCTCCTGTTCCTTGGCTTTGTGAAGGGCTGAGATAACCCCGCCGTGATTGCTTTGTAGGGGTCAAAGCTTTTCGCTCCTTGCTGCCCAAATCTCTCCTCGCCGGTGATTTTGCACGCCTCTACCATGGCAGGGCTGCTCGTAGCTAGCGCACCCCTTTCCGTACACGTCCCGCCAGCTCCGGTGCTGCTTCCAACACCCGCTCCTCTCTCCAGCTCTCCCCAAACCCGCGACCCCGCTCTGCCCCGAAGCAGGAGGAGCACGCCCGCCGGCAGCAGCACCCTTCCCTGGGCACACCGTTCTCCGGAACCACGGCTGCTGACCGCTCTCCCCACTCCTCGCCGCGCCCNGGCCGGGGCGCGGGGCGGGCGGGGGACAGGCGGGCAGGCTCGCGGGGGACCGTGCCCTCCGCTCGCCTTGCAGCCGCCGGCCTTCGGGTTCCTGTTCGACGTGGACGGCGTGCTGGTGCGGGGCAGCCAGGCCCTGCCCGCCGCCCGCCGCGCCTTCCAGAGGCTGG